>OV049924.1:336772055-337341817 GCA_920104205.1 Eupeodes latifasciatus | reverse complement strand
TGATATAGCACTCAAAAAATAAGTTGGATAGGAAATAATATTTTAACAAACAAAAAAATACGTCGTTAACTACAGGGTGGGCCGTTAATAAGTGCACTTTTTGTCTCGCTCTAACTCCCGAACGAAATAACCGAGACGCGCGGGGATGGTATCTCCTTGCAGCTCGAGATCTAAATTTTTAGTCGCAATGAGTCCGTTCACGGGAGAGCAACGCGATTTCTGCGTTCGCGGCTTTTATGAAAACAATCGCTCATACGTGACTGTTCGTCGGCTTTTTCGGGTAAGGTTTGGATTACGCAACATCACCGAGTGTCCAAGTACGAATGTAATCAAAAAATGGATCGTAACATTCGAGGCGACGGGATCAACGCAAAAACTTCGACCTACAGGACGCCCACGTTCCAGGCGGACTGCAGAAACAATTGAACGCGTACAAGCTTCTGTGCGCGAGGATCCAAGAAGCTCTACGAGGAAACGCGCTGCGGCCCTGGGAGTACCCAGAACGACTTACGTCGCATTTTACGGGATGATTTGAAGTTATACCCTTACAAAATTCAGATTGTCCAAGATTTGAAAGAATCCGATTTTGTTTCATTTTGATTCCCTCACTTCAATAACATTATCTTCTCAGACGAAGCTCATTTTCATGTCAACGGATTTGTTAATCGACAAAATTGTCGATACTGGGGAACAGAAAATCCACGCTTAAAACATGGACGACCGTTACACTCTCCGAAAGTGACCGTTTGGGCCGGAATAGCCAAGTGGGGGATCATAGGGCCGTATTTTTATGAAGATCGATACGGGTGTAATGTTATTGTTAATTCAGAGCGTTATGTTTCGATGCTTAGAGATTTTTTAGCTCCAAAACTGCAAGAATCGAGTGGTTACACTATTCACACCTGGTTCCAGCAAGATGGCGCTACCTGCCATACAAGTAACGACTCTCTGGAGGTCGTTAGAGAAATGTTTCCTCGAAGGTTGATATCGAGGAGGGGTGATATTGCTTGGCCACCCAGGAGCCCTGACTTAACGCCACCGGATTTCTTTTTATGGGTCTACCTGAAGAGTAAGGTGTACTCTAATAATCCTTCAACGACGGCTGAATTAAAAGCGAACATTGAAGAAGAAATCCGCTTAATCACTCCGCAACTTTTGACAAAAGGGTTCCAAAATCTCAGAGTCAGATTGGAAGAGTGCTGTAGGCGAAATGGACAATATTTGGATGATTTAATTTTTAAAAAATAAAAATTCATTTCGATTTTTATAATTTAAAATAAATATTTCATTTAAAAGCGCTACAGTTGTATTAATATAATTTTTTTTTAAGTGCACTTATTTACGGCCCACCCTGTACTTACAACCTTCCTTGCTTTTAACGTTATACTCTGAGTGGTGCCTAGAAGTTACTCCCACTTTACATCCCATTAACAGAGTTCCATTTATTTTTGGAAATATGTTGAATAAGCCACTAACCTTTCTTACAATGAACTACACTATTCAATTTCACTGCATGTCCCTACCTACCGACGACGCGACGATGAATTGCTTCATCAGATCCATCTTGGCATAAGCGTAGGCTTCGATTGCTGCGTAAGCGTAACCCGAGAAAAAAACTGAGGGAAATATTGCTACGCTCTCAATTCCCAATTGACTACTTTAAGTATCTTGGTGCGTATCTTCATTTCAATGATCTATAAAATAAACGAATTTTTTGATGGGATCTTTCTTTACTCTTGTTCCTAATGGTCTTCGTGTCATTATTCTATACAAATGTTCCATTTCTCTTTCAACTCCTTTATTTAAATTGTTCATTTATCCTTATTTTAAAGGATTATTTCCTAAAGTATAGAAATATTTTTTTTTTTTTAACTCAAATTCACAAGAAGAAACCGATAGGGGAGGTGATCAACTATCGACCAATTGGTAAACTTTCTCATATTCTAACAATTTTTAAAAAGTATTCTATATGTATTCCTCAACTTCCATTGCAGATCTCTAGTTAGCTAACCCAACACAGCACAATTGCTTAAAAAAATAGATCTGCCACCATAAACCTTGTAAAGTTCGTTTCATTCACTCTAAGAGTCTTAGAAAACGGGAATGAAGTTAATATGACTTCAGCTAAGCGCTAGACAAAATTTCTAATAATCAATTAGTCTTCAAACGTTCCTCTTTAGGTTTTGAATCTCTTTTCCTGAAATAAATTACTTCTTAACATGAAAATCGTGAACATTATGTCCGATTTTGATCCGCATGTTTTAATCATATTCTAACCACTTCCAATGTTCCCCAAGGTAGTCACTTAAGCCCTCTTCTCTTTATCCTTACGATTAATGACATTCACATGGTCATTAAACATTGTCAAATATCCCTTTACAATGATGATACGAAATTTTTCAAAATCATTGCAACTGATGAAGACTTATCTCTACTACAAAGAGATCTTAACAGTTTCTCAACCTTTTGTACCAAAAATTGCTTAGAGCTCAACATTACCAAATGCCAGACAATGACTTTTTCCCTCAAACGCATTAATACAGCTACCCGTCATTACTATCTTTATTATCTTGGCCTTGTATTAAAACGTGAACTAAAATTTCTACTTCACATTGACGAAATAAGGATTAGGGTTAACTCTACATTAAAAAATAAATAGCTAAATAAGAATGCGCAACAGTCCGTTGAGAACTGGCATAGTAACTTACTTTGTTGGGTTAGAAATTACCTTTCGGACCGTGCAATTCAAGTAGTGTTGGACGGGTTCAAATCTGATATACACAAAATAAACGTTGGTGTGCCGCAGGGCTCCATTTTGTCTCCGACGCTCATCCTTATTATAAATAAATGATCTTTTGTTTGAAACTTCTAACCCACTAAATAGTTTCGCTGATGACAGTACCCTCAGCTTTTCAAATTCGTTTTCAGATTCTCATCCTTTTTCTTCGGATGTGGGCTACCAACGGCAGCGTATGATAAGCTCATTGAATTCTGATCTTAAAAGCATTGTTCAATGGAGTGATCACATATTTGACATCGCCAAAAATGCTGCTAATTTTTTAGGTTTCCTCCGACGATGCAAGAAGTTTTTTACAGCTTCTGATCTGGCTATAATTTATAAAGCTTTTATTCGTCCTAAGCTCGAGTATAACTCTCATATTTGGGCTGGTGCCCCAATAACTTTCTTGAGTCTTCTGAATAAAATTAAAAAAAGATCTCTGAAAATGATAAGAGATCGTTCTCTTACCAAAACATTTTTGCTTCTCTTCAACACCGCCGCAAGGTCTCATGCCTGTTATTGATTTATCGTTATTTTTATAAACAAAGCTCTAGTGAAATAGCCAGTTGCATTCCTCCCCTTTAACAATTCAACCGTAATACCCGTCAGTTTATCCTTGAGCCCAATTTTTGACGTACTGTTTAGTACAGAGATTCTCTTTTTAGCCGCACTACGCGAATGTGGAATGTCTAACCAGGCTCCTTATTTCCCACTCATTAAAATCTGCAGACATTCAAAACCAATGTGCATCGGTTTCTGCTTTCTAATCCTATCCTCCTTTCCTAATTGCTCGCACTGTGTTTAATCATTATAAGGGTATTCATAACCCTTTTATTGTTCGCACAACATAATAAAAAATAACTAACAACCATTACTTTGTGCGAGTAATGTTGTCTGGAATGGAGGGACCTACAGTTTTAGTAAGAATCCGAACGGAGTATTCAAAAAAAAAACATTTGTCATTTCCTTTTACTTTTGCAAAAAAAAATTAGATAGCACAGGCAGAAAAAGAACCCAAGACATTTGGCAGTCTTACGCACTAACCATCACGCCACGGGTACTACTAAATTCATATGCATTAGGATGGTCCAAAGAATTTTCTACCCTTACGTGACCCGTGGTACCGTAGTACCCGTGGCATGATGGTTAGTGCGTTGGATTGTCATGCGAGAGGTCTTGTGTTCGATCCCTGACTATGTTATCTAATGTTTTTACACGGTTAAAAACTTTGCGAGGAATTGACAAATTCTCCAAGAGTTATTCTTCTCATGAAAAGTGCTTTCTCAAATTAGCCATTCGGATTCGGCATATAAACTGTAGGTCCCCTCCATCCCTGCAATTACTCACACTCGTTGTAAGTCACTAGGCAATGGTTCTCTACGGACTGTTGCGCCACTTAATTTATTTATTTTTACATGACCCGATCGCTTTACATGACGTTTGTTAGACCTCTACTTGAATATGCTTCGCAGGTTTGATCACCATATCAAGATTTACATATATCAAAAATAAAAAGCATCCAGAGAAGATTTCTTTATTTTGCACTTCAATACTTTCCTTTTGGAATTCCTTTGATCTTACCTTTGTAACGTGATCGCCTTCGTCTGTTTAACCTTAACTCATTCTTTGAAAACCAAGTCAAAAAACTTAACAGGCTTGCTCTCTTCTATCAAAACGTAAGGGGACTTCGTAGTAAGACTACTGACATTTTTCTTAACTCCCAGTCATTCCCACACGACGTATTCGTTTTGACAGAAACTTGGCTTAATTCAAGCTTTTCCGACACAGAACTTTTCAGTCAAGAGTTCGAAGTTTACAGAATGTTTATATTCCTCCAAAAAGTTCAAGAGTCTGTTTATAGCGAACTCTCCTTGGCATTAGATTTTCTTATCAGTTTGTCCTGTTCGGAAACCAATATTTTACTTCTATAGATGATTTTAATTTACAACACATTGACTGGATTCCATCAGAAACGAATCCTGCCTTGTAGCCTCTCTTTCTTCTTCACAATTGGAACTACATATCTCTTCTCGATAAAATCCTTCTTACTGACTTACAGCAAACAAGGTGTATTAAAAACTCAAAAAATCGAATTCTCGATTTAGTATTTTTTTCTGACGCTATTAGCACTCTTATTCTAGAATGTAGATCAGGAATTACTAATATTGATAAAATCACCCATTTTTCTTGACTTAAATAATCACCTTACTGAACACAGTAATTCCTTTGAATGCTTGCTCAGAAGAGCTAATTTCAAGTTGTTGTCTGAAGATTTAACCATTTCAGGAATTGCTGATACTTTAGCATTTTCTAATATTGACGAAGAAGTTTCAAATTTTTATAAGGTCCTTAATAATTGTTTAGAAAAAAATCTACCTTTAAAGAAATCAAAGAATATAAACTTTAGCCACCCTTGGTACACGAAAGAATTGCGTTTACTGGGTAACAAAAGAAATAAGGCATGGAATAATTATCTCAAAACTCTGTCTCCAATCAACTTCTCTTTTTATGTTGAACTTTTTAACCAATCTCTTTCTAATTATTTATATGCTAGCTATGTTACTGATATGAGCACCTCTTTAAAAGAGAATCCTAAAAAATTTTGGAAACTAGTAAACTTAAAGAAAAAATCAGATGGCTTTCCAGTTAACTTCACTTACAAGAACCTTTCACTAGATAAAACTGTTGATATCTGTACCGCTTTCGCAACAAATTTCCGTGAGTCATTTGTTAATAGCCCTCAAGAAGTTGATGAAGTATATTTTCATAATCTTCACTCCTTGTCGCAAACTAGCTGTAGTCACATCCCTGTGCTACAGAGTACAGTCCTAGATCTTTTATCCGCGTTGAATGATGACTGCTCAGCTGGTCCCGATGGTATTCCCCCGATAGTATTTAAAAAGTGTAGTAATGCTTAAGCCGAACCCCTTACGTTTTTACTCAAACTTTCTCTAAAAACAGGCAAATTTCCCAGTATATGGAAGAAGTCATTTCTAACACCAATTTTCAAGAAAGGTAACAGGGTGGATATAACAAACTACAAGCCCATTGCAAAGCTTTCTTGCATTACTAAATTGTTTGAACAAGTTTTTTGTGAAAGTGTAGCATTTCTTAGTAAGAATCTCATTTGCGAACAGCAACATGGTTTTGTGAAAAAAAGATCAACCGTTAAAAATCTCCTCACATTCTCAATTATAATGTTCAAACGCCTTAGAACGAGGTTATGAAGTTGACTGTGTAAACACTGACTTTTCTAAAGCTTTTAACCAACTTAGCCACGGAATTATTTTATTTAAACTTAAAGCTCTTATTTTACTACCATTTTGCTTTGCTTTGATCAAATCATACCTTGAAAATAGATCCTATGAGGTACAATTTAGAAATTGTCATTCTGAACCTTTTGTTGCTCAATCTGGTGTTCCCCAGGGAAGCCATCTGGGCCCTTTTCTATTCATCCTGTCTTTTAACGACACGTATCGTCATGTCTACGCTCAAGCGAAGTTCTTATTTTTGCTGATGACATACAAATTTTTAAGATAATATAAAGTCCACCCAAGATCGTATACTTTTACAAGCCGACATTGATAGCTTCACATTTTGATGTGGAAAAAATAGCCTTACCCTCAACCCTTTAAAATGTCAGACGATAACTTTTACTAAAAAACGAATCGGTAGTGTATTTGATTATTGTAAATCACAGCAAAAACTCTGTCGCGTCTCCAACTTAGAATTTACACATCACATTAATTTGATTGTTAATAAAGCAAGTTCTACGCTTGGTTTTATAAAACGCTGAGCAAAGGAGTTCAATGATCCTTATGTTACTCTTTCTATGTATAATTGCCATGTTCGTCCTCATCTTGAATATGCTTCGCAGGTATAGACTCCGTATTACGAAATTCATAGAAAACGTATTGAATCAATTCAACATAATTTAATTCACTTTGCCTTAAAGGGTCTTCCTTGGGATAATATGATCCTTATGATCTGCCTTCCTATGAACATCATATTCTGCTTCTTCAAATGCAATCTCTCCATCAAAGGCGCGTTAATAATTACTTAATATTTTTTCATCAACTCATTAATGGTGAAATTGATGCACCTTATTTCCTATCTTGTGTACAATTGAATTACTGAGGCGGAGCGGAACTCATCACCTGCGTACATTTGATTTTATACATATTGACTTCCATAGAACTAACTATGGGAAGAATACAGCTTTAAGTCGAATTAGCATTTTATATAACTTAAACTGTTCATCGATTGATTTAAATTTAAATAAGCTGGGATCATTGTTTAGAACCAGTGCTCCTCTATAGTAAACGTCTTTATTTTTTTTTTTTTTTTTGTACTGTACATGTTAAATGTTAATAATTATTATGTTTTATATTTTGTGCATGTGTTAGGATATAATTGCATTATTTTCTTACTAACAACTAACAACTAAACTTATGATGAGCCTCTGATCGTAGTTTGATGCTTGATATAAGCTAACTACTTTCTGAAATTCTGAAGTGTAAAAAAAAATTAGAGGAACGAACGTAGGGAAATTGTTGAAAAACTGTTCATATATCTTATATCGACATCTATCTGGCTCAGTTGACGGCTGCTCTCTATAATTCGATTTCTTTTAACACTAACACTCGCAACCTGAGAAACCCTCGCATCTTCTTTTCACCACACCTCCTATGGCTTAAAGAAACTTTTACCCGTATGCTTCGGTTTTTCAATTCGAATTTAAATTCATTTGTTTTCAACATCAGCACCTTTGTATATTTAACCTCAAACTCATAGTTATAAGTTTACATTTTAAGTTGGTTTTTAGGTTCGATGAACTCGATTGAGGGAGAAAAAATGTAAAATATACTCTCATTAGGACTTCCATTGTACGCAACAGCGTTAAAGATCGGAGTGACTGTTTTGATAATGATTGCAAACTAGCGACAGAACTTAACAATGTTGCCCAGTAATGCAACAATTTCCTTTCCAGAAGAGGTTCTTAAACTTTGACAGATAATTGCTGCAATAATGTTCAAGCAACACCTGTCATCAATTTTGTTCTTTATTTATCTGTCTTGCTAAATCAACTTGAGCAGCAATAAAGTTCAAAAGTACGTGGAAATGATAAGTTCATTAAAAAATAATAACCGTACTATTTTTTCAAAATTAAATTACGTGTAAATTCTTCTCCTTTTAAATATCTTATGTTCATTCTTCATAAAAACTCAGACATTTACCCCCTATGAATTTCTAAGCTGGTGCAAGGTACACCTCTATAGTCAAACCACGTTAGCTCGTATATTTTTCAAAAATATAAATATTCTAAAAAATATATTGCACAACCTCATTCATAAATTGTGTGATGATACCACAGAAGAGGAAGCAGTTTTGCCATACCATGCTTGGCTTTATACCTCTCATGTCGTACCTTAGTTAAACATACTACCTATGTATATGTTGTGTCAACGTTCAACAGCTCCATAAATTAAGAACGATACAGAACGGGCGCGGTGCCACGCCGCCGTAGAGCAGCGTGGCACAGTTCGGTATGATGTTGGGATATGGAAGTAAACAGCAGCATTTGAACATCATTATACTGCTTCATTTGGTTGAGGCTGCTCCTTTGATGTAGCAACAAAAATTACGGATAGAAACACGTTTTTCACGCGCGACGCCGCCGCCACTGCCACCGCCGACGACGCACCGTTTCTCCTGCTTGATATGGTGGAAAATTTGCCGATCCAAAACCAGGCTAAGGATGAAAAGAAAAAATTCAATTATTTTTGGAATGGGAGAGTAAAAACCTGCGTGAAATTTAATTACATGTTACATTAACTTTTATTTCACTTTTAATTCGCGCTGCCACCATCATTCTTGAGGGACGTATTTTGCTTTTTCTTCCTTGTAACTAGCTTTATACCAAGAAAATGAGTTTGACTTAATTTTTGCAATATTTGTTCTTTAAACTGTGGCACACATATCTGTGGGGGGAGGAAAGGGGAAATATTGGCATTAATGTTTTCCTTAGAACAAGTAGATTCAAACTTAACTTCACTCTTTCCCTTCAGCTCACCCCTACCCAATTCTTCTTAACTCTTATGATATTGTTGAATAACAGGGACCGTATTCATACGAAGGTTATGTCTTTGTTCATACATATTTATGTATGTTCGTAGAATGTTAAGTCTCCAACTGTATACATTCGTAGCTTTGTTAAGTGTACTATACGTACAACATACATACATATATTGAATAACTTAAAATTCACTTGAAAACTTTTAAGAACGTGCCATACGGGTTTATGATTTGAGTCCTCCAAAATGGGTATATGGTAGGTATTAGGTATTAGGTATTTTGAGAGTTTATAATAGAGGAATTCGATTCAAGTAGGTAGATGTTTAAAAGTAAAGCAGAGGGTTAATTTGTTTTTCTTTGATATTTTAACCTTTATCCCAAAAACATTCAATTACTACTTGTTAAAGAATTAATTTTTTTTTTCTTTTGCTCTTTTTGAAAAACTAATTAAGTATTTTTCCCTTTTCTAAGATGGTTTTAGTTCATGTGATATCTACTGATATGATAGCCTAGTAGATTTTTATAATTAAAAAATATTAAGTTTTTTGGTAAAATTTTAAGAATTTTGTTTTAAATTTTTAAGTAATTTAATAGGTATTAAAGTTTGTAGGGAAAAGATGATAGAATTTACTGGAGAAACCTTGACAATTTTATTTACCTATGAGTATATACATACATATGTACAAACCCAAAAGAAAGACAAATTACAACAACCCACGATAATCTATTAAGAATATCGATAAATAAAAAAAGTGTGTATACGCCCTAGAATACTATTTTAATTAAGAAAATGTTGGTATGAATAATATTTACTGTCTTTGTGATACGTATTAAGGGAAAACAATCACGTTTTTTCAGCAAAACATTAAAATACCTAAGATATCGACTGAAAAGGCCGAAAACTTAAAGCACAGTCTGTTAAAATTAGAGTTGATATCTGGTAAAATGTTGAGGAGAGTCGAAGATAGTAAAAAAAATACTCGTAGAAGTTGGTAAAACTTGATTTTCGACTCGTATTTAAAAAATGAAGGCATTGACTTTATAATTATTTCATTCTACAATAAATATTGTTGTTTTTGTGTGTATTTAAATTGAAAATCAAAAAAAAAATTGTGTACTTCAAAGAATATGACATCTGGTTATTTGTTTAGAAAAATCGAAGTGGCAGTTTTTTTTTTTTTAAATTTAGATGATTAGAATAATTTAAATTTATATGATTTTCAAAATATCAAATAATAATTATTTAGATACAAAAATCCGTTAAACATATCTCTGTCGTCTGACCGATTGAAATAATTTACTCACAATTTATGGAATTTCAAAAGTTAAAAAAGGTAATATACAATTTTTAATATAAGAAAAAAAAAGAGAATTATAAAATAGTGAACATACCTCTACATAATTCTTTGTATAGGCTGGTAAAAAAGACTTCATTAATAATTTGGATTTCATAGGACATTGCTTTTTGATTGTAGAAGTACAGCTGTGTTACATCGCCATCGCAGTTAGAAAGAGCTATTATCTCTGCTTCGCTTAATACATCCATGCCAAGGAAGGTTCTTCTCACTTCTTCTTTTAGGATTGGGAACTTTCCACATACTTTTCACATACAGTTTTCTCTCACCAACAGTTTGCAAAGAATGAAAATTATTGGAAGATGGTCTCGGTGTAGCATGAATTTCAATATTACCAACCATTATCTTAAATATATGTAGCAGATATTATTGACTTCCCATAGGAAGTTATTGTAATGGGTCCGATTTGTCAAATTGAAAATTTTGAAATTTCTCGACGTTTCAAGGTCCCTAGAGTCGAAATAAAAGATTTTTAGAAAGATTTCTGTGCGTGCGTGTGAACGAACTTTCGTACGTCCGTACGTTTGCGACATTTTTTCGTCGTCCATAGCTCAAGAACCAGAAGAGATATCGACATCAAATAAATTTTGTTATAGATTTTTAGATGATTAGATTAGATTGGTTTTTATTTTGATAACGTTGATTAACATTTTTTTTATAAAGTTTACAAACAAAAACAAAAAGCATGGCTTTATTGCCGTCTGCCTAGTTGACAAATCGTAAAAAAGATAACATATGTAGCTCAATAATATATTTAAAAACTTTCATTTATAATTTTACTTCTATAGAGAAGAGCTAGCCTGCAGAATTGATATAATTTTTTAACTTCCATATTGTTAAGCAAGAGTATAACTTGATTTTGCGTCAGTATTTCGCTACCAAAAGCATTCCTTCTTATTTCTTTAAGAACTGGACATATTCCAACAAAGTGTAAAACATCCTCCCTTTCATTTAAATTGCACAATGAGCATATAATTGGTAAGTCATCTTTATGAGGTATAAAATTCAACTGCATAACTTCACCTCTCAATTTAACCATCATCGAAATTTCGTCAATACTATTATCATCCCTAAAATAATTCCTCTCTTTTCAGAGCTGACAGTAGAACTGCCTTTATATAGATCCTGTGGCGTCAGTCATGTATTTCTCTCGTTGTTTTATGTCCACTGCAGAAATGAGCTGGTATAAAGATTCTTTTAAATCATCCTGATTATTACACAAAAGGTTAAGTTCCATTCCACATTCTCTTGCCAAATTTATCCAATCATCACACCAACTTATTTTGGTTCGTATTACTTGAAGCGCTGCTATCTTCGGAAGCCTATTATTGCTCATCTTCATAACTCTCAAGATGTAATCGACTTGCATTTTTAGGTTTCGTATGAACATAGGTGATAATCCTGATTCCAACATAATAACATAGTTGGGTGTATTTGATGGCAGTCTAAAAATTCGTTTAATAAAGTATCGGAGAAGTTTCTCAACTGTTTCGTATTGTTTCGTTCCCCAAGTTTGTGCCGCGTAAAACATGACAGACTCAGATACCGCTTCAAATATCTTGAACTTGCTGCTATGTGCTATACTTTTGTTAGAAAAACATCTTTTCCAAGTTGCACTTATTGCACTTTTAGCCTTAACTAGTTTCTCTCTTAGATGCATTTCCATGCTCAAATTTTTCGTTAAGTGAACTCCAAGGTATTTGAATTCCGTGACAACTTCAATGACCTCTCCATTATAGAACCATTTTTCTTTCACTGAATTGCGGCCTCCTCCTTGTTTAAAAATCAAAATTTTGGACTTATTAAGATTCACCATCAAACTCCAAAGCTGACAATATTGATACAGGCGGTTTATCATTAACTGTAATGATTCAGGTGATGCTGCCAAAAGAACAATGTCGTCCGCAAACAGCAACGCTTTTATTATTTGTCCGGCAAAGTCTATGCCACCTGGTAAGAGGTCTGTAAGATCTTCAATAAACAAGGCGAACAGACTCGGACTCAATGTACAACCTTGTCTGACGCCCGATTGTGTTTTAAACTCTCTCGACAACTCTTCTCCATTCCATACCTTAGAAATTGTATCTGCATATAGATTCTGAATAACTCTTCCGAACTTCCATGACATTCCGTTACTATACAGCTTGAAGATAAGCGCATGTCTATCGATCATATCAAATGCAGATTTAAAATCAACGAAAAACGTATATAGCTTCTTGTCCTTATTCAGGAACGTTTCTGCGATACTTTTAAGGGTAAAAATGTGGTCAACCGTCGAATAACCTGTCCTAAAGCCTGCTTGAAACTCCTTTAAGAGCTTGTTGTCTTCTATCCATTTATTAAAACGTTTTTGCAAAACCAGCGTGAATATTATATACGAAGCATTTAGAAAGGATATTCCTCTATAATTAGACACCTCGGCCAAGCTCCCTTTCTTATGAATCGGGAAAATGATGGACTCCTTGAATTCTAGTGGTATCATTCCTGTTTCCATGACATTGTTATATATAGTTGTCAGTCGGTTGATTAGCTCTGCTGTGCCATACTTATAAAATTCTGCTGGTATGCCATTCGGTCCACATGCTTTCCCATCTTTAAGTTCCGTTACAGCTGAAATCACTTCTTGGGGTCTTATTGCAGCATCAAGAGTTTCATTTTTAAAACCCGGAGTAGCGTATTGAAAGACAAGTTTCCCTTCTGTTGGATTCAACAAACTCTGAAAGTGATCTGCCAGCTGATCAGAACCTATACTAAAATGGATTGAAAACTTTTTTCCGTTCAGCTGCTTTGCCAGGTTCCAAAACTCCTTTCCACTTTTACAAGACGCTAATCTTTTGGATTCAGCTTCGAAGAATGCTGCCTTCTTTAGCTTGCATATTGCCTTAAAAGATCTATTAGCCAACAAATATTGATTTTTAAAGCAGCCATCATTCGAACATCTGTATGCTCTAAGCCAGCTAAACGATAATTCTCGTGCCTTTTTACAGTCTACATCAAACCATGGCTCTATGAAGTTCTCCCGGGGTTTTTTGTTGGCAGCTACAGTTGGATACGACTCCTTAATTATTTTATCCAGCTTGGATAGATCACAATTTCTTTGACTCAGCAGTGAGATATCAAGCCTTGCTTGATATTTCATCTCTTTTGTCGGTTTCCATTTCAGTTTCGGTAGGGAATTTATAACCTTGGGCTCTTGAGCTTCTCTGGAAATCAGTCCGAACGTTATGATCATTGGAAGGTGGTCTGAATACGGTACAGTCTCTATTTTTATGTCAATCATATGCTCATTCCATTCGCTGCCTACGAGACTATAGTCTATCACAGAGCTTCCCTGACCACTGGCAAAAGTTAATTGACCTTCCATATCTGACAAGCTTGTACCATTTTGTATCCTTAACCCGTACGAGTTACACAGGTCAATAAGCTTTAAGCCTCTTGCGTTGCAGACTAAATCTTTCGATTTTCTCTCGATTCCCAGTACACTGTTCTCATTTCCAGCTTGGCTTCCAGTTCTTGCATTCATGTCACCCACAACAAGCAGATTAGAAGTATTACTTTCAGACATTATTCCTTCCAATTTTTCAAAATCATTGTTCCATTGGTTGCAATTGATATATGTGGGAAGGATGCGATAAATCTTTCCATTCATTTGTAGTTTAACATACGTAACGCTTTCATATACTTCTAACTTACAATATATATGTTTTAGAATTTTCTTGAAACCAAATCAACATCCCCCACTAGCTCTTCCCCATGATTGTGTTCTCATGGCTGAAATCCATTTTAATTCATAATTAATAAATTTGTTTTCATAATTAATAAAATAAGTTTCAGTAACAAATGTTTCATACAAAAAAATAAATTCAAATTGATTGATAAATTTATAAAAATCCATTAAAATTGCCTTATTAACTAGGCCACAAACATTATAAGAAAGTATTCTATAATTTAACATTTCAAAAGTATTTTCATTTTTTTTATCATAAACTAAATTAATTTTATTATGGCAGACGGCATTACAATCAAAAATGTCTCGTGTGAACACTCTCTACAGTTTGAGAAGGCCTGTTGTCATTTTGCATTATGTTTCCACCATCGCTATTTCGATCTTCAAGAGCTGTCAAATCATAAGTGTCACCAGCCAGCTGTTTGAGCATCAACAAACCATCTTCTGCATCTGAAATTAATTTTGTTATACAGATAATGGTGCAAAAAGATGCAGAAAGGGCTCTCAAGAAAATTGCGTGGGTGGTTTTTTTACCATAGTAGTTTTAAAAAAGGTGAAAAATTTAGTTAACCCTAAATATCTAAATTTTATATTATCTATTGTAACGTGATACAAAACAAGTATATTTTTAGAAAAAAATAAAAAATCCAATTAACGGTTTTTTATAAATCAAAAAAACTGAACAAAAATTTGTCACCTCGAAAATTTTACGACTTAAATATGATTTCATCTCCAAAACAATTTTGTGCAACGAAGAATAATGTTTTTGACATCTGATAAAATTTTGAGAAAAATCTAATTGACAGTTTTTTTTTATAAAAAATAAAAACCAAAAAAAAAAAACATTACTCAAAGTTGATAAAAATTCAATTTCGACTCAAATATCTTTTCAAAAACTTAAGATTAAGGCTTCAAACTTATTTTATCTTTCAAAAAATATTGTTGTCAATATTCAGTAAAATTTTGATAAAAAGCGAATTGACAGTTTTTTTTACAAAAAATTAAAAGCCGAAAAAAAATTTAACAAAAGTTGGTAAAAATTGATTTTGACTCAAATATCTTTTCAAAAATTTGAGATAATGTTTTCTTACTAATTTTAACTTATAAGAAATATTGTTTTAAATATTCGATAAAATTTTGAGAAAAATCGAATTGACAGTTTTTTTTTTACAAAAAATAAAATCTAAATAAAAACATTACTAAAACTTGGTCAATTTTTACTTTCGACTCAAAAAAGCTTTTCAAAAATGAAAAATAATGGCTTCATAGATTTTATTTCACAGAAAATTATGTTTTCGATATTCAGTAATTTTTTTTATAAAAATCCATCAGTCCGTTTTTTCATAAAAAAATAAAATCTACAAAAAATAGAACGCAAATTTGGTAAAAATTGATATATATAGACACACTTTTAAGCAAGACAAATCGACAGACGGGATGGGAAGTTATCAGTGAGGGTCGCAGCCCAGCCTCTTTTTTTTGTATTAGATTAAATTTTAAAATAATTTCTTTCACAAGGATTGTGTTGAAGAACACTGTATGTGGCCCTATGTACAGATGAAGTCGCTTGATTGATACGTTCAAGCCTGTATTATTCGTATTATTTAGCGATGAGATCATAGAGTGAATTTTTTACATCTGTTCCATTGCATGACTGCAAGTTGAGGGTAAAATTCATATCACAATATTTACTTTGTTCCTTAAATTTCTTGAACTCAAGACTCTTTTTTATCTTGGTTTCAGCTAACTTTATCCCACCGGGTAAATCGGATAAATGATGGAGTCAATAAACGAGGAAAACATATACATATACATATACGTACTCAAGGGACATGCTTGTTTTACTCCAATTGTTGTTTTGAAACTGTTAAAATACTTTGTAAAAGAGCCATCTCTGACAACATTACACGCACACAGGAATGGTTGAGAGTTGTAAGTCACTAGGCCCTGGTTCTTCATGAACTGTTGCGCCACCTAATTTTTTATTATAAAAGAGTCAAAAAGAAAAAGAAAGAAGAATCCAACTGGATTGCACCATGTTTTATTTCGGAATGACAAGTATGTCAATTAATTCTGATGAATTCACAAAATGAATATACGAGGTGTGTTCAAAAAGTACCCGGAATTCAAAGTAGTCCCCCCAAATATAATACACTTATGCCAGTGTTTTTTCCAATCTTCGAAGCACTCTTGATATTCACTTTTTGATATGTCCTTGAGCATTCTCAGCGACTCCGCCTTTATTTCTTCAATCGAGGAAAAATGCCGTCCTTTCATGGGTCTCTTCAACTTTGGAAACAGGAAAAGGTCACACGGAGCCATATCTGGTGAATTTGGAGGTTGGGGCATGACTACGAAATTGTTTTTGGCCAAAAAATTACGAACAAGCAACGACGAATGAGCAGGTGCGTTATCGTGGTGCAAAAGCCATGAACAGATTGCTTCACGCAAACGTCGTATAACTTCAAGGTAATACTCCTTATTAACCGTACGAACTTGTGGTAAGAACTCTTTATGCACTTTGCCATTATAATCGAAGAAAACAGTACAAAAAAAACCTTCACATTTGATCGAACTTGACGTGCTTTTTTCGCTCTTGACGTTGGATGCTTACAGGTGGGCTTTTGTGCTTGCAAAAAAAAGCAAACTTGGATCGTCGTTGACGTCATTTAACAGCTCTTGAGCGATGTTCATGCGATTGTTTTTTTGGTCAAAATTCAGCAAAAATCGCCGAGCTCATAAAAACACGTCGAATGTTAGCAACTACCACAGATGAAGTAAACAGTGAACATAGCTGAAAATTGCATCATACTTTAGGGACATGTATACCAACACAATAAAAAAAAATTTTGACCTTCAGACTCTCCAGTCCCGCGAAATTTTAAAGTTCCGGGTACTTTTTGAACACAACTCGTATAATAAGGTGGCCAATTATTATTTTTAGCGCTTAGTACTTTTCAACAGAAACAATCCGACATTTCTTCACCAATCAAAACCGCAGTTAAATTTCCTTCATACAGGTTTACTAGCAATCTTATAAAAAGTTGTTGACAAGCGTACAGCTTGTAAAATAAGTTTCTTTTATCGATAGTATCGGAGGTGGCCTTGAAATCTATGAATAGGACTTATAGCTTCTTTTTTTGATACAAGAATGTTTTCGCAATTTTTTTAAGACAAAAATGTTGTCGTTCGTTGAATAGCCACTTCTGAACCCACACTTGGAATTCCCTAAGAATTTTGTTATGTTTAATCCATTTTTTAGAAGGTACAAATACTTTGTAAGATGAATTAAGAAAGGATATTCCGCTGTGGGATCAGATATATCTCCTTTTTTATTGGGAATAATATGACTTCCTGAAATTCATAAGTTTTGTTTTTACAAGACCCACTGTTCCATATTTAAAAAATTCCACCGTAATTCTATCAGCTCCTGGTGCTTTTTAATCTCTAAGCTTGATAACAGTCACGCAAACTTCTTCCACTGTTATAACCGCATCCATAATTTCGTAAAAGGGTTTTGCATACACCGGAATCCATGCATCTTTGTTAAAGCTTAAAAGTTTATGGAAGTGGTTTTGCTACACTTTTTTCACTATTATTAATTATTTGGGAACAAATATTTATAACAAAACTAACTAAACAAACTAAACCGACGAACGGCTGCGTAGCGATGAACGACGACGCAAGCAACGATTCGAGCAACTCGCACTCGATCGATTTATAAAGTCAATCAAATTGCTACAATTTGGGAATATGTTATTGCAAGTACCTACAGTGGGGTACGGTGCAATAAAAATGGGCACCAGGATTTTTTTTTTACATCACAAAACTCTTTGTGATAAGTGAAGCGATTAAAAAAATAACACAACGAACGTTTGTTTTTGAATTTAAAGTTTATTCCTTGGAAAACCGTGGGATTGAAGATTCCTGAACTAAAACCCAAAATGTTTTCGATATATATGTAAATGAAAATTACAATGAATTGAACTAAAAAACGAAAATGGCAAAAGAAAATAGGTTTTTAACACCGGACGCGTAAGTTTTTATATATTCAAACGAACAAAGAAACAAAAGAAACAAACTACTTATCTTTCTTTTTTTTCTCCTTCCTATTATCATCTTGTCCCCAATCCTCACACCTCGATCCTCGACTATTAGTTTTCGTTCTAATTTCCTCGATTTCCCGATTTTCAAAATCCTTCTTCTCAATCATTCTTTTTCCTTCAAACACTTCCTCGAACTTTTTATTTCCTCTATCTCACTTGTCGCTTGCAGGGCTCTATCAAGAGTGCCTTCCAAGCTAATTTCCATCTTTATCCTGCCTTCCTCGTCCATTCCAGTCACACACACATTTATCCAACACAAGCATTCGTTTTCGTGATTGTCGGTAAGTCTGCTATTACACGATGCCTCACGAGAGGGCTGCCGAAGTGAGTACTAAGGGAGTATTTGTACTCCCCTAGCATTAACTGTACTCCCGTACTCCCCTCACCTTGATTGTACTCCCCTCGAAAATGTTCAAAACTTTTTCGAAAATTCATTAATAATTGTGTTAATAAAAAAAAAATAAGTGGCATCAACGATTGCAACTGATTCGTTCAAAGCTTAAAAACACTGAATGTTTTGATTTTGTAGTAGCTTAAACTGGAAGAAATGTCATACTTCACTCCTGTCAGTTGTCACTCCTTGTCAGTTGCATAAAAGAAATAAATTGTCTGTTGTTGTCTGGGAAATTTACAGTCAAAATTATTTCACAAAGCGTAAGATCTAAGATGATTCAAGATGGAAAAGTTAGTAAACAATACAAAATAAAGTTTTTTCATTATTTTACCAAACAAATCCTATTTGTCAAAATAAAGGTACCTAATTAAATATAAAAAGAATTCTCCTGCGACGCTTCCTACAGTGAAAAGTTCATGTGCATCATCAACGTCGACGCGGTTGGCGGTGCCGCAGAAACAGAAACTGTTTGTCTATTGCCATAGTCAATGCCATTTTAATGGCATAGTCGCTTATTCAAAATTACCATGCATCGCAATTGGTTCTTTTGAAAGATCTATTATGTAATTATTGCAAATAGGTCATATTTATAAAAAAAATGTCACACTGTAAAAATCGAAAGTCTGATTATATGTATTTTATTTTTTCACATTGAATATGAGTTAAGTTACTTTTATTTAATAAATGTTATTTTTTATTAGTTAACGTTATTTATATATTGTTAAGTTTTTTTTTTGTTAAATTAAACATGAATTCGTGAACCTTTGTATGTGTATTTGAAATGAAGTACAAATAAAAAAAAGAATTAATAATTGTTAATATTAAAAGTATTTCTTTTTTTTTGCGTACTCCCCAGAAACACGAAATACTCCCCTCTAATCTTCTGAAATACTCCCTTCTGAATTTTCAAAACGGCAGCTCTGCTCACGACTCACATGAGTGCGAAAAAGAAAGCAGATGTGAGAAAATGAGATGCAAAAAAAATGTCCGGTGAGTCTCGGGCAAATTTTCAGTAGACTCACTTTGACGTTTCTTTTTTCTTATATTCGTGTTATGCTGTTCTTTTTCATTCGATTTTCTTGCAGCTGGGATAAACAACATCGAATTTGTTTGAAAATCAGAAAAGTGTGTAACTTCAACAGTTTTAATACATTTTCGGAATCCATTTCCAAAATCCTTTTTATTTTGTTTTATAAATTTTACTCAAATTCAAAAACTATCGAAAAATTAAAGCCAACGAGAAGGAGCATTCAAAACAGAACAAACAATAATTGTCAATTTTGAGGCATGGGGCACGAGTCAGCGTGTAATAGCTTTTGCCTCACCGAATACAAATTTATAATGAAAGTCAAAAGTGAGTCGTGAGTCGTGAGTCAACGTGTAATAGGGGACTAACAGCATCACGGCTTCCTGGAAGCTTTACGCTCATCAGGAAAGCCACCGTTGTTGACTCTCAGCGAAACTTTGCTTTCACTCACACAATCACGGTTTCGACAAGTTGTTGGATGAGTTTCCAAAACTTGCCGAAACATAATGGCGAGTTCAGACCCCTTCCCAACTATTCTTATTTTTCGAGAAAGTTCAAAGAAAAACAAAAATCGAGAAGAAGTCTCAACTAGGCATTTTCCTATTACTATTAATATAACGCGAGATTCGAGGTGTGAGTTTTGTACCAAACATTAAGTAAAGTGACTTTAAAAACGCGGCGTTAAAAACCCATTTTGTACATAAATAAACAATTAAATATTAATTCAATAAATCTACGTTAAAAGTTAAAAGGTTACAATAAAATATGTTGTTGTTGTTGCTTAAGTAAGGGTCCGCCTGACCTCATACTTCTTCGGCTCATCCGCCGGCATTTTCGACCTTGTCGAAAGAACTCGTTCTCGATCACCTGATTTTGTTGCTTTTGCAAACTAAAGGCTAGGTACACCTATGGCTGATGAGACCATGGTTGCCCTCAACTTTGGCGATATTTTGCAGCCACAAATAGAGAAAAGAAAACAGCCTAAGGCTGTTCATTCATTCATTCAGCATCATACAACTTATCGATGCTCTTACTTCAGGCATTTGTATGCATGACGGATACGAGGATTTTGTTATTTTCTCAATGTCCCCTATACTCAGCTCTTCTTCGACTTGCAGATCAATATTCATATTCTGATGATACTCCGTTCCGTTTGTTCCATAAAAGTTTTGGTGGAAGATTGAGCTTTCTAAAGTCTTCACAAGCTGATGCCGATGGTATAAGTTTAGCTGAAAGTAGTGTATGGTCAGGTAACAGCATACTCAAAAATTCAAACACATAAATATTTGATTTATCCACTCTCCTTTTACTAGGCAATAATCAACTGCTTTGTTGCCCAACGAAAGTAAATTCGCTATTTTTATCCGAATCACTTGTACTAATTATTACGCTAAACCCAAATGAGTTACAAAGCTCCAATAGCTTACATCCCTTTGATTAAAGTTTTCATTACACGGTTCTTCCCTCGCCTTGCATTTATGACACCGATAATAATTACATTTTCAGCACCACAACCTTAAAGAAAATCATTATTTTGTCACAATGCAGAATATTTTAATTGCCTTTGAGTAATTTTCCAGAAAACTGACTGATTTTTTAGAAAATTTAAAAATTAAAAATTTAAAGAAATAAAGTGATTAAAGTATAGGTCACATCTCAGCCTCTTTTGAATCATGTTTTTCGAAACAATTAGGTTATAATAGGAATATTGTGTATTATAAAAGCCAAAAGTAAAATTTTCAACGAATTCAAGGAACCAACCTGTGTCACCTTAAGATTTTTTACGGTTACTGCCTCATGTAAGGAATTTACAATTCCTCCAATAGTAATTTTTGTCACGAAAAGGGCTTTCTCAAATTAGCCTTCAAATAAACTGTAGATCATTGCTCTCTCACAGGAATGGGTTGGAGTACACTAGCTCCTTTAACTAACTTCATCAGACTTTTTTTGAATTAATATATTTTTTCTATAAAACAAAATGGAAGTTCTTTATGAAAACCTTATACAATTTTGAAATAACATTTTTGTTTCTAGCATAATTCTTAAGTTAAAGGCAATAAAAACGAGCAGACGTAGAGGTACGCAACCATTAAATTCATGGAATATGAACTTGAAGTTGTTGTAATCGATCCGATTTGTCGAAATGAAAATTTTGATATATGTACATATCTTGAAGATTCACGGTCCCTAGACTCTAAATCAAAGGTATTTAGAGATATGTCTGTGTGTGAGTGTGTACGTACGTTCTTACGTTCGTGCATATCTCAAGAACCCAGTAGAGATTTCTACACCCTCACCTAGTGGATTGGGATCAACTGACTTTCTAGAATTTTAATAGATCTTATGAGATTAGAGTACTGCAGACAAATTTGGACATGTTTTGTGAACCATCTGGTCACAATGTCCCTCTGAGGCTATCTTATCTGAAATGGTTTTCTATAAATGTATGAAATTACAAAAAATGCTTAAATCAAATTAAATCCTCAAAAAATAAGTTTGTTTGTTTTATTTTTTTTTTAAATATATTTTAGCTTAATTATTGTTCCATTTTTATTCAAGAAATTTCATATAAGTAAATTTGTAGGAGAAACATCAAATTAAGAATAAAAGTATTATTTTTTAAATTCTGGTCTCCCCTATCTTCGTATAACATCAGGAATATAATATGCAAGGACCTTAAGCATTTTCAGTAAGTAGCTTTCAAAATATAATCTTTTTCTTCCAAACGAACGACAGGGTGTATTATATAATATCCCTGCGTATAAGAATAGCTACAGATATATTTTTACGTTCTCGACAAAAAAAAATCCCCCTGTTCGTAGAAAAAAGTTAATTAAAAATGATCTCTTTCATCACTTACCCATACCGCCGAACGCGTATATTACAACACTCTGTGACTGTGACTCAATTCATTATATTACACGCAAAGAGTAGCATACAACACTGCCCGCTTTGTCAACGTCCTCTTTTTTTAATTGAACAACAAAAAGAAAGGACTCAAAATAAGAAAAACTGTGTATATGTAATTAAATCGCAAGTATAGTAATATTATATTTTCCACGAACACACAAGATATTTTACTTCAATAAAATAAAATAAAATAAAATAAGATCAAAAAAAAAAAAACGGGAAAAGAAGCCAATTCTTGTCTCTTACGCTGTTATAAAGGACCATAACTTTTTTGACGACGACACTACGACTTCACAAGTAAAAAGATGTCCAACAAAAATACATGGCTGATGCTCTGATACTGAGCTGCTGAAACTGATGAAAATACTAAACGAAAAAGTCGACATCATCGTCAAAAAGTGATGAAGATAAAAATTATAACCTGGAAGACAAAAGTAGTGTTCAAAGAAAATGTTTCTGATGTTTAAACAGCATCATCATTTATATATAGAGAAAAAAGGGGAAAGGGGGAAATTTAAAAATAAAACGATCAACAAAGGAAAATCATACAAAAATATATAAGAAAAAGTATGAAACCAAGTATTTTGATTATTTTTATAATAGCTTTTGAGTTGATACATTTACTGAAAGGGTTCTTGAAAACTAATTTTTCAGTCAACCAGAACTTTCGAAAGAGACCAAACCTAATTACTTGCTAATTAATAGACTTTTATCTCTAATACGGAGAGCCTACCAAGCTCAAACTAGAAAACTAGTGGTTTGGTTCGAGTTGTAAAGAGGGTATGGCTTGCCCAGAAATTAAGGCAACAAATATATCAATGTTCCAAAGGTATAAAACTTTGTTGGTAATTTATGAAAAATGTACCTAACACCACGTTATCGTTTGTTTTTTTAAATCATTTTAAAGCGATGTTGATTTTTTAAGTTCCGATGTTGAATGTAAACCAAACCTAAACGTCAAGTTTATTTCTGCATATAATTTGACATTTCTCCATTTCGGACTAACTCAATTTTAACCATTTAAAGAAATTCCAATCAAAATACATATTGTGCACTTCGTAATTTTGTCGGTCAATTTAATCGTCCAAATATGCGTACAATCGAAAAATCATGCAAAAATTATAACCGGATATACATACACACTTACTTAAGGTGGTGACGCTACAGTCCTGTGTGAACTAAGGCCTCACCCAACAAACTTCTCCATCTAGCTCGGTCCCTAGCTAGATGTCTCCAGTTTCACGCTCCAAGTTAAGTGAAGTCACTTTCCACTTGTGCGTGCAACCTGATCCACAGTCTACCCCTACTGCGCTGTCCCGTAGGTGTGGATTCGAAGACTTTCCAAGCCGGAGCATTGGTTTCCATGTGTTCTACGCGACCCAGCCATCTTAGTCGTTGGACTTTTATCCTTCTGACTTAATCTTCGTCGCTGTAGAACCCGTAAGCTCATCGTTCCATCTTCTCCTCCACTCCTCTTCTATGCATACGGGACCGTAGATCACACGAAGAACTTTTCTCTCAAAACGACCTAAGGTGCTTTCATCCGCTTTTGTCATAGTCCATGATTCTGCACCGTGTAGCAGGACGGGGATGATGAGGGTCTTATATAGCGACACTCTAGTCCCTCGAGAGAGGGCTTTGCTTTCTTAGCGCAATGAAACAAGGATTAGCAAGAGTTATTATCCTTTTGATCTCAGCGCTGGTCTTGTTTTCTGCGTCCATAGCCTAGTCTAGGTAGACGAAGTCCATAACCACCTCAAAGTTACGTCTGTCGATGGTGATGTTTTGACCGAGATGTCGGTGATGTAAATCCTATATTGACGACAGCATGTGCTTTGTTTTGCCCTCATTAACCGTTAAGCCCATTTTTGCCGCCTTAGCCCTATACTCAGAAACTCCCCATTGACATAACGCTGAGTTCTTCCGCTTATGTCAATGTCATCAGCATTATGCTAGTTATTAAACGGACTTTGGAAAGATAGTGCCTCTAGTGTTGACGTGGGAGCTCTGCACTACTCTTACAAGTACAATGTTAAAAAAAATGCATGACAGATCGGCTCTTTAGCCAGCATTCATAATTGGCTTGAGGAAGCCCATATCCTCCATAGCTTTATAGGACAGGCAGGGTTCTTTACACTAACCAACTTATCTCCAGCTGCTTTACAGAGGTCGGCATTCAAGCCATCCGCTCCGCGGCTTTATTAGACTTCAGCTTAGATATGGCAATCTTTACTTCGTCGTCGGTTCCTCGTCGCCGTTATACAGTCTGCAGAAGTGGTCCTTCCATATCCTCAGCATTGACTGCGGTTCCACTATGATGTTTCCACTTTCGTCTTTGCAGTCTTCGGTTCTAGGTTTATGTACTTGTAAATTTCGTTTCACCTGTTCATACAACTTTCGAACTTCATTCCTGCTTTTAAACCTCTCAACATCTTCGATCGCACGATAGTAGAATACCAGGCAGTTCAGCATGGGAATTTTTTTTATGGCTTTTTTAATGGTTTTTGTTTTGAATAGTTTTTAATGTGTTTTTAATTGGTGCGGTATTGTGTTTGATGTATTGTTTGGCGCACGCCTTGGCGCCGCATGCGTAAGTGATGATGATGAAGGGTTGGTTTGTGATGTTGAGGATGGTAAATGTTTTATTGGATTTGAATAGAAGTGAGGAAGAGGCGGCGGCGGCGGCGCGGGCTCTCTGGATATTTGGATATTTAGAGAATGTGCGGTGGATGGATGGTGATGATTGTGGTGGTTGCTACCGTGCGTCGGTCGGTCGGGATAGTTTAAAGAAGATGTGTGTGAAGTAGTTTTGGATATTTGGAGAATGTGCTGTGGATGGATCGTGATGATTGTGGTGGTTGCTACCGTCGGTCGGTCGGTCGGTCGGTCGCGAGGGAGAGAGTTAGTTTAAAGAAGATGTGTGTGAAGTAGTTTTGGATATTTGGAGAATGTGCGTTGGATGGATCGTGATGATTGTGGTGGGGTGTGGGTAATGTGTTTGGTGGTGGTTGCTGCCGTCGGTCGGTCGGTCGGTCGGTCGGGAGGGAGTTTAAAGAAGATGAGTGTGAAGTAGTTTTGAATATTTGGAGAATGTGCGTTGGATGGATCGTGATGATTGTGGTGGGGTGTGGGTAATGTGTTTGGTGGTGGTTGCTACCGTAGTCGTGGTTGTCGTCGTCGTCGTCGTCGTCGTCGTCGTCGTCGTCGTCGTTTATGTGGTATGGTTGTGCGGTACAGCATGTGCCGTGGTGGTGGTTGTCGTCGTCGTCGTCGTCGTCATGGTCGTCATGGTCGTCATGGTCATCGTCGTCGTCGTCGTCGTCGTCATGGTCGTGGTCGTCTTTGTTGTATGTCAGTAGGTAAAGGGTCCCTTGAAGAAGGAAAACAAATAAAGAAAATATTTTTTTTTATTGATGTGTGAGAGACGAGGAGGTGACGGTGCGGCAGTGTGGTGATATGGTGATCTGTTTGATGGTTAATTTGTTGGTTTGCTTAGGATTTTATGAGGAGCGATCGTTTGTGTGAGGATGAGTGAGAGGGGTAGATTTTATTTGTGTAGGGATGTATGGATGGGTTGGTGACCATGATGATGATGATTTATTTATAAATATGAAGAATGAGATGGAATTGTATTTTTGTTATAATGTGAAATGGAAATGGGTATTGAGAAAAATGTTGAAAACTTTGAAAGGCTGTAACTTTTGAAGGAGGCGTTTTTCCGCAAAAATAGCCTTATTTTTCATCACCGTATATATATTCATATATCTAACTATCTATCTATATATGTATGAATATATCTTTAAAAAGATAAAAGAACAAAATCTGAAATATTGTATTTAAGAAAAAAATAAATAAATAAAATAAAGCATAAAAAAAAAACATCAATTTGAAATTTACTTATTATTTATTTTAGATATGTGTATCCATGAATTATGTTCAGGAGGGAAACCCAACCATTTTACAAATTATTTTATCTTTTTTTTTTTTCTTTGTAATACTTTTTTTCTATAAGAAATGTGTCTGGATATTCGGTTTTGTTTTTTGTAGCTCTAATTGATAAAGACCACCTTTAATAGGATGACCTTGATAGTCTTCTAGCAGATATGTTATAGGATTACTTCGTTGAATTTTTGTAATTTTAAAAATTTCAGTTGTCCAGTTTGGTGTGTATCCTTTTTCAAATACATGTTTGTATTTACTGATTCTCACTGAATCTCCAACTTTGAATTTAGGAGTTAAACGAATTTTAATATATTGATATACAGAAGAGAGTAGATGTTTTTCGTTTGCAGTATTTACTTCGGAAGGTTTCATTGTTATAGTTCGATGTTTTGAATTGTTATAAGTTTTAGTTAGTGTTGACAGCATATCGGTCCATTTGTACGATCCGTTTATACTGAATTGTGAATGTTCGAATAAATCGTTCTACAATTGATGCCTTCAATTGAGTAAATGTCGAATAATGATTAATTTTATATTTTCGCACTAAATTTTGAAAACATATATATTTACTCAAAATCTTTACACCAAACAAAATATGAGTTCTTAAAACAAGTAATTAAACCTATAAAAAAAATGGGTTTCTTTACATTTTCTAATAATAGTGACGTTATTCTACCGTCATTATCAATTAGATAGTTTCTACTTGTGTCAAACCTATACAAAAATACCAAAACACTTAATTCGGGACAATGCAATTTTTTTTTGATAATTTTTAAACAGGACGGTATGAATTTAAAACACATTTACAATGACCATGTTAATTCCGACATGACATTTAAAACATTTCAAAATGTATGTGCAGACTGTTGGAAAACCGTTTATGGATTTTTTTTGTAATCGATAAAGAAAGTCCACTGAATAATGGTCGCTATAGAAAAGGTTTTGACTGTTTTCTCAAGTTATAAAAAGCAGGTACATTTGAATTCTAAAGCCAATTGCCCGAGTAATGGTTGATAAATACAGTTGCGAGCAGTATAGTGAAGAAGTACTTTCTGTTAATAACAGTTCTGTTAATAACAGGTTCAGTTTTGAATGTTGGCTTTTTGCGGTTAAGACTAGTAATTTACAGTTCAGTTCAGTTTAGTGCGGTTAAGACCAGTAATTTGCAGTTGAGTTCAGTTTTGATTTTCGGTTTTATGCGGTTCAGACCAGTAATTTGCAGTTCAGTTCGGTTTTGATTCTCGGTTTTGTACGGTAAAGACCAGTTATTTACAGTTCAGTGTAGCAGTTCTATCTGTACAAATCGCAGTTGCGTTTCTTCATTTAAGACCAGTTATCTTAATAATAAAATAAAATCTTAAACCCAATACATATTTTCGTTTGAATTTATTCACCATTGAAGCAATCAAAGATAGACAAAGAACAATTAAAATTTTATAACTCACTATTCCTAACCACTCGCTGCCCCTGGAATAATAAAAGCATTGCGTTGCGTACCTAGCCTAGCTCTCGTTTCAAATGGGGATGAATCAACACGATTAGATTTGCTCCAATGTTTTTTTAAAAAGAAAAAAAAAATTGAATTCCGTAACGGGGCAAATTGTTATTAAATTTTAAATTGATATCTGAAGATTAACGATTTTTAGGATGAAGCGATCCGATGTATTGGATTTGAAGAGAAGTAATAAGAAATTCTACAACATTAAGAAAAAATTATTATGTTGATATTAAATGATTGTGGTTGCTTTTGTCAAATGAACAATAGATGGGAATATGTATTTGTATGATGTGAGCTTATAAATAAATAGGTGTTTCTGTTCAAAGTTTTTGTTTGGTGTATGGAAGATTTTTAAAAAGGATTGGTTAGTTTAATTGTGAACTTTGCAGTGATCGGTTGAAAAATAAAATAAAAAAAAAACCCAAAATGAGTTCTCAATTTTTGAACAAGTTGAATAACTTGGGTATGGTTAAACCATTAAAAAGTATAAGCGATCTTCAATCCATTACCTACTTAATAAAAAATGGGGAGAAAACTCTTACGAAATACGGTCCAAGAATTCTTTTGGAAATGGAGAGTTTTAAGGTATTTTTACCTTCTAACTTCAATGGACTTTCAGAAGAAGAAATAGCTCTGTTCTCAGGCTATTTTTTGAAGGTTTCTGAAGCATCACTTCCAGGAGGGCAACCAAAACTTGAATTCCTCCCACCCGTTGAAGAAAAAGTAAGTTATAAAAAAAAAATGGTTTAAAAACAAGGAAAATATAGATAATTTTGTTTTTGTTCAATAGCGTTATGAGGTAGTTTCATCCACTGAAACAAAAGTAAAGCGGTTCAACCTGAAAGCCAACAAAATAGAGTTTAGGATCAGTCCTATCCCCAAAGGAGCAGAGCCGACAACATGGGTAAGAATTGCCGTTGAAGAGGCACTTAAATTTGCATTTCAGGGTGTGGGGGCTATGGACAAGGTTGGAGTGACGTTTAATGGAAAAGGATTTTCCAAGGAGAGAGGAAGTGGTTGGGTGAATTTTAAGAACGCATCAGAATTTAAAATCAAGGATTTATGGGAAATGATGATTAAAATATTTCAAAGTAACTCAGAAGGATTCTGCACAGATACTTTCGAATTAACGGTTACTTCCATAAAACTACCTTCAGGTAAAAGGGAATAGCCGCGAACCTCATTACAATTCATATGAGGAAGAATGCCTTAAAAAACGTGGGATCATATCCATCAAAAACAAGGATAACTTGTGTTTACCCAGAGCCTTAGCAGTAGCAGTAGCATATGCGGACATGCCTACAAAGTCTTAAGTGGAAAAGACAACACTGAAGAGGTTATTTGCAAGGTAAAGGGATTATGCTTAAATTACTCAGCATCAAAAAAAAGTTAATTTTGAAGCAATCAAACAAGCCGTTCTTAACGCCGATGGCAATGATCACATTCAGATTATTTCTGACAATATTTGCAGGACAAGGGATCATCAAGTGATAACAAAGACACAGTGCAAGACCTATAGACCAAGATCGGAAAAACGCCACTTTCTCTCTAACCATAGCTCCCTACCTTTTGGATTTTATCGTCAAAATAGTCCCACGGCATTCTTACCCTCTTAGATTTACAATGCATTTGCAACATTTTCTGATATTTCTTTGAAAAATATTACAATAAAAAATGTAAAAAAGAATTAAATAAAAAGAACTAGAAGTACAATATTGTTTATGTGTTTATTTATATTTGGAATGGTTACATGGTGAGTATTGGTTTTAACAAAATCATTGAGCATGAACCCGATAGGTTAAAATATTGTTAGATAAAATGATTTTTTTTATTTGATTACGTATTAGTTTACACACCATGACAGTCAATTTAAGTAAGTTTGTTAACTTCTCCAGTAACTGGATTATATTCTATTACACGGTCATGAAGAATAAGGCAATACATAGTTGTTAAAGGTGGAACTGGAAGTGTTGTTTTAAGTTCAATTTTTACATCCACTGGTCCTGTTTTAATTGATTCATTTTGACGGGAACAATAAACCACCATTATTGGGGCGATATCCTTGAAGTTTTGTCGTGATAAAAGTGGTTGTGAGCGTTTTTGATAGTATGAGTATTGAAATTTACTGTACATTTCATAGAGAATGGCATACTGGTCTAGTTTATATTTAAGATTTAAATCTTCACGAGGGTACGATTCAGAGTTTAAATGTACCTTTACATTGCTAACTTCACAGTGGTCAAATTTGCTTACATCCTTATCCTTTTGATTTTTTCTATTCGTTTGTAGAGCAATAATAACATATCTCGGTTTCTCAAGTTGAGTTGAAGTCTTAACTGTCCATACATGATCAGTGTTAGTTGGCAGTGTTGGATATTCGTACATTTCCCAAGTTCGAAAATGAATTTGAATTGGATTTAATTGTATTTGTTTCAATAATGTAATCTTGTTTGAATCGGATAAGGTAATATGCGGAACTCTCCATTGCAATTTGAAAATTGATAGTTTTATTTCCTCGTTTTCTGTAGTATAATAAGCATTCTCATTACTTCGAGTACGAATTAGAACCAATTCATGTCTTGCGTTTACTATAATCCTTTTATAGTCTTCAGCAAATCCCAACAGATTCTTTAGTGGTACACAAAAATTAAAAGTACCCGATGCAGGTGTAATGTTGGAGTTTCCGGTCCATGAAGCATTTTCTAAGCTTTTACTTTCATTCTCATTCAATGATATATAATTTTTCATTGATGTTGTGATGCCAACATTTTTATTGTTATCAATGTCCACTCCGTTGAGTTCATAATGTATTTCTTCAAAAAGAAATGCCATCGCATTATTAGATAATTTTCCCGTAGAAGAAGGCTTTCCATCTGATTTTGTTAGACCTCCTTCTATATAAATGTAGCTTTCACTGGGTAAAATGCACAAATCCTGTTGTTGTATAGGGATACGTATTTCATCACTTGGATTGAATGACTGAAGAAATGGCGAGTAACTATGGTACTCAAACTTAGATATGCTATTATCATAGTTAGGTCCATGGGTAATGTTTAATATTTCGTTCATATTGTTTTACTTTAGTTTAAATCCTAATGTAAGAAGGTGGGTCTTATTTTCAGATGATAGTTTTGGTCTTGACGGTGGTGCTGTTCTAATAGAACTAAATGGATGGTTACTTTTCGTATCTATTTTATAATTACTATTATAGATTAACATTATTGTGATTTTGGAGTTAAATGCAGTCGTACAGTTATTCTTTCTCCTCTGAAATTTATCAAGTCACCGTCTTGATCCACGAGTTTTAATGTTAGACTGCTTATTCGTTTGACGTTCACAGGTAAATAGATGACATTTTTCGGGACTTCTATGATTTTATACCCTGCTCCTGTTTCTGGAGAAAATTCATGTAAAGTATGCACAGGAGTATTATTAAAATAAGAACCAGTAATGATATTACACTCAACTCGTATTACATTCACCTTATTTATATCAACAGGTAAATCCGACAAATGTACCACACCGGGGTCAAGAACACATTTACTGAAACCAAGTAATTTTCCAATAGTTCTATCCTTATTGAAATATATTTTTTCGTTGCTCCGGATTTCAGATACCATAGTATTATTATTTGCCTCTATTTGAACAATAGCTGTAGAATTTCGTGATAATAATTCTTTGGAAATAAATTTTGCAATGTTATCAATTTCATAAGACCCAGTTGGGATTTCAATTTCATATTCTCCTATATGAAACAAATTGTTCCGTTCATCTACATTCGGAATGGAGTTGTACGTTTGAAAATCAATCAATCCGCAAACGTAGTCCTGATCCAGGTTCAAAGGTGGAAAATATTCAGCTAATAGATGGGAAGTTCTTCCGCTTAGCGTAAGTGTCAACGTCATGCTTATAAAAAATACAATGAAACCATTTTTAAAGAAAACTCTTTATTTATTTGAAAATAAACAATCATATACAAATCTTAAACATAAATGACCACAATTAAAAGAGTCGTAATCTTGATATTTAGTATAATTATAGTTAATTTTGTCACCCAAATAGTTAATAATTTCATTAGGAGGCTGTAAATTTCCAAAGCTATCAAAATATTCAATTTTACTGCCTTCTTTATAATACGCTACCCAGTGCGTTCCAGGACCAATTGAGGAATCAAGATTTACAATCCCAGATTCATTTTTCTTCGGTTTAGTTTTTGGTAAATTATCGCGCATGAAAACTCCTCGAAAATTCGGAATTAAATTCTTTGCAAAATTTCTCAAATCTATTTCATTTAATGCACGATTGGGTAGCGAACTTAGGAGTTTTTTGACTTTGGATTTAAATAAAGTCCAAGCCCCTTTCTATAAGGTTTAAGGTGTAAGCCTTGTCCGACTGCAATTGATTCCATTTTCTCGTTATGACGTTTTTTCTCCTCTAGATCTTTTTTAGCAATGCTGATATCGCTGACAGCTTTTGCTACTCCTGCAGCTCCACCCGTTAAAGCTCCAAGTGCTGAAAGTCCAGCAAACAGAGGAATAAGGAAAGGAATTGCTCCTCCAGTTTTTGGTATGGCAATAACTCTTGGCGTCTTAATTCTTTTAATGTTTTTTCGAACTGTTTTCTTGGCAGATGATATTGCTATTTTAATTGCTTTTTCTAAATTGAGAGGTTTTTTACGTTTGATATTATTCCCAATTGTGTGAATCACTTTTCTAAAGGAGGGTTGTTTAGCTTTATTATCTATCTTGAACTTCTTTTCTTCGTTTTCATTTTTCGCTCTTTTTTTAGGCTTCTTATCTTTACTCTGAGAACAACCCATACCGAATTTTGTTTTTGCTTTTAAGAGGTTGGTAACCAATAGTGCGTTTGACCGTTCAGCTATACTAGCGTTCTTAGATTTAAATCGCTGCCAGGCCTTTTCAGTTAAAATCCTATCGGCAATGTGTCGATCAGATGTATTTTTAAATTTGAAATACGATATATCGTGTTCTTTGCACGCTTGATCAAGCAAATTAATTCCCGGATCGCCTCGAGCTAAGCGTTTTTGAAGTTTTGTTCCAGGACCACAGTATTGATAACCAGGTAGATGTAGTTCAAGAGGTAGTTTGTTTATTAAGGTATTTAATAAACCTTTTCCTTCTACAATATTTCTTTGACTGATAGAATTTTTGGAATAATCAAACATTTTATATTAATATCTTTGCGCTAGAATGGTTAGATGTGATATGAGGGTTTTTATATATATAAACTTGACATTTATAGGAATTTATTTAGTTTTCATCACTATGCGATTCGTTAAGCAACAATACCAGTTACCGGTACAAAATATGGAACTGGATAACAAGATTGAGAGAAAAAAGCATGGTAAATTATTCCCTCATAGTATAAGGGGGTTAATTACTGGTCCCTCAAACTGTGGAAAAACAAATGTCATGATGAGTTTACTACTACATCCAAATGGTTTGAAATTTGAAAATATCTATGTTTATTCTAAATCTCTACATCAACCGAAGTATGAGTTTTTACGAAAAGCCATGAAACCAATAAAAAACATGGGCTTTTTTACATTTTCCAATAATTGTGATGTAATTCGAGTCGAAGAGGCTAAACCAAATTCTATATTAATCTTTGACGATATTGCCTGTGAAAAACAAGATACGATTCGAGTGTATTTTAGTATGGGACGACATCATCACATCGATAGTTTTTATTTGTGCCAAACATATACAAGAATACCGAAACACTTAATTCGAGACAATGCGAATTTTCTCATCGTCTTCAAACAGGATGATATGAATTTAAAACATATTTATAATGATCATGTCAATTCGGATATGACATTTAAAATGTTTCAAAAGGTATGTGCAGAATGTTGGAACACAAATTACGGTTTTGTGGTCATTGATAAGGACAGCCCCTTGAATGAAGGTCGATATAGAAAGGGTTTTGACTGCTTCCTTAAACTATAAAATAGATACAATTTTTGATTTTTGCATCATATGTACAGTAATGTTCCATGAGAGCAGTACAGAACAGTTCAGCGACAGATTATAGCAGTTAAAAGCGGTTCAATCCAGTTTAAGACCCAGTATTCTATACGGTTAAGACCAGTAAGCGCAATAAAAATTTGGTTTAAGAACTATCGAAAGATTTTTTCATCAACTTCGAGATTTATTTTTTCAACTGCATTTGTAAGAAGAAATTAACTTTACAATATGATGAACATAGATGTTAAACTAACAAAAGAGCTTATTAAAACCACCGATGCTCTACGAGAGAAATACAAATCATTCAAGACCGATAGGGAAGCTTACGAGACTCAAATTGAAGAAACTTTTAAACCACTCACGAAACCACTTAACGAATTGGTTAAAAAATCAAATTCCGAGCAGTTTCAAAACAGTCTTATCGAGAGCCCTTTAAAGAAAATAAAACTCAATCTGGAACAACATCAACCACATGATGAATTCATTACGCCAAAGTCTTTTATTGATGATTCACCTATTTTTGTCGATGATAATGATACTCCAAAAAGAACAAAGAAAACCTCAAACTATTACGCAAGTCATCGCAACTTTATGGAACGATTGTCACAAGAAGAATTTCACGACACGCCTAAAAAATATATAGATTTATTTATTAATAATTCCAGCACTCTTGATAAAACGTATGGTATTCGTTTAAAAGATGGAAAGTGGTACATCGGTAATGCTGAGTTCAATATTCTCGGCAGGGATATAGAAATTAAAAATAAAACATTTGAAGGAACAAATGGGTTATATGAGCTTATATTTAAGAAAAATCCCGATAAGACAATTTACACTGATGAAGATTTAAAAAACTACAAGACCATTTTACATGACACTAATGCATATAGAAAAGATCATGATTCACAGCGACAAATACTTGGTAATCGTGGTTATAAGTATAAGAATATAATAAGTAAATTATTAGGATTCAACACAAACACTTCTATTAAGCCATTACCTTTACCATTAACACCACAAACAACTTCAGGAAATGGATTAATGCAATTATCAAAAATGAAAAAAGACTATATATTTTGGGATAATCCCAATGAGCTTGTAGATCGATTGAGACTGCTTATTGCTTCACATCAAGCTGGACATAACAATCATTCTAACGAAATTGTTTCAATTATTGAAGAACTTAAAGAAGCTGATATTATCGAATAAAAAAATAATGAGTGTTGATAAATTTGGTCGGTATTCATATAGGACCCCACCGAGAGGGCCAAGAGGGAAACAAGGAGAGCCGGGGCCACCAGGTTTACAGGGAGAGCGAGGTTTGCCTGGACCAGCTGGTGAGGGTTTTTTAAAAACAGAAAGCGGTGATTACAATCTAACGTTTAAACGACTAAAAAATATTCAAGATCCACAAGAACAGGAAGACGCTGCTAACAAAAAATATGTTGATGACGCAAACGAGCAACTTAGAGAATACATTAAATATGAAGTTGTTGAAAAATTTGAGAAACTCTTGTTTGACACAATTAATTAAAAAAAAAAAGAAAAAATTATAATTCAAGGGAAAACTACTATTTAACTTAAAGTCAATCATAACTTCACTTCAGTCTTTAACTTAATGCCTCATTGTGTCAACTCAATTATCATGTCTAACATAGATACTCGATTCATTTTTGATGAAATTTTGGAGTTTTTGAAAATAAATCATAATAATATATTGGAAGAACATCATGAGGAGCTTTTAAACAATGTTATCTTCTTGAAAAGATTTATGAATATATCGAGTACAACTTCAAAACACGGGTGTCATTTTACTAACTGTCCATGGTCTTCAAATCTGTGTAAAGCTGGACCAGATACATGCGCATGCCACATGCTTGAAAATAGAATGTTAAGAATAAAAAAATTGATGTCTCTGTATAAAAGACTAAAATAGTATCTATGTATACATATAAGTAAATCTTGTTATGTACTAAATCAAATGAAAGAATTTAAATAAATAAACTAATAAAAAGGTAAAATGTTTTGTTGTTTTAATCATTCAGTGAAAAGATGAGTAAAAGGGACATTGTCGAAGAACTACATAAGCCAGCAAGAAGAAATTTTAAAAAAAGGAGAGTCGTTATCAAGGGGCTTGATGATTTATGGCAAGCTGATCTAGTCGAAATGGGACCGTATTCGTCAGAAAATGAAAACTACCGATATCTTCTCACAGTTATTGACACATTCTCTAAATTTGCATGGACGGCTCCTATACAAAATAAAACTGGAGTATCAGTTACTCAAGCCTTGCAAAATATATTCAATAAAGGTCGTTGGCCTAAGAATTTACAAACAGATGATGGAAAAGAATTTTTCAATAAGACATTTCAAACTCTAATGCAAAAATATCATATCAACCATTACTCAACATTTACTCCTCTGAAAGCATCGATAGTCGAACGATTTAACCGCACATTGAAAACTCTTATGTGGAAAGAATTCAGTTTCAAAGGAACATATAAATGGGTTGATATAATAGGGTTGCTGACTAAAACTTATAATGATTCAAAACATCGTACAATAAAAATGAAACCATCTGAAGTAAATGCCTCAAATGAAAAACAATTACTCTCTAAGATATACAATCACATCAAAATTCATGTTACTCCTAAGTTCAAGGTAGGAGACTTTGTCAGAATTAGTAAATACAAATATGTTTTTGATAAAGGGTACACTCCAAATTGGACAACTGAAATCTTTAAGATAATTCAAGTAAAGCGCACAAATCCTGTTACATACGTGCTAGAAGACTATCAAGGACATCCAATTAAAGGTGGATTCTATGAACTAGAGTTACAAAAAACAAAGTTTCCCGATACCTATCTCATTGAAAAAGTGCTTAAAAAGAAAAAGAATAAAATGTTTGTAAAATGGCTTGGTTTTCCATCTGATCACAACTCTTGGATACCTATTAAAAAAAATAATATTAATAACTAATACAATTTCTTCTGTATATGTATTTCTAAAAAGTTATAGCCTGCTTTTTTTTCAAATTTACAATGGGTTAGTAAGGAGATGAGGAGAATTAGAATTTTCATCTTTGTATGAAGGATTGAAGTAAATTTCAATCCAGTTCACTTTCGTGATTCGTTGAAAGAACATGTCTTGCTTAAACATGAATTCGGTAATTGACGAGCTTCAATCATTTTTAAAAATAAACCGGCATATTGTACATGAAGAACATTTTGCTGAATCCATGGAGAATATTTATTTCATAAAGAGATTTGGAAAAGGCTATTGCTCAAATTCCTCCAAAAGATTTCATTATCCGAGCTGCCCTACAAATACAAACAATTTATCAAATGAGCTTGAAGAAAAATCACATACCTGTGCTTGTTATGAAATTAGATTTCGACTTCGTAAAATTAAGAAAATAGTGAATTTTTATAAATCCATTTTAAATGAATAAACTTTTGAAAAAAAAAAAAAAATACTGTTGCGTTTTAATCATTCATAAAAAAAAACAAGAAGATTCAAAGAGATGTTATCGATGAAAAAAAACACAAGTGCTTTCGAAGAAACTAAACTCCCCAAAGAAAAAAAAATTAATCAAAATGTCTCCTTCTTACCAAAAAGAAAAAAAACACAACCAAGATTTGGGAAAACAGAGAAAATAAAAACATTTTTTTTTTAATTTATTTTATTTTATTTTTTTTGTAAAGTTTACAATACAATTTTCATCCGTTTTTGCCCATACGGATATTTGCTAAGGTCTGCTTCGTCTTCTTCGTCTTCGCTGTCTTCACTTCTTTCTCTTTTAGTAGTTGACTCAGTGAACGTTATGGAGTATGCCCCGAAAGGCACAGGTGGCGGTTGTTTAACTGTCATGTTATACCCTATCAGTTTAGCCAGGTCTTTCTCGGTTAAAGTTGAAAATCTGTTAGGAAGGAAGCACTTAAACTCTTCCAACTCCACCAGGATTTTTTCGCCATATTTGGTGGAGACCTTTGTTGCTCTGGATATATTATAGGGGTCCTCGTTGAGGTCCCTTAGAGGAACCACCGGCTTCTCTTTGGTGATCCCGTTGATTTTTGTCAAAAAACTCATGTTTTGAGATATGTGTGCAATCCTCTAGCTTGAATACTACTACTTCAAATTCAAAAACCTACGCTGCTTTTTATATGAATAATTTTCTTCAAACATGTGACAAAATAAAATTGGTACATGCATTACTAATAAAACTGTTTTTCCTTCATTCAGCGGCATTAAAACTGTTGCAGTCCTTAAAAAATATTAGAACAAATCTAATCATGTCGATTCATGATCGACATATTAAAAAAAAAACATTAAAATGCTTGCAATCCTACTTTGTCATTTTATGATTTCATGGCAATCAAACAAAATCAACATTGTCTTAAGTTATTGCCACCATACAAATATCTCATAACAAATCCCCCCTAAAAAAAATATTAGAACAAATCTAATCTTATCGATTCAGGGCAGCGAGTGGCTAGGGCTAGCGTGTAATTGAATTTTAAGTGTCCTTTGTTTATAGTTTACTTTAGAAGATCAAAACTCATTCTCATTCGAGAGAAACGCACTCCCCATCCCCATTTCTTTTTTTTTACAGTCGATCGTTATGACAATAGCTATGGTGACGACGACGACGACGATGACCATGACGACCGTGACGACGACGACGACGACGACGATGACCATGACGACCATGACGACCATGACGACGACGACGACGACGACAACCACCACCACGGCACATGCTGTACCGCACAACCATACCACATAAACGACGACGACGACGACGATGACCATGACGACCATGACGACCATGACGACGACGACGACGACGACAACCACCACCACGGCACATGCTGTACCGCACAACCATACCACATAAACGACGACGACGACGACGACGACGACGACGACGACGACGACAACCACGACTACGGTAGCAACCACCACCAAACACATTACCCACACCCCACCACAATCATCACGATCCATCCAACGCACATTCTCCAAATATTCAAAACTACTTCACACTCATCTTCTTTAAACTCCCTCCCGACCGACCGACCGACCGACCGACGGCAGCAACCACCACCAAACACATTACCCACACCCCACCACAATCATCACGATCCATCCAACGCACATTCTCCAAATATCCAAAACTACTTCACACACATCTTCTTTAAACTAACTCTCTCCCTCGCGACCGACCGACCGACGGTAGCAACCACCACAATCATCACGATCCATCCACAGCACATTCTCCAAATATCCAAAACTACTTCACACACATCTTCTTTAAACTATCCCGACCGACCGACGCACGGTAGCAACCACCACAATCATCACCATCCATCCACCGCACATTCTCTAAATATCCAAATATCCAGAGAGCCCGCGCCGCCGCCGCCGCCTCTTCCTCACTTCTATTCAAATCCAATAAAACATTTACCATCCTCAACATCACAAACCAACCCTTCATCATCATCACTTACGCATGCGGCGCCAAGGCGTGCGCCAAACAATACATCAAACACAATACCGCACCAATTAAAAACACATTAAAAACTATTCAAAACAAAAACCATTAAAAAAGCCATAAAAAAAATTCCCATGCTGAACTGCCTGGTATTCTACTCACGATTCTCATGCTCTCTTTTTTTCCTTCTGAGAAATCGATGTTCCTCTCACCTCACCTCTTCTGCTCATAGAGCTCGTGAGCAGCTCTAACGAGGTCTATTGAAAATGTAAAATGAGGTGCCGTCCACCTTAACTTGTAGTCGCGCCCAATAATTGCACCTCTCACTTAAATCGGTTATGAACATTATGTATATATGTATGTATAATGACTTGCATTTACCCGCTTACAATGTGCAATTGACTTAAGCTCTTGACCATTTCAAGCGTCGTCGTCAATGGTGATAATGGTGGTAGGACATGGCAACAGTTGATGATCAATTTTTGAAGGAAATTATTTTCAGTGATGAGGAACATTTGCACCTCAGTGGATTCGTCAATAAGCAGCATTGTCGCATTTAGGCAAATGATAATCTAAGAATGATTGTCAAAAAACCATTGCACCCAAAAAGAGTGACTGTTTGGTGCTGTTTATGGGCTGGTGACATCATCGGGCCATATTTTTTCAAAATGAAGCCAGTCAGGCAGTTACTTTGAATGGTGTCGCGTGATGATAATGAACTTTTTATGGCCTGAATTGGAAGATATGGATGTGGACGATATGTGGTTTCAACAAGACGGTGCCACTTGGCACACAGCTAATGAAAAAAGAGGATGGGATGCGACCCACACTGATAACTTCACATCCCGTCTGTCGATTTGTCTTGCTTAGAGTTTGTCTATATGTATCCATTTTTACCAAATTTGCGTACTATTTTTTGTACATTTTATTTTTTTATGAAAAAACGGACTGTTGAATTTTTATAAAAAAATTACTGAATATCGAAAACAATATTTTCTGTGAAATAAAATAAGTTTGAAGCCAATATTTGTAATTTTTGAAAAGCTATTTGAGTCGAAAGTAAATTTTTACAAAATTTTTTAGTATTGTTTTTTTTTTTAGGTTTTTATTTTTTGTAAAAAAAACCGTCAATTCGATTTTTCTCAAAATTTTATAGAATGTTGAAAACAATATTTCTTAATAGATAAAATTAGTTTGAAGCCAATGTCTCAAATTTTTGAAAAGACATTTACGTCGAAAACAATTTTTACCAACTTTTTTAATTTTTTTTTAGGTTTTTATATTTTGTAAAAAAAACTGTCCATTCGATTTTATTCAAAATTTGTCCTATTGTTGAAAACAATATTTCTTATAAGTTAAAATTAGTTAGAAGCCATTATCTCAAATTTTTGAAAAGATATTTGAGTCAAAAATCAATTTTTACCAACTTTTAAATTTTTTTTTGGGTTTTTAATTTTTGTAAAAAAAACTGTCAATTAGATTTTTGTCAACATTTTTCAGAATGTTGAAAACAATATTTCTTATAAGATAAAATAAGTTTGAAGCCTTAATCTCAAGTTTTTGAAAAGATATTTGAGTCGAAATTCAATTTTTACCAACTTTGAGTAATGTTTTTTTTAGGTTTTTATTTTTTATAAAAAAAACTGTCAATTAGATTTTTCTCAAAATTTTATTAGATGTCAAAAACATTATTCTTCGTTGCACAAAATTGTTTTGGAGATGAAATCATATTTAGTCGTAAAGTTTTCGAGGTGACAAATTTTTTTTTCAGTTTTTTTGATTTATAAAAAAAACCGTTAATTGGATTTTTTTCCAAAAATATTCTTCTTTTGTATCGCGTTACAGTATATAATATAAAATTAAATTCAAGTTTCTAGCGCATTGGTTCATAAGATATTTAGGTTTAACCAAAATTAATAAAAAAAACCACCCACGCAATTTTCTTGAGAGCCCTTTCTGCCTTATTATCTGAAGTCGATATCTCTTCTGGTTCTTGAGCAATGGACGACGAAAAAAACGTCGCAAACGTAAGGACGTACGGACATACAGACGTACGGACGTACGAATGTACGTACACACGCACGCACAGACATCTTTCTAAAAATCTATTATTTCGACTCTAGGGAACTTGAAACGTCGAGAAATGTCAAAATTTTCAATTCGACAAATCGGACCCATTACAATAACTTCCTATGGGATTTCAAAAATAAATTTTATTCATCCATTTCCATTTTACAATTAGTTAATAAAATTATTAAAATAAATAAAAGAATAAATAATAGTTATCATCCTTTAGCTTTAAAACTTGTGTTGAATGATACATGATAAAGTCATTTAGTAAGCTCATTTAATAAAACAAATTTGCTCAGAGCACAGTTTGCTGTGGATTCGAAACTGTTTTTGAGAGCGTTAGTGATTTTTTTTTTGTAAAGAATGAAAACGCTTGGTAATCATCAGGTTAAGAATTATCTTGAAGAACGAAAGGTTTATTATATCTTACTGATAACTGAAACAAATCTTTACATAGTTTTAGAGAAACTAAAATTTGTGCTCTTTATATTTTTAAAGTATTTGATATCGTTCGAAATTAACCGCCTTATCAAATATGTGTGCTCTTGATATAGATGAATCTCTTCTACTTTGAGTTAAAAACAACCTTTCTAATCGTTTAATATAATTTGTTATCTATGCTGGTTTTCCACAGGGCTCTCTTTTATCTCCAACACTTTTCCTAAATTCCTAACCGATCTCTTTTCTACAACTTCTTATGCATTGAATTGTTTTGATTCTCACAGTACCCTAAGTTTTTCATATTGGATTCCTTAATGTACAATTTAGAATTATAAACCGAATTCAAAGTGAAGAACTAGGGTCTAGTGGTTATCAATTTTTAATCATTTCTGGATGGAGGGACCTTCAATTTATATGCCGACTTCTAATGGAGAGGGTGAGGTCACTTTCCACTTGTGCGCGCCACCTGATTCGCGGTCTTCATCTACTGTGCTGTCCTATGGGTGTGGATTCGAAGACTTTCCGAGCCGGAGCATTGGTTTCCATGCGCTCTTCGTGACCCAGTTATCTTAGTCGTTGGACTTTTACCCTTCTGGCTAAGTCTACGTCGCTGTACAGCCCGTAGATTTAGATGGGGGAAATTTCTCGCAAGTTGCAGTGAAACATTTCTGACATGACTGTGCTTTAAAAACTCAGTGTTTAGGATTTTTCTGACAATGCAAGATATTTGACATAACATCTTATCTGCTTACAAGTCCCTCATTCGCCCAAAACTTTTTTGGACAGATCTTTGAAAATGATAGTCGATATAACCTTAAACGAAACGTTTTCATCGCCTTAACGTCGCATTAATGTTTTATGACTTTTTTTATGATGTGTCAAATGTGTCTGAATACGACCGTTAGTGCGTATGTACGTCCTTACGTTTTTATTTCAAGAGTCAGAAAATGTTGCTGGTATATTGACTGCAACATATACAGGAGAGAACAAGGGCCTAGCCTATTGACTTACAACTTTTAATTATTCATATGCGCTCATTATGTAGGGATGTAGGGGTATTACATTTCTTTTTTCCGAATCCGAGCGGTTAATTTGAGGAAGTTGTAATTAATTACTGGCAAGAGACAATTCTCGTAAAAAAGACTTTAAAAAAAGAAGCTGAGATGCAAGCCAAACTGATAACTTAACAATTTCAGCGGTCTGTGGATTTTTCTAAAACTTTAACAAAATTTTGTGTAAGATAAAACAATTTTAAGTCAATATCTTTTTTATTCTCATAATACTTGAGTCGAAAACCACTTCTTATTAGTTTCGTGCTTTTTAAAACAATTTAAAGTCAATATCTTTTTTCTTCTCATAATACTTGAGTCGAAAACCACTTCTTATTAGTTTCGTGCTTTTTAAAAAAATGTATTCATTGGATTTTTCTAAAAAAGTTAATTAAAGTTGACAACAATATTTTGCATTTATGATAAAATAACTTTAATTTCAATATTTTGTTTCGTTATCCCGAGATATTAAGTCGCAAACGAATTTTTACCAATTTTAGTAGCATTTTTTGAAACCCGTGAAATGTATATGTAATTCTAGCCTTGGGGTACTGTTCGTTTCCAGGTGCTTTAAATAATAAAATAATAAAAACCTGGAAACGAGTTTTTCTTACACTTCAGAATTTCAGAACGTAGTAAGCTTATAGCAAGCGTCAAACTACGATCAGAGGCTCATCATAAGTGCATGTGTTAGTTGTTAGTAAAAAAATAATACAATTATAGCCTAACACACGCACAAAATACAAAACATAATTAACATTTAACTATTACAGAACAAAAAATAAAATGAGAACGTTTACGATAGTGGAGCACTGGTTCTAAACAATGATTTTAATCCCACCTTATTCAAATTTAAAGCTATCAATGAACAGTTTAAGTTATATAAAATGCTCATTCGACTTAAAGCTTTATTCTTTCCATAGTTAGTTCTATGGAAGTCAATATGTATAAAATCAAATGTACGCAGGTGATGAGTTCCGCCTCGGTAATTCAAATGTACACAAGATAGCAAATAAGGTGCATCAATTTCACCATTAATGAGTTGATGAAAAAATACTAAGTCATTATCAACACGCCTTTGATGAAGAGATTGCATTTGAAGAAGCAGAATACGATGCTCATAGGGAGGCAGATCATAAGGATCATCCCAAGGAAGACCCTTTAGGGCAAAGCGAATGAAGTTATGTTGAATTGATTCGATACGTTTTCTATGAATTTCGTAATAGGGAGTCCATACCTGCGAAGCATATTCAAGATGAGGACGAACATGGCAATTATACAAAGAAAGAGTAACATATGGATCATTGAACTCCTTTGCCCAGCGTTTTATAAAACCAAGCATAGAACTTGCTTTATTAACAATCAAATTAATGTGATGTGTAAATTCTAAGTTGGAACAGAAATGAACACCTAAATCTTTAAATGTGGAGACGCGAAAGAGTTTTTGCTATGATATACAATAATCAAATACACTACGGATTCGTTTTTTAGTAAAAGTTATCGTCTGGCATTTTAAAGGGTTGAGTGAAGGGCTATTTTTCCCACACCAAAATGTGAAACTATCAATGTCGGCTTGTAAAAGAATACGATCATGGGTGGACTTTATTATTTTTAAAATCTTCATGTCGTCAGCAAAAATGAGTACTTCACTTGAGCGTAGACATGACGATACATCGTTAATAGACAGGATAAACAGAAAAGGGCCAAGATGGCTTCCCTGGGGAACACCAGATTGAGCAACAAAAGGTTCAGAAAGTCAATTTCTAAATTTTACCTCATAGGATCTGTTTTCAAGGTATGATTTGATCCAAGCTAAGAAAAATGGTGGAAAACCAAGAGCTTTAAGTTTAAATAAAATAATTCCGTGGCTAAGTTGGTCAAAAGCTTTGGAAAAGTCAGTGTATATACAGTCAACTTCATAACCTTGTTCTAAAGCGTTTGAACATATGTTTGAGAATGTGAGGAGATTAGTAACGGTTGATCTTTTTTTCACAAAGCCATGTTGCTGTTCGCAAATGAGATTCTTACTAAAAAATGCTACACTTTCACATACAACTTGTTCAAACACTTTAGGAATGCAAGAAAGCTTTGCAATGGGCCTGTAGTTGCTTATATCCGCCTTGTTACCTTTCTTGAAAATTGGTGTTAGAAATGACTCCTTCCATATATTGGGAAATTTGCCTGTTTTTAGAGAAAGTTTAAATAAGAACGTAAGGGGTTCAACTAAAGCATTACTACACTTTTTTAATACTATCGGGGGAATACCATCGGGGCCGGCTGAGCAGTCATCATTCAACGCGGCTAAAAGATCAAGGACCGTACTCTGTAGCACAGGGATGTGACTACAGCTAGTTTGTGAAAAGGAGTGAAGATTATGAAAATATACTTCATCAACTTCTTGAGGGCTATTAACAAATGACTCTCGGAAATTTGTCGCGAAAGCGTTACAGATATCAACAGTTTTATCTAACGAAAGGTTCTTGTAAGTGAAGTTAACTGGAAAGCCATCTGATTTTTTCTTTAAGTTTACAAAATTCCAAAATTTTTTAGGATTCTCTTTCAAAGAGGATCCCATATCAGTAACATAACAAGCATATAAAAAATTAGAAAGAGACTTAAATTGGTTAAAGAGTTGGACATTAAAAGAGAAGTTGATTGGAGACAGAGTTTTAAGATACGTTTTCCATGCCTTATTTCTTTTGTTACGCAGTGAACGCAATTCTTTCGTGTACCAAGGATGGCTAAAGTTTGTATTTCTTGATTTCTTTAAGGGTACATTTTTTTCTAAACAATAATTAAGGATCTTATAAAAAGTTAAAACTGCTTCGTCAATGTTAGAAAATGCTAATGTATCAGCAATTCCAGAAATGGTTAAATCTTCAGACAACTGCTGGAAATTAGCTCTTCTAAAATCAAAATTATATAAGCAATCAAAGGAATTACTGTGTTCAGTAAGGTGATTACTTAAGTCAAAAAAAATGTCCAAGGGGGGGTGATATTTATCAATATTAGAAATTCCTGATCTAGATTCTAGAAAAAGAGTACTAATAGCGTCAGAAGAAAAGACTAAATCGAGAATTCGATTTTTTGAGTTTTTAATACAGCTTGTTTGCTGTAAGTCAGTAAGAAGGACTTTATCGAGAAGAGATAGTTCCAATTGTGAAGAAGAAGGAGAGGCTTCAAGGCAGGATTCGTCTTCGGATGGAATCCAGTCAATGTGAGGTAAATTAAAATCACCTAGAAGTAAAATATTGGTGTCAGAGCTGGACAAATTTATAATATAGTCTAATGCCAAGAAGAGATTGTTATAAACAGACTCCAAACTTTTTGGAGGAATGTAGACGTTTAAAATGAAAATAGTTTTAGTCTGTATCATTATCTTTACACATACCAGTTCAATTGATAGTTCAAATGGAAAAGATACAGAAGAAGAGAAATATGTATTTTTTACCGCTATGAGAACACCTCCACCTAAATCCTTTGCATTACCAACATGACGATCGTTCCTGTAAACTTCGAACTCTTGACTGAAAAGTTCTGTGTCGGAAAAGCTTGAATTAAGCCACGTTTCTGTCAAAACGAATACGTCGTGTGGAAATGATTGGGAGTTAAGAAAAATGTCAGCAGTCTTGCTACGAAGTCCCCTTACGTTTTGGTAAAAGAGCGCAAGCCTGTTAAGTTTTTTGACTTGGGTTTCAAAGCAACACCTTGTTTTTGACTATGAGTAAATTCTTTGACTAAAGTCTCAGCGGGCCATATATTTGTGTTGCAAATAGAATCATAGAAAGTGGGATTTGTTATTAATTTAAAAGAGGAAACAAAGCTATTAGGTTTACTGATCTTAGTACACCTAATGGATGAGCTGGAAGGTATGCTCTTGGTAGATATTAAGTGGGAAGTTATATCATCTGGCGTTGTAACTGGGTCCAGACGAGATATAAAAATTATTTTTGGTTTCGAGACAGCTTTGATAGGGATGGAGTTGTTTATTACAGTTCCTGTAACGGAGTCACTATTGGAAGCTAAATTTGATTCAACAACTTGAGGTATATGGGGAGTTCCGGTGGGATCTGTAGGTATTGGGGTGATGTTGACATTTGTTCTTTTTGATGGGGGGGTAGAATTTCTTGCAAGTTCAGAGTTTTCTCGGCTTCTTCTCTTAGACTTTTTCTTTTGTTTGACAGATACACTTTCTGCGTTATTAACAGCAGAACCTGATGATTGCGCGAGAATATCTTCACCTGCAGAAGAGAAAGTAGTAGGAATAGGCTGTGCCAAATCATTAGTCGAAGTAGAACTATCGACCATGATGTTGAGAGTATAAGTATGCATTTAATTTGCAAACTGCAGTGTTGAAAGACTTCAGTAGCTCTTCAAAATCTTTAGAAACTTTCAAAATGTCAGCCTTAAAAGAAGACATTTTAAAAGCTAGTTGAGATACAGAGAGCTTACGGCAGTCGTGACAGTACCAGTAAGCAAATTTTGAACTGGCTATTTTTTCAATGAAAGCGTTCGTTGAACCAACGCATTTTGCATGGTAAAGATTACCACAGGGTCCGAAACAGGCAAATAGAGGATTATTATTACCACCCTCTTGGCAGCTTTTATTATAGCAATCCATATTTAACGAAGGAGTGTTAAAATAAATAATAAAAAAAATAGATACAAATGTATTTAAAAAAAAAATAAATAAATAATAAAAAAAAATAATCACGGGAGGCGGGACTCGAACCTACGTGTTTCAACAAAAGTCTCAATTAAATCACGCACTTGCTAACTCGCCTACGCAAGGCCTTAAAAATTGGATAACAAAAATGTAGTTGAATAAAACAAAGAAGGTGGAATTAATTTAATGAAACAAAGAAAGTAGGGGAAAATTAAATAGGAAGTAATTGAAAACAAAAAGCACTCACACATGGACAAGGGAACACTTTGGAAAAAACAAAAATACTGAACACCTTACCGGGGAGAACTTTTGTTTCAAACTAAATATCACAAAATTCAACAAAATTTGGATTTGATTAAAATGCTATTGTAACACAAAATTTTATTTAGTTATTAAATAAAACAAAATAAAGTTCACTTATTCAGTGAAACTTAACACCACTACAAATATTTAAACACGATTTATATTATAAAAATAAAGAAAAGATAGAGCCTATAAAAACACGACTAAAGATTAGAACCAGTGCAACCACTTTTCGAGAAATGTCAACAAAGAAATTTCAATTCGACCAATTAAACCAAATTCATAAACTTCAGAGTGTATATGTTATTGTCATCAAAAACCTTACATAAGACAATCAATTAATTAATTTCAGATTTAATAACACTTATAGAGATTCTTTTTTTAACCACACATCAAGAATGTGCATTGTTTTACGCTCACAATCAACATTAATAAGAAGAGATAGTAATAAATGATGGAGGAAGTACCTTTTTGTCTAACTTAAAAGATTCTAAATAAACCGCCTTAACATGAATGCTCTTGTATGTAAAGTATTGTCTTTATATTAATATCTTCAAAAGTCAAAAAGAGTCAAATTTTATTCTTTGCAATCAATTATTAATTTCCAGATTAAATTACAAAAACTTCCTCAAAACAAAATGAACTTAAGGGCACCTATCGAAACATTCGTCAGGTTTTTTGTTTGTTTGAGTTTTTGTTATGTTATGAGCTTGAGCCTTCCTTGAAAAAAGAATTGGTTTACATATAACGTGAGTAACCCATGTTCACAAGTTTTAAAATTAACGTTTATGGCAAAAGCTTACCTAAGTAATGATTATAAGAAAAGTTAAAATTGTAGGTACCTGCTTCTTTTATGCAAATATGTAACTTCTGAAAGGTACGTACAACCTACATAGGTTAGGTACACACATAAGTAGGTGTAGGTAAGGTAAAGGTAGTCTGGTAGTCTGAAAAATGCTTTTTCTCAGCATAACGTCTTCGTCGTCGTCACCGCCTCCAATGAAACTCGATCCAAGTTGCTGTGCGGATAGAGTTTAAAAATTATCCTTGTGCTTGAGTTTATTATGTCTAAGAACTGAGCTCACACACTTCCACACACATAATACTCACACAAAGAGCATGGACCACTTAGCCAAAAAGTTTTAATTGAATAATAATTTAATTCTCACACCTTTTGGGATATAAATTCAAATGGTTGCAGATTGTTACCTGGGTATAGGTAAGGTAGGGCTTAACATTAAGCAAACAAAAAAAAACATAACGTAAAACGAAAGCTATGTGTCTATAGTGCCGTAAAGTTGATGCCTTTCGTTATATTCCTTAGCTATATATGAACATGAACAAGAATCCGTTTGTTGCTCGTATTATACGAGTACGAGTACACAAGGAATTATTATTAATTTGAACTTTGAAAACTTTTTCATTTTACCTGTGAACGTGACCAACTTGTGATTTTTGTTTGTTTTTCGGTTTTACGACGATCGACGACGTCAAGAACGTGTATCCATCTATGCCTAGCCGAGGTCCTACCTACTTTATACGTAACTTTCTATTGATGTTCAAACTTTCTGGTTTGAATCACGACTTTTATTCCAGAAAACTGCCAAATGTTACATTTCAAAAATTTTGTTTTAATTCTTGTTAAAATAATTTGCCTATAGTAGAAAATATCAATACTGTATGGAAGTTGTGCCTTTACAAAAAGTTCAAGTTATTTGAAGAAAAATTTAATGAAATTTCCATTGTTAACACAGGATAAAGGCTATTTGGAAAAGACAAAAGAAAAAGAAATGGAATTAGAATTTCTGAATTGAGGACAAAAATAAGAGAAACGCATAGAATAGATATACATATAGAATTTTTGAATGTAAATTACACAAGTTAAAGACCCTATTAATAACGGTAACATATTTAAAAACATTGCAAGCGTTAGTTAACAAGCAAATGATTTAAGAAGTGCTTGAAGTTTACCAAAGTGGGTATAGGAAAACATTTGGACACATTTTTAAACATTCTTGATGTTCGGCTATAAAAAGAATCTCAATACTTAACAACACGTTTAAAATTGAGCTGAAGTCTAAGCTTACATACAACTAGCTGACCCATGACCCAGCCTGGCGCTGCTGTGGCTAACGTTTATTGTCATATTACATTGTGTTAAATTATTTAAGGGGAATGGTAGGAGAAATCAGACATGGACACCATACCATTTGTAAAAAAACATAATCACCTTCATGACTGATTTTCTACTACCGTTACCCCTTATTACAATGAAATTATCATTTACGAATTCTTACGAAAAATGTTAATAGAAATGATAGAAGATTTTGGTTGTTGTATGTTAAGAGGAGTTACAATTGGAGATCCTACAGGGAACTATAGTTTAGTTTCCTCTCAAGGATGCTCCACAATTGATTATTCAGAATTTAGAGGTATATCCAAACAATTTCTCATCTTCCGATATTAGTCTCTTGTTAATATGTCATTAGCCCAAGATAAGACTTCAGCTTAAAAATGCCTGAGCTACTTATATCGTTAAACAAAAATGAATAGTATTAAATCTGCAGTGTCAGACGTTATTTTCATACACTTTTACATGAATTCAACTCCGAAATTTGGAAAATATATCCTTGGCTTATTGAACAAAATGTTTAATAAGGAAACCTTCCCTAATAGTTTTTGCCTGGGCAAGGATAACTGCCAATTTTTAAAAAAGGTAATCCAAATCAGCCAGAAAACTATAAAGGTATTTTTGTTTTAAGTTCTCTGAGGAAACTTTTCACTCAGATTCTAAACCACAGGTTGTTAAATAAGGTTGTTAATAAATAGTTCTAGTAGTGCCAACTATATTTTTTTATGTACTTTCGAATAAACGAGGAACTACGTAACTCGAAAGTAGAATTCAAAACAAGGAAAAATCGAAAATAATCACTCTACATCAAATGTGTTTGCGAGCGAAGTTTTTTTTTGTCAAAGTGTAAGTAAAATGTTATAAATTATTAATATGCAATTTGAATTTGAAAGTTTTTCATTCAACTTTTTGTGTTTTATTATTTTACCACCCCAATTACACCGCCTGATTTTGGTAATAAAATTCAATGATTTGCAAGCGTTGCTCGTTAGTAAGTCTATTCATGATGAAATGTCAAAGCATACTGAGCATCTTTCTCTTTGACACCATGTCTGAAATCCCGCGTGATCTGTCAAATACTAATGCATGAAAATCCTAACCTCAAAAAAATCACCCGATATTTTGCATTAAGAATGCGTTCAAATATTCTACCGTTTATATAAAGGGCTGTGTGGCACGTAGCGCCGTCCTGTTGAAACCAAATTTTGCCAATATCCTCCTTTTGTGAACAAAAATTCGTTCAACATGGCCCGATAACGATCGCCATTGACTGTAACGGCCACTCCTTGCTCATTTTCGAAGAAAAATGGTCCAATTATACCTCTGGACCAAAATCCGCACCAAACAGTGACTCTTTTTGGGTAAATTTTTCGTAAATTCAAGGTTTCAATTTTTATAAATTAACTAGCTGACCCGGCAGACTTCGTACTGCCTCAATCGATAAATAAAAGACCTAAACTTTTGTATACATTAATTTCAAAACAAACAAAATGTATTGAAAAAAAAACATTTTTTTAATGAAGTATGAAGTTTTATTATTATTTTCGACACATCATGTTGCTTACTTAAAAAAAAAACAGTTTTCCTGAAATACTGGCTATTTATAAGGTTTACATTTTTATTAACAGACACACACTGTTATGATACAATTTGTATCTAAAGACTGTCCTTGCGATTTATTTATTGTCATCGCAAAGGCCAGATGTACTGGAAATTGTTAGCGTTTAAAATCGAATGGTAAATCCGTTGGAATCATCGGTGTTCGCGTGATCAAGACATCCTATCCTTTGTATTTTCCTTTTATGATTGTTGCCTCAATGACGTTATTCATCAGCTTTTTCACAGCCAGTCTTGTTCCATTGCATAGTCAAGGTTGATTAATGATATGATACGCAGCATGATGAGATGACAACTGATCCTAACTGCAAATTATGAGGTGGTAATCCAGGCAATTCCAGTGAATTTAAAAACTTCGTGGGATAGTTGACTACGTCGTCCTGGTTCATAACGGTGTCGACTGATTTGAAGGAAACCAACTGTCCTGGAAGAAAATTCGGAATGGTCGCATTAAGATCCTTGACATCTTAATTTTTCGCTGCCAATATTGCTCGTTCACCCAACCAATTATGGTTATTGAACTTTTGCGCTATATCTGGGAAAACACGCTGAATAAGCTCCCCTTTTGAATCTGTGATGTGACAAAAATGTTTGGGTAATGTGATAAATCCGGTCGAGGTGTCCATTGCAACTTTATTATTTCCAATATCTAACAACAACTGCATTTGCAGTTTCATCATGTTGCAAAAATACTCACATGTTAGTTGTTAATTGGAATGTCTTTACGTACTGCCATAAATTCGATGAAGCATGCGTTTACTTGTAGTTCATCAGCAACAGTTGATCGGGGAATAACTGGAAGAGTCGGACGAAAATCACCTGACAATAGAATCATGGCCCCACCAAAAATATTTTGGTTGTCACGAAGATCTTTCAATGTTCTGTCCAGCGCCTCCAGTAACCTCTTATGGGCATACCTGTAGGCCATTGCGCTATTTTTGGCGATGTTGGAAATTGGTGTTTCGGTGATTTGCATGTTTGATGGTAATTTCAAGGCAGAATGCGCAGTTCGTCCGCCTTCTAACAGAGTCGCAGCTATTCCAGATGAAGCCAACCCTAGAGCAACATCATTTCGCGATCTGATCCTCTACAAAAGCAATGAAATTAAAACGTTTTTCCGGTTCCTCCGGGAGCATCAAGGAAATAAATTTCACCAGATCCACTGTTCACAGCTTCTATCAAAGTGTCGTACGCAATTCTTTGTTGTTGATTTAATTGTGGAACAATTGTACGAACTGTTTCGGCCAATGCTTCAATGTCGTACTGTTGTTCCCTTTGCAACTCGTGGTTTAACGCATCGTGCATATGACGATTGTTTGCTGTCATTCCCAAACACGACAATACTTTATTTGCTATCAATAAACACATATCTTCTATCATGATCAATGTATCATTGTAAATTTCTTCAGTCATTTTTAGTGTAGGATTCAAAGTTTCACGGCGCACATGATGCTAAACACCCTCAGACATGTCATCTCTATACTTAACCCACAAATCTTTTGGATTCGAGGGGAAACATGTCGATATGATAATCGCAAACAATGTACAAATTTGATGCGGCCGGCGATGAAGATATTACGGAATCCTTGAGCGTATCATCCCAGTGCGGATCGTTCTCAAGTAAATGTAATAGTTGGCATATCTCACGGTAAGTCGCACACAGCTGTCCATTAACTGTTCTCAGTTGTTTTTGTTTGAACGATGTCGGACCACGAACATTGACCAACAACAATCGCAAATAATAACATTCATCGTTATTTGGATGTACTGTGTAGATGCGACCCAGAGCGTCTGAAGCAAATACATTTGGATGTCCTTCAACTGGTGTTCCTTGTTTTCGACGCTGAAACGATTTCGATGATGCATTCCATATGTAATAGCATGTCAGCATGCAGCAAAGTTCGAGCAAAATCATCAGTTTGACAGACTGTGGTGAAGAAACTTGTTAATGTTGTCGATGGTGGACGTGCCGCTCTGTCTGCCGCGTTCGATTCATTAAAATAAAATCGTTGACCATTTTCTAAATATACCGCCATATGTGATATTTCATCATTTGCATTGGTTACAGCGAAGACAGCCATATCGCTGCCTTTGTATGGGAAATAGAAAAGGGCTGTTTTTAGGGTTTTCCCGGAAATTTTTTTTTTCTAGCCTTTTAAACCTCCCCTAGACCTCCACGAACATTTCAAGACTAAGATAAGATAAATCCGTTCAGCCGTTCTCGAGTTTTAGTGAGACTAACGAACAGCAATTCATTTTTATATATATAGATAGAAAGATAGAAGATAGATAGATAGATAGATATAACTTTCTCCAAAGCGATATTAAGATTTGTTATACTATTTTGTAGGATAGACTATAGGTACTACTGGTGTCTAAGAATCTGTTGCTCTTCTTACTTCTTTAGATGATGATGTATCATTTCTATGATCTTTGAAAGAAGGGACGAAAGTACAATTGGAATACAACTTTAAAAAAGATACTCTTCTTCATCTACTCCATCCCGCAAAGACACATGTAGAGGAGGACAGATGAAAATTATGCAGTGTTAAGAAATGCATCTTCAGAATCTAATCTTGCTACAACACGTATTTGAAAGAAGATCCGGCAAATGAGATCCTTTAGGATCTGAAGTACAGCAGAATTCATGACACTCTGTGAACAGATGAATAATTAACAGTAAACTGTGGTGCAATTTAATAGCTTTATCAGATTTAGCTTAATTGAAAATGAACGATGATGTGGTATTACGTACATGTTTTTACAAATGGTCAGGTCTTTCTAGCTTGTTTTAACAAAGTCATAAGCATGTTTGGCTTTTTAACAACGGAGACTATCGTCTCTGAGTCTTAAAATCTCCTTACAGCCCAAATCAAACCACTAGTTTTCTTTTTTGTTTGATAGGTTGTTTTCCCTATTTAGAATAAAATTTCTCACTCCACAAAAAATTAAGTTCTTAATCATGTCAGCGCTCGAGTTCACGTCACTAGCGAGAAAGCATATTATGGAAATGTACAGCTTAATCAAAATATCAAGTTCATAACTTGCCATTTAATAATATCTATAGGTACCTTGTATAGTGTATACCCATCAGAAACATCACTATCCATATCTTCCATAGAATTCATTTAATGTTCACTTAGGTTCCTCATCCGATTCCGAGGTAATAAAGTCCATATTCACATTAAGAATCATTAACAGTTAGACCAAAAACAAAACCAATTCGCGGCTATATAACCGACCCCATGTCCTGCAATGTTCTGATGTCCATTGCTATATCCTCTATGTTTACAAGCCACGAAACAAATCCTCGTTGAGGAAAAAGGGCTATAAATTCAATTACAAAATCCCTTCCGCATGTTAGTCTCCAATGCGCCTTGAATATACTTGGGCTTCCATCAGAGGGATATATGTACCCTATAGTGTTCTGTTCCATACATCCTGCCAGGCTGCAAGGCGAGGCTAGTTGCCAGTGTGTTGCATTTATTAATGCATCGACGATAAAATATGATCATTTTGGGTGCTATTATAATCAAACCACAAAGCCACAAAAACACAAATTAAGTAAGCAAAATATAACAACATCAACATAAACATTATAAATAGGACAACAAATAACAGAGAGATAGAGAGAGAGAAAGAGAGAAAGAGAAGCGGATCCGAGGAAATAAATATAGAAATAATGTTAACAACATCAAGGCAACAATGACAGTTTCTCGAAAACGAAAACAACCGACAACAAACCCTTAAGGACATTTTGTTTTGTTATCCTCAGCCTCGCGTACCTCGCGTTCGTCTCGTATATGACGCAACACCCAACTCCACCATCGCATCGCTCTGCTAGCCGTCTAATTAAATTTCACAAATTAAATTCAAAAATGTATCACAAAGAATATTTAGCGCAAATATTTAGTGTGCATGTGACTGTGAATTCAAATAAAGCTCCATTTATGTCCTTTGCAAGGATCATTTTAGGAAAATTTGTTTTGGCAGCAAATTTATTGTTCGTATAGGTATGAGGTATATTTTGAATTTTGGTGTAAGGAACTACCTACTCACGATGACGCCATACAAAACCGAAACCAATGTTGAACCAATGGCACGGCGGCGGCGTGGATGGCGGCGCGGCCGGCGCGGCTTACGAAAAACGAAGAACCAACCATCGGCAGTGGAAGGACATGAATTTGATGAGTTATTATGCATAGAGGGTGGGTGGGCTACGAGTATTTGTGTGAGCTTGCAATGACTGTGCTAGTGCTATATTTGCAGTTTCTAACTGTGGAAGTCCTGGCCACAGCCAAAACGATGCGACGGTGCATATTGTGGGGAATAAACTAAAAACTTTTAGAATAAAGTACAAATTTACATATAAACATATTTTCTGCTCTGTCACCCTCGACCACAACTTCTGGCAACAGCAATTATGTGTTTAACCGTATTTTAATTATATTTTAGTTTTCGTGTGCCTACAGTTGAACCAAAACATAAGCATTTGATGTATACCTAAATTATATGTATTTAAGTATGTTTATTTTGGTTATAGTGCCACTGTAAAATTTTAAATTATTCTTCACTTACTTTTGGTCCGTCAGTTTGGGGTTGAAACAGTCGTTAACACAAAAATATTTAGAATAAAATTAAATAAATAAATTAACAAGTAAGAAAATTAAAAAAAAAAAGGCTGGGATGCGACCCACACTGATAACTTCCCATCCCGTCTGTCGATTTGTCTTGCTTAAAAGTTTGTCTATATGTATCAATTCTTACCAAATTTGCGTACTATTTTTTGTAGATTTTATTTTTTTATGAAAAAACGGACTGTTGGATTTTTATAAAAAAATTATTGAATATCGAAAACAATATTTTCTGTGAAATAAAATAAGTTTGAAGCCTATATTTTTAATTTTTTAAAAGCTTTTTGAGCCGAAAATCAATTTTTACCAACTTTTATTAATTTTTTTGTTTAGGTTTTTATTTTTTGTAAAAAAACTGTAAATTCGATTTTTCTCAAAATTTTATAGAATGTTGAAAACAATATTTCTTAAAAGATAAAATTAGTTTGAAGCCAATGCCTCAATTTTTGCTAACTTTTATAAATTTTTTTTAGGTTTTTATTTTTTGTAAAAAAACTGTCAATTCGATTTTTCTCAAAATTTTTCCTGATGTTAAAAACAATATTTCTAATACGTTAAAATTAGTTAACAGCCATTATCTCAAATTTTTGTATAGATATTTGAGTCGAAAATCAATTTTTACAAACTTTTATTAATTTTTTTTTTAGTTTTTATTTTTTGTAAGAAAACTGTCAATTCGATTTTCTCAAAATTTTTCAGAATGTTGAAAACCATATTTCTTATTAGATTAAATAATATTGAAGTCTTAATCTCAAGTTTTTAAAAAGATATTTGAGTCGAAATTCAATGTTTACCAACTATGAGTAATTTTTTTTTAGGATTTTATTTTTTATAAAAAAACTGTCAATTAGATTTTTCTCAAAATCTTATCAGATGTCAAAAACATTATTCTTCGTTGCACAAAATTGTTTTGGAAATGAAATCATATTTTGGTCGTAAAATTTTTGAGGTTACAAATTTTTTTTTTCAATTTTTTTGATTTATAAAAAAACCGTTAATTGGATTTTTTTTCCAAAAATATAATTGTCTTTGATTACGTTACAATATATAATATAAAATTTAATTCAAGTCTCTAGCATCATAGGTTCATGAGATCTTTAGGTTTAACCAAAATTTTCACCTTTTTTAACTGCTATGGTAAAAAAAACCACCCACGCAATTTTCTTGAGAGCCCTTTCTGCATCTTTCTGCCTTATTATCTGTATAACAAAATTGATTTGAAGTCGATATCTCTTCTGGTTCTTGAGCTATGGAGGACGAAAAAACGTCGCGAACGTACGTACACACGCACGCACAGACATATTTCTAAAAATCTTTTATTTCGACTATAGGGACCTTGCAACGTCGGGAAATGTCAAAATTTTCAATTTGACAAATCGGACCCATTACAATAACTTCCTATGGGAAGTTAAATACAAAAATTACTAAGCTGAAGTATAATAAAATAATTTAAATGTTAAATGATACTAAGTACATGAATAGTTGAATAAAAATAACGACTTAAAAAGCTAATTCTTATTTTCAAAGCTATGTGCCTTGAATTTTTGTTGTTAATTGTTTATATTAAGAAACTAAGTTGAAGTAAATATTTCTCCATTTTTCGATATCCTGCAATTTGCTTTAAACATTGCTCCTTCTTTTTTGATATTAAATTGATTTAAGAGTATTGAATTATTCTGTTTAGATTGAAAAAAGAAATTACTTGTCTACAAAAAAAAACAAACGTCCGTCACAGCGAAATAATGATTTAAATTAAATCTTTTTTAAACTTAAAGCTTAAACACAAAGAACATGCAATATTTATGTTACCGCTATGTATTTATATTCAACGCATTTAATATATAACTTTTTTTAATGCTTTAATTTATATCATTTGGCTTCGGGACATACATTACAAATATAAATTCAAGAATCCTATATTAAATTATCCTTTTACATGTCAAGTATCTTATCTTACTGCTTTACACCAAATTAACTCAAACAAAACAAATTGCACGTAACAATTTCATCGACTTTATAAGACATCCTTCAACACCGACCAACGACACACGAAAACAAGATTATACATATACTCGTAGCATGAGGAATGAGGATGAGCAATAGCATCCTTCCTTATACACCAAGGATAAGGCTTATAACTACCTACCAACCTAACAACCTACCTACCTACCTAAACCAGGACTACATGATTGACTGAATTAGACCAAATGTAATGGCCACATATATCATTTTTAACGGTTTAGATAATAATGGCTGCGGAATGTTTTGCGGAATATTTTGGTTGGTTCTTCGGGCAAATTGAATGATTGCGCAAAATAATTTTTCTGGCTTTTTGGCTGTAAATACAGCAACATTTCATTGTAGTTGTCTTCTCTAAGATGCCTTTTTAGATGCTTTATATGATTAAGGATATAATATCCTTAACCATCATATACCAAATACAAGTAACATGTGGATCTACCTTCTCCTGTTATCCTGTATAGATCGTACATACATAAATATGTATATAAGAGCAAAATGTAGTGTCTTGTGTCTTTCACAGCGAGTTATTTAAATTCTTTAGCTTCTTCAAACTGCTTTGTGTGTATATTCATAATCCTGTTATTTGTGTTGTAAGGATTCTTTTGTTTGCAGAAATAAAAAAAAATATTCTTTGTTTCATAAATCCATAAAGCAAACAATCAACTGATATTAAATATTTATGGAGTGCAAAAGCCTTCGGAGAACTTTTACACTCTCACATCCTGACTCTGAGGAGGCGAGATGGTAATGTGGTTGGGGATGGTGAAGGTGATGGCAATGACGGCATTTGGGGTGTGAATTGAAAGTCATAAAAGATTCACCTGGTGCTCAAATATACACATCACAGTTACCTATAAGGTACTTTATATATATACATATATATATATGTGTGTGTCTATAGATGTGGCTGTATCAAGTTGGATTTTGTAACAGTTCTGCAAATATTTACGTATGGACTTATGTTTAACACTCCTTTAACGGTTTTATAGCTTAATGTTGATTTAAATAGGTAACAGAGTGCGAAAGAACCAGGAAATGGCGATGGTAATTTTGTCGTATAGTCATACCTACATATATATGTATATATACATAGCTTTACAAAAAAAAAGGGTACTTCTGGTTTCGGTGTTGTTCTCTAGATGAAGGTGAGCAAACACGAACCACTCTCTGTTGGTCTGCAGAAAAAAGGACATTCATCCAATAAAGCAGTTTGCATTTACATAACAGGGCTAGATTTGTTTTGTTTGAAGGCCCTATGTTCTGTTTGACTTTACAAATCAAATTTGCAAATCAGTTATGGTGGTTTCTTTGAAACAGGCCATTTGGGATGTACCACTTTTCAGTTTTGTACCTTATTAGTCATATAAAATTGATACTTTCAGAGAGTAACATGACTCATTCTGTATTTGAGAGAGAATTAAAAGATATTTACATTCTGGTCTGGATAGTATCCACTCTAATGTTCTAAGGAGTTCACTGTTTTGGAAAAAGTATGATTATTGCATATTGATATTTTAAAAATATTTAATAGAGTTTAGCACCAAACTCTCTTACAGAAACATAATGCTGTTAGAAACTACGTTTCTATCCCTATTGCATGGTGTTTGGTTGCTGTTCCACAGGGCTCCGTTTTGGCTCCAATACTTTTTCTTATTTTTATAAACACTCTCTTTTGTGTGTAACTTATAATCCAATAAACTGTTTCATATTTGTAAGAGTTTGAATACTTTAATAAAATAAATGATTAAATAAAATTAAATATTGAAGACACCATCCATTAACACTTCGTTTTACGATATTAGGTATATGCACATGTTATGCTCAAGAGAAAACTCTCATTTATCTACCACGTCAGGCGAAAAACCGTAGACCGGCGGCTCCTGTATGAACGAGGCATCCTCGCTCGTGATGGAGCGGAGCTGCTTCGGTTCAGTAGGGCTGTGTCCGAAAAGGACCGCATTGATAGGGTGAAGCAGTAGAACCAGTTTTGGTGGCTTCAAACTGCAACTGATAATGGGTAATCCGGGGTGGGGTATTTTTGCCTTGGCCGGCTTACATACTTGTTTTAGTCTTAAGTTTTAGGTTTAAGTAGAGCAGGAATGGTGGCACAATAAAATAAAAAAAAAAAAAAAAAGTATAAAAAAACAAAATCTCATAAAATAAAAAAAAAAATAAAAATTTAATTTAATATTATAAAAATCCTCGATGGAATTACAAATAGAAGGACATAGTTGTTTTGCCGCTGTGGTTGTTCTAGTTTTAAGTAGTTTGTAGGTAGATTAGGTAACTTTAAGTTTTATTTTAAGGACTTTAGTATGTAAGTAAAAACCCCAAAAAATGATAAAGATTTTAGTTTTTAAACTTTTCTAAAAAAAAAAAAGAAACATAAATTGAAATAAATAAAACAACAGTTCGTAGGCTGAAAGGCATTAATTTTAAGAATCATGAATTTCTTAGAGCGCCCGATTAGGGCCAGTAAGTTATATTTAAGTAGAATTAATTAGGCTAGTTTCCCATTTTGTCTAGCATGTAAGTAGAGTTAAGTTTAAATGAATAAAAAAATGAATTTCGAAAAAAAAAGAAAACTCTCATTCTTTTTGCAAACGCTCAAGTTTATTTTAATGTTATTTATTAAATAATGTAAGAAAAGCTCAACTCATAACAGCATAATCGAATGACGAACAAAACTGCTTTTGATATTTTTTAACAGCTCATTTTTGTTATATAGTTTTAAGCTTAAAGAGTTTTTGTTAATTTTATAATCTTTAGTTCGAATAAAGCATCCAACTGATTAACTTGTCTTGTTTTATTTTTGCATGAGTTATTTATGAGTTTTTTAAGTTTATTTTTTTACATGATCGTTTTAAGTTTTGCATGATAATTTTAAAATCGAATTAAATTTAAAGTTAAATACAAAGAATAAAGCCCTATACATATTTATTCTAGATTAACATCCTTGCTCTTTAGATATAAAACTTGAACTGCAGCGTATGATAAGATTATAAAATTATCCATTTAATAGAAAATTATTAAATGCGTAGATTTTGGCGTTGAATTGAAACTAAACCACAATGTCACTATTCATGAGCTGCACTTGACTCGAGGGAACTGATCAATATTCAGTATTCGATATGAATATTTAAAATCAACCTCTTAGTGAATTATATCACAAATTCGATACTGACGAAAATGATGCTAGGTGCTTGGGATTCATCTCACAATGGAAAAAAATTTGTCATACGGCTGTAATTAATAATTAGTGCAAACTCGAACACAACTTATGTGGGCAGGTTTCCCTATAGCAAGTTGAAGTATTTTGGACAGAACACAAAAAAACAGAGTGAAAAATAATAGAAATTTAAACAAATTTTTCATGCTGTTTTACCCATAGTTTTCGGAAGAGACAAACGCATTAATCCCTTCACAAAATTCAGTCGTATTACTCAAACTTCCTGAAGTGCACATCAGGTTTCTCTTGAGCTTAATTGTGTAAGTGTTGTCAAGTAGTATAGAAATATTTTTCTCAGCCGTACATCAAGAATATGGAATGCTTCAACGAACACGGTTTTTAGGGCCTATTTTATTGTTGAAAACAATTAAGGACTTATTTTTATGATTTACTATTTTGCCCAAGGTCCAAGAATTTGAGGTTTAAAATATGATCTCATCTTGAGCAGTTTCTTGACAAATATAGAGTCTTATGTAGCTAGTTAGCTTAAACCTCTTTAAAACCGTCTACAAAGTATCTTTTTAAATTTTCTGGTATCTACTGATTTCCTTACCTTGCGTTGAGTACATACAATAGAATGATGCCTCTTAAACGGGGGTCTCATGTTTAAAAAATGTAACGGATTATCCATTTTGCGGTTTCAAAAGTATAGGGCTGGAACATCACATCTTTCAAACTAAGTTGTTATACCAATTTTTTTTTTTCAGTTGACATTTACGAAAATAGATCGCTTAACTATCGCACAAATTGTTAAAACCAACTACATATCGTCCTTTAAGAGGAGATAATGGTTTACATAATCATCCAACTACGCAAGCAATTGGCAAAATTGTGAAGAAATTTGAAGAGACTGGATTGGTTACGGATGTTGTAAGGCCTGTGCATTATCGTTTAGCTCGTACCACTAAATTATATCGCTGCTGTAAGTGAAAGGGTTGCCGAAGACCCGAATGTGTCGATTCCTCGTCGTTCTCAGGAATAAGGTCTGTCTTACGGCACATTATGGCATATTTGACTTTTGGATCTACAATTTCATCCATCAAAAGTCCAGCTCACACAACAAATGAAACCAGCTGACCAGCTAACCAGCTGACCGTGTCGTAGATACGTCGAATGAGTGCTGAACAACAGGCGGTGCATAGCGATTTTCAAACAAAATTTTCTTCAGCGACGACGCACATTTCTCACTCGATGGGTTGTTAATAAACAAAATTGTCGATCATGCGATTTGACACCGTTGGCCTTTTTTGTAGGGCTACGTGAAAGACCGTATTTATGTATGTAGATAAACCTTAAACTTTTGAACACTTAAAAACCAACCTTTGTCAAGTTATGACTGAGATACCGCCCAATATGTGTCAAAAAAAAAATAAAAAAGAGGCTGGGATGCGACCCAAACTGATAACTTCCCACCCGTCTGTCGATTTGTCTTGCTTAAAAGTTTGTCTATATGTATCAATTTTTACCAAATTTGCAGACTGTTTTTTGTAGATTTTATTTTTTTATGAAAAAAATGGACTGTTGGATTTTTATAACTGTGTTGGAAAAGTGTACGAAGGAAGATTGTAACGTAACAATAACCAAGGAGTATCAATCACTTATGGGTGCACTTAATTACTTGGCCACTATATCTAGGCCTGATATCACTCATGTTGTTTCGAAGCTATCACAGTTTAGTTTACATCCTCATCAGGAACATTTTGTGGCAGCTAAACACATTCTTCGTTATTTACGAAACGACTCAGAGGTTTGTTTAACTTATACTAATAGCAATGTTTTGGTTTGTTATACAGATGCTGACTGGGGTTCCGATGTAACTGATCGAAAGTCATACAGTGGGTACGTTGTTTACTTTGCTGGTGGTCCAGTCGCCTGGGAATCCAAAAAAACAAAACGTTATTGCATTAAGTACAATGGAAGCGGAGTACATCGCAATGTGTCAAGGAACGAAAAAAGTCATATTTAAGCGAAGCTTGCTCCAAGAAATGGGATTTACACCGCAAACAGATGAACCAACTACAATATACTGCGACAACCAGGGAGCTAGTTTCTTTGCTACAAATGCGGTTACACATAAACGCAGTAAACACATTGATATAAAATATCACTATTTAAAAGATAAATGTTCACGTAATGAAATATTGATTAATTATATTCCAACGAATGATAACGTAGCCGATATTTTTACTAAATGTTTAAATAAGATAAAACACATGAATTTTAAAATGAAATTGTTTAAGAACTAATTTGAATTTTGGTTGAGATGGAGTTTGTTAGAAAATTGTATACTGGCAACCCTAATTAAATTATCATTTTCTTTTATGCTTAACATTCATCTTTATAAAAGTTCAGTTCAATAAATCAATATATAAGAATAACACGGCTTCTGGTTTGACTTTTATTTGCTCTGCTTAACAAAAACAATATTTTCTGAGAAATAAAAAAAGTTTGAAGACAATATTTTTAATTTTTGAAAAGCTATTTGAGTCGAAAGTAAATTTTTACCAAGTTTTAGTATTGTTTTTTTGTTAGGTTTTTATTTTTTGTAAAAAAACTGTCAGTTAGATTTTTATCACAATTTTACTGAATGTTGAAAACAATTTTTTTTTAAAAGATAAAAGCCAATATCTCGAAGTTTTGAAAAGATATTTGCGTCGAAAATCAATTTTTACCAACTTTTGTTAAATTTTCTTTTAAGTTTTTATTTTTTGTAAAAAAAACTGTGAATTCGATTTTTCTCAAAATTTTACTGCATGTTGACAACATTATTTTTCAAGAGATAAAAGTAGTAAAAACCCAATATCTCAAATTTTTAAAAAGATATCTGAGTCGAAAATCAATTTTTACCAACTTTTATTAATTTTTTTGTTTAGGTTTTTATTTTTTGTAAAAAAACTGTCAATTCTATTTTTCTCAAAATTTTCCGAATGTTGAAAACAATAATTCTTATAAGTTAAAATTCGTTGAAAGCCATAATCTCAAAATTTTTGAAAAGATATTTGAGTCGAAAATCAATTTTTACCAACTTTTGTTAAATTTTCTTTTAAGATTTTTTTTTTTTGTAAGAAAACTATCAATTCGATTTTTTTCAAAATTTTACTGAATGTTGACAACAATATTTTTTGAAAGATAAAAGTAGTTTTAAGCCAATATCTCAAAGTTTTGACATGATATTTGAGTCGAAATTCAATTTTTACCAACTTTGAGTAATGTTTTTTTTAGGTTTTTATTTTTTATAAAAAAACTATCAATTCGATTTTTCTCAAAATTTTACCAGATGTCGAAAACATTATTCTTCGTTGCACAAAATTGTTTTGGAGATAAAATCATTTTGTATTCGTAAAATTTTTGAGGTGACAAATTTTTTTTTTTTAGTTTTTTTGATTTATAAAAAAAACTGTTAACTGGATTTTTTTTTCAAAAAATATACTTGTTTGGTATCACGTTACAATATATTATATAAAATTTAATTCAAGTCTCTAGCATTTTTGGTTCGTAAGATATTAAGGGTTAACCAAAATTTTCACCTTTTTTTTAAACTGCTATGGTAAAAAAACCACCCACGCAATTTTCTTGAGAGCCCTTTCTGCATCTTTCTGCCTTATTATCTGTATAACAAAATTTATTTGAAGTCGATACCTCTTCTGGTTCTTGAGCTATGGACAACGAAAAAAACGTCGCGAACGTACGGACGTACGGACGTACGGATGTACGGACGCACGTACACACGCACGCACAGACATCTTTCTAAAAATCTTTTATTTCGACTCTAGGGACCTTGAAACATCGAGAAATGTCAAAATTTTCAATTTGACAAATCGGACCCATTACAATAACTTCCTATGGGAAGTTAAAAAGTTAAAATTGGTAACTAGAGTTTTTTTACAGACTGAGCTGAGCACTGAACAACGCTTCTAAATTGTGAAAATTTATTTTGAAAATCATATCACCCGAATTTTGCCACACGACTCATTCCACAATTGATTTATTAAAGGAAAAAAGAGGCTGGGATGCGACCCACACCATCCCGTCTGTCGATTTGTCTTGCTTAAAAGTTTGTCTATATGTATCAATTTTTACCAAATTTGCGTACTATTTTTTGTAGATTTTATTTTTTTATGAAAAAACGGACTGTTGGATTTTTATAAAAAAATTATTGAATATCGAAAACAATATTTTCTGTGAAATAAAATAAGTTTGAAGCCTATATTTTTAATTTTTGAAAAGCTATTTGAGCCGAAAATCAATTTTTACCAACTTTTATAAATTTTTTTTAGGTTTTTAATTTTTTGTACAAAAGCTGTCAATCGATTTTTTTCAAAATTTTACTGAATGTGGACAACAATATTTTTTGAAAGATTAAAGTAGTTTAAAACCAATATCTCCAAGTTTTGAAAAGATATTTGAGTCGAAAATAAATTTTTAACACCTTTTATAATTTTTTTTTGTAGGTTTTTATGTTTTGTAAAAAAAAACTGTCAATTCGATTTTTCTCAAAATTTTTCCTAATGTTGAAATCAATATTTCTTATAAGTTAAAATTAGTTAGGAGCCATTATTTCAAGGTTTTGAAAAGATATTTGAGTCGAAAATCAATTTTTACCAACTTTTATTAATTTTTTTTAGGTTTTTATTTTTTTTTTAAAAACCGTCAATTCATTTTTCTCAACATTTTTCAGAATGTTGAAAACAATATTTCTTATAAGATAAAAAAAGTTTGAAGCCTAAATCTCAAGTTTTTGAAAAGATATTTGCGTCGAAATTCAATTTTTACCAACTATGAGTAATTTTTTTTTAGGATTTTATTTTTTATAAAAAAAATGTCAATTAGATTTTTCTCAAAATGTTATCAGATGTCAAAAACATTATTCTTTGTTGCATAAAATTGTTTTGGAGATGAAATCATATTTTGGTCGTACAATTTTCGAGGTGACAAATTTTTTTTCAGTTTTTTTGATTTCTAAAAAAAACCGTTAAGTGGATTTTTTTCCAAAAATATATTTGTTTTGTATCACGTAACAGTATATAATATGAAATTTAATTCAAGTCTCTAATGTCATTAGTTCATGAGATATTTGGGGTTAACCAAAATTTTCCCCTTTTTTTTAAACTGCTATGGTAAAAAAACCACCTTCGCAATTTTCTTGAGAGCCCTTTCTGCATCTTTCTGCCTTATTATCTGTATAACAAAATTTATTTCAAGTCGATATCTCTTCTGGTTCTTGAGCTATGGACAACGAAAAAAACGTCGCGAACGTACGGACGTACGTACACACGCACGCACAGACATCTTTCTAAAAATCTTTTATTTCGACTCTAGGGACCTTGAAACGTCGAGAAATGTCAAAATTTTCAATTTGACAAATCGGACCCATTACAATAACGTCCTATGGGAAGTTAATACACCTTACAAATCCGTGAATTAGCCACCAAGATCCTGGAATTAGCACCACTTGGCTATTTTCTGTGGAAATATGCGAAATCACCAGACTACGCCGCGCCGCTAGGCTTGAAACGATTGACCACTTGGAGGACAACTGTATTGGCGATAAACGTTCATAAATAATAGTAAAAATCATCGGAAATAAATAATTGGACTGCTAGATTAGACTATTTACGTCCAAGCCAGTCATGCCAGAAATCATATTTTAATTACAATGTCAAAAGACTATCTTTCGGAAAAAGCATATTTTATGTCAATTAAAACAAAAAACATCTTTATTTTATTCCATTCTAAAGTTTCATAGCTCTAAGAAACACCCTTTATCAAACACGTTCAGTAGCATACATATCTGACAGCTCTTTCGGTCTCGTCAACCGTCACGTCAGTCAGATAAATTGATTTATGTTTTATTTGGACATTTTAACATTCTTACAGCAATTTCAAAGTGAATATAAACTTGGGCCCGTGGTAACCATTTTTGAACCAAATCCAACACTTGTGATGTTAAGAACGAAATGTAAATGGTTGTTGGTGTTTAAACAATGACCATAGGAAAAGTTTTCTCTTCTCGTTTCTTTTAACAAAGAGAATGGCTGCAAAAATGTCAACTTCACAGTAGGTTGGTTTTCTGATTCCATATACCTATACCTTAAAAAAAAAATTCACACAATTTGAAGGTCAGTGAAAACCTTGAAAATAAAAATATAAATATGCAATAGGTACATACGTGTGCACTGCAAAGTGCACAGAGTACAAGTTTAAACTTCATGTAAACTTGAACAGAATAAATAAACAATAGGTATAGTCCTTTCGTGTGTCGGTCCTTCTGAGAATGTAAAGCTTCTGTGATGTTTTAAAGTCCTGATGGTTATAGAGCACACATAAGGGGAATTAAAACTGACTTTATTTTGTAAATATACAAAAAAATGATTTTCCGCTATGTGGATTTCTTTCTTCCTGTTTAATATGGCTTTTAACAGGATTATGGAAACTAAGACGAAAGAGAGAAGAAGGATATAGCTTAAAAGAGCAATCCTTTACAGTTGTATGGTATAATAAAGTATTCTGGCTACCATGACTTCTTGTAGTCTATAGTGATGTTTGTTTTGCTAGCTTTGGTTTATTTTGGTGGAAATTTCTTTGTATGATTTATGTATGTTACCTAAGTCCTTAGTTAAATATAATTTTATTTGGAGTTTGGGTTTCGTACACAGAGAAATCTTATTGTTTGCAGTTTATATTGTACAAGAATCTTAAGGCCAATTTATATAAATGATTAAAATATGAAAATAGTATTGTAATGAAAATTGTCAATTTGAACAAAAGAACACTGCATAATGTATTTTGTATAAAAATAGCTATAGATGGCAGGAAAAAATGATTTTATCTCCATAATAATTTTATGCAATAAACAATAACGGTTTTAACACCTGGTACAATTTTAAGAGAAATCGAATTGACAGTTTTTTTTTATAAGAAATAAAAACTTAAAAAAAATTACTCAAAGTTGGTAAAACATGATTTTCGACTCAAATATCTTTTCAAAACTTTGAGATATTGGCTTCAAACTAATTTTATTTTCTGAAAAATATTGTTTCCAATATTCGGTACAATTTTGAGAAAAATCGAATTGATAGTTTTCTTACAAAAAAAACCTAAAAAAAAACAGAACTAAAACTTAGTAAAAATTTACTTTCGACTCAAATATCTTTTTAAAAATTAAAAAGAGGCTGGGATGCGACCCACTCTGATAACTTCCCATCCCGTCTATCGATTTGTCTTGCTTAAAAGTTTTTCTAAATGTATCAATTCTTACCAAATTTGCGTTCTATTTTTTGTAGATTTTATTTTTTTTATGAAAAAACGGACTGTTGGATTTTTATAAAAAAATTACTGAATATAAAAAACAATATTTTCTGTGAAATAAATAAAGTTTGAAGCCAATATTTTTAATTTTTGAAAAGCTATTTGAGCCGAAAATCAATTTTTACCAACTTTTATTAACTTTTTTGTTTAGGTTTTTATTTTTTGTAAAAAAACTGTCTATTCGATTTTTCTCAAAATTTTTCCTAATGTTGAAAACAATATTTCTTATAAGTTAAAATTAGTTATAAGCCATAATCTCAAATTTTTGAAAAGATATTTAAGTCGAAAATCAATTTTTACCAACTTTTGTTAAATTTTTTTTTTCGGTTTTTAATTTTTTGTAAAAAAACTGTCAATTCTTTTTTTTTTTCAGAATTTTACTGAATGTTGACAACAATATTTTTTGAAAGATAAAAGTAGTTTAAAGCCAATATCTCAAAGTCTTGAAAAGATATTTGAGTCAAAACTCAATTTTTACCAACTTTTTTTTTATTTTTTTTTAGGTTGTTATTTTTTGTAAAAAACTGTCAATTCGATTTTTCTCAAAATTTTATCAGATGTCAAAAACATTATTCTTCGTTGCACAAAATTGTTTTGGAGATGAAATCATATTTTAGCCGTAAAATTTTCGAAGTGACAAATTTTTTTTTTTCAGTTTTTTTGATTTATAAAAAAAACCGTTAATTGAATTTTTTTCCAAAAATATAATTGTTTTGTATCACGTTACAATATATAACATAAAATTTAATTCAAGTCTCTAGCGTCATTGGTTCATGAGATATTTAGGTTTAACCAAAATTTTAACCTTTTTTTTAAACTGCTATGGTAAAAAAACCACCCACGCAATTTTCTTGAGAGCCCTTTCTGCATCTTTCTGCCTTATTATCTGTATAACAAAATTTATTTGAAGTCGATATCTCTTCTGGTTCTTGAGCTATGGACGACGAAAAAAACGTCGCGAACATACGGATGTACGGACGCACGTACACACGCACGCACAGACATCTTTCTAAAAATCTTTTATTTCGACTCTAGGGACCTTGAAACGTCGAGAAATGTCAAAATTTTCAATTTGACAAATCGGACCCATTAATATAACTTCCTATGGGAAGTTAACAATTTTGTGCAACGAAGAATAATGTTTTTGACATCTGATAAAATTTTGAGAAAAATCTAATTGACAGTTTTTTTATAAAAAAAACCTAAAAAAAAAACATTACTCAAAGTTGGTAAAAATTGATTTTCGACTCAAATATCTTTTCAAAACTTTGAGTTATTGGCTTTAAACTACTTTTATCTTTCACAAAATATTGTAATTAAAATTCTGTAAAATTTTGAAAAAAATCGAATTGACAGTTTTTTTTACAAAAAATTAAAAACCGAAAAAAAATTTAACAAAAGTTGGTAAAAATTAATTTTCGACTCAAATATCTTTTCAAAAATTTTAGATAATAGCTTATAACTACTTTAAACTTATAAGAAATATTGTTTTTGGGAAAAATTTTGAGAAAAATCGAATTGACAGTTTTTTTTTACAAAAAATAAAAACCTAAAAAAAAAACAATACTAAAACTTGGTAAAAATTTACTTTCGACTTAAATAGCTTTTCAAAAGGTTAAAATATTGGCTTCAAACTTATTTTATTTCACAGAAAATATTATTTTCGATATTCAGTAATTTTTTTATAAAAATCCAACAGTCCGTTTTTTCATAAAAAAAAATAAAATCTACAAAAAATAGTACGCACATTTGGTAAAAATTGATACATATAGACAAACTTTTAAGCCAGACAAATCGACAGACGGGATGGGAAGTTATCAGTGTGGGTCGCATCCCAGCCTCTTTTTTCAAATTGCTATGGTAAAAAAACCACCCACTCAATTTTCTTGAAAGTCCTTTCTGCATCTTTTTGCATTATTATCTGTATAACAAAATTTATTTGAACTCGATATCTTTCCTCGTTCTTGAGCTATGGACGACGAAAAAAACGTCTTCAAGGCGTCCTGATCTACGCAATTTCTCCAGTGTAAACATGGTCTGCCAAGCTTTCGCCTACCATAAAATGTACTATAAGGGACTTTACGAGCTGGTTCCTCTTCGCTCATACGAGCTAGGTATCCAGCGCATCAGAGTCTACCAAATTTAATTTTTGTCACAACATCTACTTCACGGTACATTGGTGCATGATTGCATGGTATTCGGTGTCGTACTTTTTCACATAAGTTGCCAACAATTCTCAGCAGGACCTTCCTCTCAAAAGCTCCTAAAAGGTCGAAATTCCTGTTAATAATAAGCACCTATGTATATGTGGGTAATGGCAGACCCATCGTACTGTTCAACAGCAGCTTAGAATTCTGGGTTTTTGAAAATGTTTGTTTACTTTTTTCTTATATGTTCATATCGGTTGATACCATTGACTCAAAGAATTTGAAGGGTTGTACTACTTTGGTTAGGCCAATTGTTTTTCTTGCAGTCTACGCTACCATGTACTTTGTTGTTCCTTCACTTATGTACAACCTCAGATTTTGTTCCGCCTGCTCTATTTGAATGAAGGAATTTTGTACAGCTTGTCGTCTGCGTGAGCTAGTATCTGGCTAGACGAAGTGACGATGGTTGATGTTCCACGACTCTTGTTGATGTTCAAGAGTCACGGATTGCTTTCTCTAACGCCAGGCGGAAGAGGAACCAGGCCAAACCATCTTCTTATCATGATCCATTGTAGATGTTGATTGGTCTAGATAGCAATCCGGTTATTTTAACTTGGCTTGTTATATTGGTCATGGTGAACCTACATAGTCAAGTCATGCCAATTAATTGATTGGGATGCCGAATTCTTTCATGACTTTGTATAATTTTACACTGTCTATGCTATCGTAGACGGCCTTAAAGTCTTTAAGTTCCCGAGTCGAAATTTTGGCCCTATTTTCGTCACCAAAATTCAGGTTCTCTGAGGTTCGAAGAGTTCTCTCTCTCTCTTTTCCTACTTGCTTTTGCTCTTTCTCTCTCACTCTATTTCATTTTATTAGTAAATATAAAGCTTTTTTTAAAAAATAATACAATTTATATTTTGATTTTATTCTTTTTTTATTCATTAAACAAAATTAAACAAAGAAGTTTTTATTAACATTAGTGATTAATTTAAAAGTAATACAAACAGTACAAATATTGGATCTTTATCGAAATTTCCTAGTTATCTTATTCCTCATCGAAATCGTCTTCTTCGTCGTCGTTGTCGTCATCTTCGTTGACGTCGTCGTCGCTGTTGGCCTCGCCGTTGGTGGCGTCGACTTTACCAGCTCCATTATTACCGTTGATTGATAAACCTTCATTTTGGACAAAATGAGGTTCACAAAATATGCGTAGAAAAACGGAAAGAATCCCAAAGATTCATGTAGTATGAAATGAGGACGATGAAAAATCGTTAAGGATGATATGAGGTTAATTTTTCTGTATGTAGGAGAAAATGAGGAGAAAAAATCCTTTTAAGGATCAGAATAGGGCCAAAATTTCACCTTGGGATATTAAATTCTAGACATTTTTCCTTCTCTTACCTAAAAGAGTACAAATCTGATAGGTTCTTGATTTGTCGGAAACAGAGCCACACTAATATATTCTAATTATAGTTTCAGTTTATATTTCTATCCAATCTTTTATGTACTCAATAGCAATACCTCTATAGTTGCCGCCGGATGTGACATCTAGTTCTTGTATATTTGACATATAATACCTTACCATACGTGCCCTATAATTTTATGAATTTCTTGATGTAAAACTCTCGGCTTTGTTCAAGTTGACAAATCAAGTTCTTCGCCCAGGCTGCTTTTTTCTGGATGTAAAGCTTAAGCCAAAGGTGTGCATCCTTTGGCTTAAGTAAACATAACGTAAAACTTCACTTAAAAAAAAGCTACTAAAGTACAAATATATTAGTTAGACATTGACACTTTATCAAACACAACTTTTAAATTAATTGAATAAACCAAATTTAAATTTTTAAAAACAGACTTCTGAACAAAATAGAATTAAGATAGAAAGGAAACTGATTTTTTTAATTAACTTATATTTATATTTAAAAAAAGGCCATTTTACTCAGTGAATATTTCCTCAACTACCTAAGGAATCTTATTTATATCATTCTTTTACATACAATTTTCACTGGAGGTTAAGTCTAATTACGAATTTAGTCTTTGAATTCAGAAAACTGTCTTATTTATTCACTTATAATACTGCAGACACAAAAAGTTGATTACAGCTTGGATTTAAGAAAGAAATAGAAGGCACGTTTTTCAAAATCCCATAAAACTCCCCTTACGCTGTGAATTTTAATTTAATGTTGATTTTCGTAACATTACGACATATCATAAATTAAATACCTTACCATATGTATGTATATGTATTACATTCAAATAAATGTTACATGTATACATAATACATATTTATTTTATCTATCCATCCAACATTATGTCAAAAGGAGGGCGGGGAAGAATGAAAAATCTTAGATGAAATATAAAATTCGTAACATTAAAAAATAAAACATGTCATTTTTATGTGTTTGACAATGATAAAAGAAGTCTTCATGTTTCATTAAAAATATATTTCCACAACATGAAACAAAAAAAAAAAAAACGAAAATATTAAAACGTGTGCAAACAGAGAGTGAACGGTGAAGACAGGATGTGATTAATGAACTTCAACAGAACAAAAGGGACGTTTTGTATTTTATTTTCATTTTTGTTCTGCTGAGTCCTTATGTTCAGACTTTTATAGTTAGCAAGGCAACAAATGTATACGTGCGTTTTTCCATTTGTTCATATCATACCTGGCGCCGCATAGTATACCATTCCAGCTCTCTCTCTCTCCCTTCCTCCTTCTAGGACTCCTTATTTTAACGTTAAGGATTTATTGCAACTCATTCAGTGGCAATAATGTTTTCAAGTGTGGTGATGAGTAATTGTGTGTGAAAAATTCATAAGAGTGATGAATGTTTTTCGTTGTTATAAACAATGTAGGTTATTTGATGGTTTAGTATTATCTTCACATATAGGTTTATATGTAATGTATATGAAAGGGCCTAGAAGGACCGTTATAATAAATTATAATCTGTTAAAAATGTCTAGTTCACTAGACGAAAATTATTCATTGTTTTTGTTTCGTTTTCAAATAATCCTTAACGACGTTTTCAAAGCTTATCGATCTCCTAATAACAAATTTACGAAATTTCAATTTGTAAATAACTTTATCTTTCAAGGCCATTCTGCAATATGCAATATTGAATTCAGGCATAATCATCACAAATATTCGCATTCCCAGTTTGTTTTTAAATCGTTGCAGAATCTTAAACAAAACCAATTTTGTTATTACGCAATAATAACATTTTATCTTTATTAATAAAATAAAGAAAGCAGAATCAAGATTTAATGCAAAAGCTTGAACATATTTACCATTAAGAACAATTACAACTTTAAGCTTGTCTATTGTACCAACAACTTCAAAAGTTACAATAGCTCAGAGGCAATATTAAGCGTGTCTATTGTACCAACAGCTTCAAAAGTTACAATAGCTCAGAGGCAATCTTAAGCGAGCCTATTGTACCAAAAACTTCAAAAGTTACAATAGCTCAAAGGCAATCTTAAGCTTGCCTTTTGTACCACTTACTTACTTTACTTAAGGTGGCGCTACAGTCCTGTGTGAACTAGTGCCTCACCCAACAAACTTCTCCATCTAGCTCCGTCCCTAGCTAGATGTCTCCAGTTTCGCGCTCAGAGTTGGGTGAGGTCACCTTCCACTTGTGCGCGCCACCTGATTCGCGGTCTTCCTCTACTGCGCTGTCCTGTGGGTGCGGATTCGAAGACTTTCCGGGCCGGAGGATTGGTTTCCATGCGCTCTACGTGACCTATCCATCTTAGTCGTTGGACTTTTACCCTTCTTGCTAAGTCTACGTCGCTGTACAGCCCGTACAGCTCGTTGTTCCATCTTCTCCTCCACTCCCCTTCGATGCATACGGGACCGTAGATCACACGAAGAATCTTTCTCTCGAAACGACCCAAGGTGCTTTCATCCGCTTTTGTCAAAGTCCATGCTTCTGCACCGTATAGCAGGACGGGGATGATAAGAGTCTTATATAGCGACACTTTGGTCCTTCGAGAGAGAATTTTTCCACTCAATTGCTTTCTTAACCCAAAGAAACAGCGGTTAGCAAGAGTTATTCTTCGTTTGATCTCAGCGCTGGTGTTGTTTTCTGCGTTTACAGCGGAGCCTAGGTAGACGAAGTCCTTGACTACCTCAAAGTTACGTCTGTCGATGGTGACGTTTTGACCGAGACGTGTCGGTGTTGTAGGTCATTTCTTTATGACAGCATGTTCTTTGTTTTGCCCTCATTAACTGTTAAACCCATTTTTGCCTCAATACTCACAAAAGGCCCATTGACATCACGCTGAGTTCTTCCGATTATGTCAATGTCATCAGCATATGCTAGTAATTGGACAGACTTTTGAAAGATAGTGCCTCTGGTGTTGACGTGTGAGCTTTGCACTATTCTTTCAAGTACGATGTTAAAAAAAACACATGACATCATCAACATCACCTTGTCTAAAACCTTTTTTGACATCGAAAGGTTCTGTTAAGTTGTTTCCAACCTTTATGGAGCAGCGTGAATTCTCCATGGTCATCCTGCACAAACGGACGAGTTTGGCAGGGATGCCAAAACTAGACATGGCTCTATACAGTTCGTCCCTGTAGATACTGTCATATGCGGCCTTGAAATCGATGAAAAGATGGTGGGTGTCGATTTGGTGTTCTTGGGTTTTTTCCAGGATCTGTCGTAATGTGAATATTTGATCGACTGTGGACTTTCCTGGTCTAAAACCACACTGATAAGGACCTATCAGGTTGTTGACGATGGGCTTTAGACGTTCACATATTAAGGCAGAGAAGATTTTATAAGCGATGTTAAGTAGACTGATTCCTCTATAATTGGTGCAGTTTAGAGGGTCTCCTTTTTTCAGGATCGGGCAAACAATACTGAGGCTCCATTCATCGGGCATGCTTTCTTCCGACTATATCTTACCGATAAGTTGGTGCATGCTCCTAACCAACTTATCTCCAGCTGCTTTAAAGAGCTCGGCATTCAAGCCATCCGCTCCAGCGGCTTTGTTAGACTTCAGCTTAGATATAGCAATCTTTACTTCGTCTAAGTCGGTAGGACGGGATTGTTGGCTTTCGTCGTCTATGTTGAATAGATCATCCTGCCCGACAGCGGAATTCGATTCGTCGTCACCGATATACAGTTTGCAGAAGTGGTCCTTCCATATCCTCAGTATTGACAGTGATTTTACTATGATGTTTCCACTTTCGTCTTTGCAGCCTTCTGTTCTAGGTTAATGGACTTGTGAATTCCGTTTCACCTGCTCATAAAACTTTCGAACTTCATTCCTGTTTTTGAACCTCTCAACATCTTCGACCACACGCTTCTCATGCTCTCTCTTTTTCCTTCTGAGAAGTCCAGGTTCATCTCGCCTCTTTTGCTCATAGAGCTCATGAGCAGCTCTCATCCTTCTATGCAGCGGCAGCGCCGCTTTGCGTGCCTGTTGTTTGGCTGCATTTGCCTGCCGACATTCCTCATCAAACCAGGGGTTCCTTGTTGGTGGTCGCTTGAAACCCAGCACGTCAGAGGCGGCTTCTCTGAGTACGTCTTGGCAATGTTGCCACTGGTTTTTTATACATTGTGTTGGCGGCACAGAACTTCGAGAGAGGTTACTTGTAACTCGGTCGGAGAAGGATTTGGCGATCTCTTGCGATTGTAGCCGTTCGACGTTGTACCTTCTCCCAACATCTCCCTGTTTTGCCTTGGGCCTGGAAACCCGAAGTGCTACCTTGGCTACAACAAGGTAGTGGTCCGAGTCGATGTTAGCTCCTCGGAAAGTTCGGACATCCATGATGCTGGAAGCGTGTCTGGCGTCGATCGCAATATGGTCAATCTGGTTGACGGTAGATTGATCTGGAGATCTCCAAGTTCCTTTGTGGATGTTGAGGTGTGGAAAACGCGTACTGGCTACCATGACGTTTCGCCCCGCAGCAAAATCTATGAGCCTGAATCCGTTGTCGGAAGTGTTGTCGTGCAGGCTGTTTTTCCCGATTATTCCACCAAAATGTCTTCCCTTCCTAGGATTAGGGCATTAAAATCGCCCAGGACAATTTTAATATCGTAGCTAGGGCACTGCTCGTATGTTTTGTCTAAGAGCTCGAAGAACATATCTTTGGTGTTGTCATCCTTCTCATCTGTGGGGGCGTGCGCGCATATCAGGCTAATGTTGCCGAATTTAGCCTTGATGCGGATGGTCATGAGGCGCTCGTTGATGTACCTATAGCTTAAGACTTGTTGCCTAAGTCTGGCTCCAATGACGAAGCCGCATCCAAATAAGCGCTGTTGGTTTTCTCGGTAGCAGTCACCATAGTAGATATCGCAGTTTTTCATCCTCTTTTTGCCCGGCCCATCCCATTGTACCAACAACTTCAAAAGTTACAATAGCTCAGAGGCAATCTTAAGCTTGTCTATTGTACCAACAGCTTCAAAAGTAACAATAGCTCAGAGGAAATCTTAAGCTTGTCTATTAATAATTTAAACAAAAACTTTCAAACGAAACATATTATAACTCAAAAAGATCACCAATCTTCAATCTTCTAAATTTGGCAATTAAATTAAATTACCTTTAAATCTAGTGATCGACATCATCTTATACCGGACTAAAAGCAATATTCCTATCACTTCAAATACTCCTTGGTATTTAACATCTAGCTTGGACTTCCGAATCTGATTGCTTCTATAAACAACTTTCATTCATATTTCTAGCCGTGTTGGCTTAGTTTTGTTTCGATCAAATCCAACCTTCATTTTAGTTGGATTTTCTTTAATACTTTTATCGTCTATTTCTCTAATCAAATTAATATCATCATACTCTGGTTCCAAATTTAACTAAAAAAATAAAATTCCAACTTGTGGTGTTCTGTCATTTATTCCAATTAGTATTTTTAAAGGTGATAATTTTGTTGTCTTATTGATTGTTGTGTTCAAAGTCAGTTGTATTCGACTGAGGTAAGTTGTCCATTCTATGTTTATATCAAAATTAATTCTTAAAAGATTTGCAACCATGTCAACATTTCGTTCTACTTGACCATTTGCTGTGATTATTCCTGGAGCATTCATATGGTGTTCAAATCCATATTATGATAAACACATTTTCTTAAAGTCATCACTTGTAAAATTTGTTCCTTTGTCACTGATAATTTTCAAAGGGACTCCAAATAAAGCTTTACAATCTATAATACATTGTTTGCAATAGACGTAGAGCTATAAATTTGGTAAATGCATCAATGATAATAACAACGATCAACTCCTTCAGATTTTGGAGCAAAAGGATCCATACAAATACATAAATTACACATGATTCTATAAATTTTCTGACATTCCTTGCCATCGACGGCATCATAAAATGTTCTATCATTTTCAAAATAGTTTTTTCCCAACCTATAGGCCAATTACCTTTATGGTGTTTTCTAATAAAAGACAATCGACATTTTTGAGGAACGTATAACTTATCGCCACTTTATCTATTCGTTATAAAAGCCTTCCGACTATAGTGTACTTTGAAACAACTTCAGTATCTTTTTCTCTTACTTGATTCATTATATCGACTGTCATAGAATCTGTTTATTTTTCTACATTCAACCAGTTATCTGTTAAACCTGAAAGTCTGTAACAGATTTTAGAGAATGGATTTCTACCTAGGTAATCGACATGTTGAACCATTATCCCCTTGCGATAAATCAAATATCAAATTCAAACAAGAGGCTGGGATGCGACCCACACTGATAACTTCCCATCCCGTCTGTCGATTTGTCTTGCTTAAAAGTTTGTCTAAATGTATCAATTCTTACCAAATTTGTGTTCTATTTTTTGTAGATTTTATTTTTTTATGAAAAAACGGACTGTTGGATTTTTTATAAGAAAAATTACTGAATATCGAAAACAATATTTTCTGTGAAATAAAATAAGTTTGAAGCCAATATTTGTAATTTTTAAAAAGCTACTTGAGTCGAAAGTAAATTTTAACAAAATTTTTATCGAATGTTGAAAACAATATTTCTTATAAGTTAAAATTAATTAGAAGCCATTATCTCAAATCTTTGAAAAAGATATTTGAGTCGAAAATCAATTTTTACCAACTTTTGTTAAATTTTTTTTAGGTTATTAATTTTTTGTACAAAACCTGTCAATTCGATTTTTCTCAAAATTTTACCAAATGTTGAAAACAATATTTCTTATAAGATAAAATTAGTTGAAAGCCATAATCTAAAATTTTCGAAAAGATATTTCAGTCGAAAATCAATTTTTACCAACTTTTATTAATTTTTTTTTTAGGTTTTTATTTTTTCTAAAAAAAACTGTCAATTAGAATAAACGGCTATGTATGTATATAGGATTAGAAAGGAGAAACCTATGCACATTGGTTTTGAATGTTTGCACATTGTAATGAGTGGGAAATATTGAGTTTGGTAAAGCATTCCACATTGGAGTAGTGCGACTAAAAAAAGCAAAAAGGGTAAACTGATGAGAATTCCCAGAATAACGGGTATTACGGTTGAATTCTTTGAGGGGAGGAATGCAACTGGCTATTTTATTAGAGCATTGTTAACTTCCCATAGGAAGTTATTGTAATGGGTCCGATTTGTTGAATTGAAAATTTTGACATTTCTCGACGTTTCAAGGTCCCTTTTTCGAAATAAAAGATTTTTAGAAAGATGTCTGTGCGTGCGTGTGTACGTACGTTCGTACGTCCGTACGTCTGTACGTTCGCGACGTTTTTTTCGTCCTGCGTAGCTCAAGAACTAGAAGAGATATCGACTTCAAATAAATTTTGTTATACAGATAATAAGGCAGAAAGGGCTCTCAAGATTGCGTGGGTGGTTTTTTACCATAGCAGTTTAAAAAAAGGTGAAAGTTTTGGTTAAACCTAAATATCTCATGAACCAATGACGCTAGAGACTTGAATTAAGTTTTATATTATATATTGTAACGTGATACAAAATAAGTATATTTTTGGAAAAAAATCCAATTAACGGTTTTTTTATAAATCAAAAAAAAAATGAAAAAAAATTTGACACCTCGAAAATTTGACGACTAAAATATGATTTCATCTCCAAAACAATTTTGTGCAACGAAGAATAATGTTTTTGACATCTGATAAAATTTTGAGAAAAATCGAATTGACAGTTTTTTTACAAAAAATTAAAAACCTAAAAAAAATTAACAAAAGTTGGTAAAAATTGTTTTTCGACGTAAATATCTTTTTAAAACTTTGAGTCATTGGCTTCAAACTAATTTTATCTTATTAGAAATATTGTTTTGGTAGTACCCGTAGCGTGATGGTTAGTGCGTTGGACTGTCATGCAAGGGGTCTTGGGTTCAATCCCTGCCTGTGCCACCTAACTTTTTTCACGGGTACTGCCTCTTGCGAGGAATTGACAAATCCTCCAAGAGTAATTCTTGTCATGAAAAGTGCTTTCTCAAATTAGCCGTTCGGATTCGGCATATAAACTGTAGGTCCCTTCCATCTCTGACAACATTACTCGCACACAGGAATGGTTGAGAGTTGTAAGTCACTAGGCCCTGGTTCTTCATGGACTGTTGCGCCACCTAATTTATTTATTATTTAATAGAAATATTGTTTTCAACCTTCAATACAATTTTGAAAAAAATCGAATTACCAGTTTTTTTTAATAAAAACCTAAAAAAAAATCTACAAAAAATAGTACGCAAAATTTGGTAAAAATTGATACATATACACAAACTTTTAAGCAAGACAAATCAACAGGCGGGATGGGAAGTTATCAGTCGCATCCCAGCCTCTTTTTTAAAATGCACTAATTATATCGATTTAATCGCTTTAATGTCTTTAATAACATCTTTTATATAAAGATTGAGTTTTTCTTCAAAACAATTATTTCAAAATCATTAAGCATAATCATTTAATTTTGCTTCACATTCCAATTTTAATACCGAAACCAGGAAAATCCAATTGTAACTCAAAAAGATAGAATAATTCAAATATACGATATTTTAATGTTACATAATAATGAAATATGGAAATTCATTTCGCTCTTTTCTTTTTCTTGTTTTTCTTGGAAAAAATAAACGAAACGATACGAAACGAAACGAAAGAAACATAAATAAAAAAAATCCTTGATGATGTGAAGGTGGTGGAGATGGTGTTTGAACTCCTAAGGACATATTACACATCTCGAATCTTCATGTTTTTGTAGCTTCGCATTTTTCTTGTTTGTATTTAAACTAAATGAAATGTTTTGGAATTACAGTGCAGTTGCAATAATAAGACCTTACATTTTTGTAATCATGTTTTTCAAGAGAATATCAAAAGTTTGATTGTTATTTCGTTGAATAGTGTTTAAAGCAGGATAGTATCAAAAGTAAGAAATGTTTTGACAGGTTTAAATTTTTTTTTTAATTTGAGGTAGAGCCTTATCTGGACTTAACACTCAGCTGTTGTCCTTACACCCTATCGATGCCTTGTTCATTTTTAACTAATTGTTGGCAATAAAGAAAAACCACAGTTTAAGTATATACTCGTTATATTCAAAAGTAGCTAAGAAAATGTGTATGAAATAAAATAAAATAAATAAAGACCTGGGGTGGAATCGGCTAAGGTGATAATTGACTATCATATTTTTGATAGTCAAATTTGACTATCTATTTCATTCCGTCTGTGTAAAATGATTCAACTAAACTCAATTCGATTGAACAATTTCAGATTATAATTGTCACAATTTATTGTTGCTATAAAAAGTATCAAATTGGCTTAGCCGATTCCACCCCTGTTTTCTGAATACAAAGGGTTTTTCAATTGGCACGGGTAGATTTTGGAGCCCCGGGGCAGCCATTTTGTTTTGGTGACATCTGTCATATCTTTTGTTTATTATTCAGTTGTTTATGCCAAATCATCATGGCAAGTTACACGATTGAACAGCACGTTCAAATGATAAAACTTTATTATCAAAATGAGTGTTCGTTAACACAAACGTTGCGCGCATTGCACCTATTTCACAGTAAACGTGGTGGCCCTTTACAGTCGATTCTTCAACGTTTGGTGGCCATGTTTGTGACGACCAATTCAGTAAACAATCAGCCAACACCCGTACGTTCAAGGAACGCAAGATCGCCAGAGAACATCGCCGCGGTCCGTGAAAGTGTACAGCAGAACCCAAGGCAGTCTATTACTCGCCGTGCACAAGAACTCGGCTTTTCGTAGACTTCAACTTGGCGAATTTTGCATCGGGACTTAGGCCTACACCCGTACAAGATCCCACTGACCCAAAAGCTCAAAGTTCATGACCATAGACAACGCCGTTTGTTCGCTGACTGGGCTCCGAATCGTTTTGAAGCGAACCCCAATTTTGGCCGAAAAATCATCTTTAGTGACGAGGCGCATTTTTGGATGTATGGCTGTGGGTATATCATTTCAAATGACTCGTAGTGTATTTATTTGTTTCTGTAACATACAACACGTCATTATACATGTATATATTTTACATATATGAAGTTAAGGATATAAAAACATTGAAACATTGGTTTCGTAGAAATGAATGTTCAAAGGAAGCAAATAGCTTTTTTTTGTGAACGAAGAAGCAAGCAAACATGATGAAAATTAAGATCTTGTCTTCTCAGGTCTCATGAATGGAATTTTTAACTTAATTCATTCTTCTTTTTTTAAGGATTTTTTCAATTCGGTTTACTGAAGAATTTGAAACAAGGATTCAACGATTGAGTTATCTTTAAGTTTAATGAGCCAAAAAAACATACATGAACAGAAACGTTCACATACAAAAATGGTTGATGGAAAATCGAAAATGTTCTTTGAAGTAGTGAAGTTATAAGGAAAAATGAATAAAATTATATTTTTGTTTAAAGTATTAAAATGAAGTTAGTGGGGAGGAAATTAAGGTCTTATCAAAACTGTGGTGTGGTTAAAAGGTAAAATTTAATCAATAACATCAAATGTACTATTTCAAATAGTAAAGTGAATGTAATTGAGTATAATTTTTATGCTAAAACATTCAAAAAGTATTGTAAAAATGTTCTCTCTTTGTTTCTAGGATAATCAACCTCAATATTGGAAGAATCTTAAAAGATAGACAATAAATAAGATTGTCAATCACATATCACGACAAAAAAGGGTAAGATCGTGTCATGGGGTTCATTTGTATCACAGAGTGTTTTTCATATGTATGCTATATTATTCAGTTTTCAATTCACTTTTTCTAATTTATTTAAGAATAATTTTTTTAAACATTTATCAGGTAAAAAAAGTTGAAATTTCAGTATAAAAATAATCTTACAACTCATTCGCAAATATATTTCTAAATTTGTTTCACTTCAAAACTGGCAGTAAATGCCATAAGTTTCAAATTTCTCGCAGATCTACTTTTGGTGAGGATTTCCGGTTTGGCTTGGTTAATAAAATTTGTTTAAATGATGTCTTTATGTCGTTGATGCCATCCTATTTCAACACCGTACAATCGATAACTTCTTCACATCCGTAAATTTGGCCTTGAAGTTGCTTGATACAAAATTTCAACATTTTTGAAAAAAAAATCAGCGAAAAAAAAGATACGTACTAAAGAGCCTCTGCAGTAAATTAATTTCTTGTTGGTTTTTAGAAATATGTTTTAACTTTGAAGTTTTCGATCGTCAATACGTAAGTTACAAAATTTTGTTTCGAATGGCGTACGCAAAAATATTACTTAATTTGTCCATTACAAGTTTTTCTTATAATTTTAAACCTTAAAATAGCTTGATGGCAAGCTAAGAAAATCATAAGTTTGGGGGGGGGGGGAAGAGAGTTTGTTGTACTTGCACAAGTATCCGGTGTTTTTTTTTAAGAGCTTGTGAACTTTAAACTAAAGGGTTTTCAATAACGGCGGGTAGATGTGGTTTATTTGCATAGACCTGTGACTTCAAGAAACCATACAGGAAAAAATCTAGCGGGGTCAAATCGAATGACCTTGGTGATCAATTCACATCACCCCTGCGAGACATATCCTTACCCTCAAATTGTTCATGCAAAATGTCAAGCGTGGCGTTTGCTGTGTGGCACGTAGCACCGTCATGCTGGAACCATATGGTTCTATTTGGGAAATAAAAATAAGTTATCAACGTTATGTAGCGGTCGCTTTTGACGGTGACATCCTCACTAACGTCGTTTGCAACAAAGTACGGATCAATAACGCCACCACCGGCCCAAAATCCACACCAAACGTTAACTTTTTGATGATGCACCTGGTGAATCTGGCGTGGGTTGATGTCGTCCAATATACCGCAATTTTGCTTGTTAACACAGAAATTCATCCAAAAATGCGCCGCTACACTAAAGATAATTTTTCGGTCAAAATTGGGATTCTCTTCCAAACGATTCGAAGCCCAGTCAGGGAACAAACAGCGTTGTCTATGGTCATGAACTATAAGCTTGCACTGGTGTAGGCCTAAGTCCCGACGCAAAATTCGCCAAGTTGAAGTCTGCGAAATGCCGAGTTTTTGTGCACGGCGAGGAATAGATTACCTCAGGTTTTGCTGTACACTTTCAGGGACTCATTTCGAAAAAAAAGAGGCTGGGATACGACCCACACTGATAATTTCCCATCCTGTCTGTCGATTTGTGCGTCGAAAAACAATTTTTACCAACTTTTGTTACTTTTTTTTTAGGTTTTTAATTTTTTGTAAAAAACTGTCAATTCGATTTTTTTCAAAAATTTTACTGAATGTTAAAAACAATATTTCTTGAAAGATAAAAGTAGTTTAAGACCAATATCTCAAAGTTTAAAAAGATATTTGAGTCGAAAAGTAATTTTTACCAACTTTTAAATTTTTTTTTAGGTTTTTATTTTTTGTAAAAAACTGTCAATTCGATTTTTCTCAAAATTTTTCTGAATGTTAAAAACAATATTTTTTATAAAATAAAATAAGTTTAAAAGCATTATCTCAAGTTTTAAAAAGATATTTGAGTCGAAATTCAAATTTAACCAACTTTGAGTAATGTTTTTTTTAGGTTTTTATAGATAGATAGAAAAATTTATTTAAGCAGAAAATATTACATTGATATCTGTGAGTCGCAAGGACACTAGCATAAAAAAGTTTAAAAAAATTTGAATCTCTTGGTTGCTGGAAGGACATTAATATAACAAAAAAATCTCTTATACAAAAAAAACCAACAACGATTGCACTTAACAACTACTAAATAGGTTTACTTAGTTGCAAAAAATAAAAAACTTAGTTTTCCTTTCAAAAGGTTTAAAAATTATTTTAAATTTTATTTTATTAAACGTTCGTACACGACTTTCAAATTGATTGTACGTTACACAGCATCGTCATCGTCTTCATGAAACCTCGGTTTCGCCCAGGACAGCTGATCTTTCCGTTGGTCATCTATGTGTCCATTGACCCTCGTTGGGATTACGGATCATCTTCGTCTCTATGCAAATTCAATGCTTCCCCATGTACCTCACCTTCATCCTCGTCCCCAAAACTTCATGCTTGACCATTAGATGTGCATAAAACAAAATCATCGCATAGTGGGCGGACCCCAACTAGCAGCATCGTAGACTTTGCGTGGCGTTAACTCCCACAATTTGATTGTTTGTTTTTAAAAACAATTCATGTCATCTATATGATCTCCCAATTTTGGCGCTTTTTATGATTTCGGAGAATTAATAAATAAATGTATAAATGAATAGATGATAAAATAAATAAATACATAAATACGTTAATACATAAATAAATAAATTAATAAATAAATACATAAAAAAGAGGCTGGGATGCGACCCAAACTGATAACTTCCCATCCCGTCTGTCGATTTGTCTTGTTTAAAAGTTTGTCTATATGTATCAATTTTTACCAAATTTGCGTACTATTTGTTGTACATTTTACTTTTTTATGAAAAAACGGACTGTTGATTTTTTATAAAAAATCACTGAACATCGAAAACAATATTTTCTGTGAAATAAAATAAATTTGAAGCCAATATTTGTAATTTTTGAAAAGCTGAGTCGAAAGTAAATTTTTACCAAGTTTTAATATTGTTTTTTTTTTAGGTTTTTATTTTTTGTAAAAAAACTGTCAACTCGATTTTTCTCAAAATTGTAAAATTGTATGTTGAAAGAAATATTTCTTATAAGTTAAAATTAGTTAGAAGCCATTATCTAAAATGTTTGAAAAGATATTTGAGTAGAAAATCAATTTTTACCAACTTTTGTTAAATTTTTTTTTCGGTTTTTAATTTTTTGTAAAAAAACTGTCAATTCGATTTTTCTCAAAATGTTATCAGATGTCAAAAACATTATTCTTCGTCGCACAAAATTGTTTTGGAGATGAAATCATATTTTAGTCGTAAAATTTTCGAGGTGACAAATTTTTTTTTTAGTTTTTTTTATTTATAAAAAAACCGTTAATATATAATATAAAATTTAATTCAAGTCTCTAGCGCCATTAGTTCATGAGATATTTAGGTTTAACCAAAATGTTCACCTTTTTTTTAAACTGCTATGGTGAAAAAACCACCCTTGCAATTTTCTTGAAAGCCCTTTCTAAATCTTTCTGCCTTATTATCTGTATAACAGAATTTATTTGAAGTCGATATCTCTTCTGATTCTTGAGCTATGGATAACGAAAAAACGTCGCGAACGTACGGACATACAGAAGTACGGAAGTACGGACGTACGTACACACGCACGCACAGACATCTTTCTAAAAATCTTTTATTTAGACTCTCGGGACCTTGAAACGTCGAGAAATGTCAAAATTTTCAATTCAACAAATCGGACCCATTACAATAACTTCCTATGGGAAGTTAATAAATAAATAAGTAATAAATATGAGAAATATATAATAAATAATTAACTTTAATAAAGACAAATAAAGAGCAGTTTAATTAAATAAATAAATCAAAATAAAAAGTAATAAATAAATAAATAAGAATACAAAATAAATTAACAAATAACAAATACTGGAAGACATTGAAATTAAATAAACAAATGATTATGTAAATAATTGAGAGCCCTTTCTGCATCTTTCTGCTTTATTATCTGTATAACAAAATTTATTTGAAGTCGATATCTCTTCTGGTTCTTGAGCTATGGACGACGAAAAAAACATCGCGAACGTACGGACGTACGGACGTATACGGACCATAATCTCCTCTTAAAGAACGAATGTGGCTGTGACGAATCACCATTTTTGTGGCAATTTTTATCAATTAAGTGTTCCATTTCCGTAAATGTCAGACTTCCAACTGAAAAAAAAATGGTTTAACAACTTAGTTTGACAGATGTTCAATTCCAGCCCTATAGTTTTGAAACCACAAAATGGATTGAAAACAATTAATTAATGAAATTTCTATTTCGAAAATTAAAATTATTGTAGGCACAAACGACCTAGGTTCCCTTTTTGTAAAACCTTTTTACTTTATTTACTTTGTCAATTGTATTGTTTGTGTATATTTTGAACTCCTTCATAAACTTAATTAATTATTAATGACAGATCAAAAGCTTGAAACTTAATTTGAGTTTTGGAATGTTGTCCTCTGCAGAAAATAGTATTTTATCTATTGTATTATGAATCTTCTTATATATAAAAATGAATCGCAAAATGTGTTGGTAAGCGCATAACTCAACAACGCCTGGACCAATTTGGCCAATTCTTTTTTTAAAATGTTTATTGAAGCTCAAGGATGGTTTTTACGGCGAGAAAAAATCCAATAATTGCCAGAAAAACCATAAAAACAGCCCTTTTCTTTTTCTAACTAAAACGTAGTCGGCTTAAAGAATTTGACTTCAAGTCATATCAAATTAAAAAAAAAGAAAAAAAGAAGAAAAAATTGTAGATGTCGATTTGCTGTTGTTTTTCTTGGATTTTCTGTTACCTTATCTACTGAGTTTGGTAAATTGAAATTGATACCATTGGATCCACCACCAGAGCCATTGTACTCATTGGTTTCAGGAATAGGAACAGATTCCATACAGTTTTTGACACTTATCCAACACTATAACAATTGCTTTCAAATGACTTCATTTAGGGCAACAAATGTAGTTCGGGAAAACTTCATGCCAACTTTCAAGGTATGTATGTATTATAGCAGTTATTCATAATTATTTTAGCGAACAAAATTTTATATCACCTAATTAAAGATGTTTATTGATAGATATTAGTTACAACTAAATATATGTATAATTTTTAAGATCAAATATTATTTAAGTTTGATCACTGACAATCCATAAATGTATACCCCATTGCTTATTTATTTCATTTTATAGTGTTTGGTACAAAATTATTTTTTTTTTATTAACAGATACAAGGGCAAATATATCACAGAGCAGGTTCACTGTTATCATTGTCAGATAGCGACAGCAAATTCCTGCAAATTTATTTTATGGGCAATTCACCATAAGAAATTGATCTGCGTTGTGCAAATAACAATTTAGTAAAGAGGTCTATTGTAGAACAATTACAAACTTTATTTCATGAACACAATCAATTGATTATATTGTTCAAAACTGCACTGGATCTGATGTCATCTGATAATCAGAAAATTGTTATCAGAGCTGTCAAATCACCTGCAGGTCAACATGCAAGACGTTAAAATGTACCAACTATTGATGAAGTTGTTATCGTTGTAGTTTGAGAAAACTTGCAATCCCGTGATATTGTTTTACATCGTCGAAATGATCAATTACAACGTATAAAGCAATTAAAAGACGAACTTATTGAGAAAGTGTTTCCAAATGTTTCTCAAAATTACAGAAACCATGTTTGGTTGAGCGAACGAGCTATACTGGCTGCAAAAAACATTAATGTCAATGAATTGAATTTCAAAATTCAAGAACAAATTACAGGCGAATCGAGGATATATATGTATGTAAATCAGTTGATTCGGCTACTAACCAAGATGATGTAGTCAATTATCCACCGGAATTTTTAAACTCGCTGGAATTGCCAGGCTTGCCACTTTACAATCTTCAATTAAAGGTTGGATCAATAGTTATAGTGTTGCGAAATATCAACCAACCGCGTCTTTGCAACGGTACACGGTTAGCGATAAGATATAGCGAAGCAACTATACTCAAAGGAAAGTATAAAGGAGAAGATGTTCTTATACCGCGCATCCCAATGATTCCGACTGATGTGCCATTAGAGTTTAAACGACTACAGTTTCCAGTGCGGCTTGATTTCGCTATGACCATAAACAAGTCCCAGGGACAATCATTAAGTGTTTGTGGTATTAATCTAGAAAATCCATGTTTCTCACATGGTCAATTGTATGTGTTGCCTGTTCCCGTGTTGGAAAACCATCAGATTTGTTTGTCTATGCTTCAAGTAATGGAACAAAAAACATCGTATATCACAAAGCACTAAAATTTATGTTAATAATTATGATTCACATGATTAACAATAAAGCGATTACTTACTTTTAAATCGTTCTATGTATATGTTGCATTTAATTATTTTGTATTTACAACGCCCTATCACCAGGGTGACGGTTCTGTTCACGAGAATGTTTAGCCACGAGTATAATATACGTAGGAACAATAACTGCTACTTTACGAATCTTTATGACAGGACGAAGTCTGTCGGGTTCGCTAGTATGTTAATAAAATAGATAAATTAAAAAATTAAATAATATTTAAATAATGATTAATTCAACCACCATTTCATGATAGTGCCCTCTCACAACTTTCTTTTCTTTTTTTAATTCGTTAGTATGCTGAAGTAAAATATTTATCTCTCTGTTAAAAGCCTCACACATTATATTTCTCACTATACCCTACTTACCCCCCCTACAAATGTATATATATAGTTCACCTCAAAAACCTCTCCATTATAAAATGAAATTATAAATTTCAACTTAATTAACACCTGTACTCACTGCAGCATATAATGTCCCCCCATTACTTTCACCACACTCAAGCACTTGTATAAATGCTGATTCATATAAAATAATGTCTGTCGGGTGTATATAATTTTTGTATATGTGAGTGTATGCACCTCGATGTGAACGTTTCAAACCCTCGCCCGTCATCACCTTTATAACCCTATGCCACAGAATAAGGGGAAAAATTGTTTGGTGGTGAATACGGAGAGATACTTTGCAGATAAAAGTACAACGACAGAAATCAATTAAGACTATGGGGATCAGTCTATATAAAAGTGATTCCATCACAGTTCAGTGAAACGATACATGAAGGCGTATATATTATGATTAGGGTGACCAAATATCCATTTTTAACAACGTTTAGCACATATTTCAAAATGGGGTGTGTTGAGTGTTTAATGGTTTCTGTTGAAATCATTTTTATAATGTTGTTGAAATGGGATTCAGGTCAAATAAATAAAACACTAAGTTTTCACGACGTTTCGTTCATGATTATGAACATCATCAGGTGTAAACAGTTTTCTATTTGGCATTGAAAAATAGGGTACAAAATTATTACATTTAAATTAAAAACAATTTCTATCAAACTTACATTAATTGTTACATTAAAAATTAAAAACAAAATAAAAACAACAAATTGACTTCCTTAAATAAGAAAGTGAGTCAACACTTCACAACGTTAAATTAACAAGTAACATGCACAAACAAAATTGTTGAACACAAAAATATTTGTTTCAATCAGGCATTCTCGTTCCCCTTCCCTCCAGTAGGTGTTTGTATTGTGGGCTCACTTCTTCCATATCAGTTCGTCGGTTCATAGTTATGTTGGCATTGATGATATGAAGCGTTTCTATGATCATTCTTTTGTTGTAATTCTCTTCTCTTTGCAGTACTTCGACGTTGTCAAGATTGGGAGAGTGGTTAAGTGATGTGCAATGTGCTGCCAGTGCTGTCTTCTGCGGTGCCTTACTTTTAATGTCTGAATTATGTCCTGCTAGTCTGTTTTTTAATTTTTGTTTTGTTGTTCCGATGTAAATTTTGTCACATTCTTCGTCAGCTTTGCCATTACAATTGATTTTGTAAATTAGGTCCGAATGTTCCATTTTATCTATTTTTGTCTTTAGGTCAAGTCAAGTTGTCAAGTTTGATAGAAATTGTTTTTAATTTAAATGTAATAATTTTGTACCCTATTTTTCAGTGCCAAATAGAAAACAATTAGTGTTTTATTTATTTGACCTGAAGCCCATTTCAACAACATTACATAAACAAAAAGGTCACTACGAAACAACATACGATATCATTTTTATGCATTTCAAGGAAAAACTTACCGAAAATACTATATTTTTAGTGAATGCTTGAAGGCATGTTTGAAGTCAACGAAGAATCCACAAACCTGGCTTTTTGTTAAACTTATACTTTATTCAAAATACAATCGGTAAGAAGTAAAGAGTTTTGATTACAATCACTAACTGAATTGACTGCATTTATAAATTTTGTGTAGCTTAACGGATTCAACTTACATTCCAATATCATCAGCAAATGTCGCCCTTATACCATTGATATGCACTAGAATATCTATTGTATACAAGGTTGGTCCTTACCTTATACATTTCCTTGTGGTAAGAAACCATCAGCTACAATTTTCTTAAGTTCCAAGTAATTTTTAAGCACCATTTCTACCAACTTAAGCCACAATACGGTTTGTGCTCTTACACTAACTTTAACTTCATGTGGTTGAATTTCAGGGTAAATAAGCAAATCATCCACTCATGCTTTTTTTATCGATGTCAAAATGTGGACAGAAATTCAACTTTAAACTAATTTGATGCTCTGTCCGACTCCATTCAAAAACTGTTGTCCATTATCCTCACGCTAAAATCGTCATTGCGGGCACAATTCTTCTTGCCTTTTCTATTCTGGCAGACAATACCCGAAGCAAGGTATGTTGAGGTCTTTGCTGAATTAAATTAATTAACTCAGCATGTCGATGAGCCAAATAGAATCCCTGACGTTGCAGTTCAATCCGCCAATAATCTAGACTTGTTTCTTATCGCTGACCCTAATATATACGAAATCAGTGTACAGTGGGCACATCAGACCATTGTATCGTATTTGCAAAATTCTCATGTCAACAAAAAACAGTTAAAGTGAAAACCCCTTCGAGAACCGTATGGTAATATGAGGAAGACAACTGGAACGGTCTCAATCAATTCGTCAGGAACTTTAACTGGTCACTATGCTTCCTCGATAGTGACGAGGATTCCGGCGCAAATATGGTTACAAATTTAATTTAATTCTTTGTGAAATGAGAAATTTCATCCCGAATAGGGTAAAATCTATCAAACCCAAAAAAAACTTATGGTTTGATTCGAGCTGTAAAGAAGTTATTACAATCAGAGAAGTAAGTTTCAGTTGTTATAAAGCTAACCCCATGCACAAATCTGCTGCCCCGAAATGTATACCCCCTATTGTTTTGAAGAGGTATTATTCAACGCTGGCAAAACCACTGCGTAAGCTACTCGGCAGGTCTCTTTCCGAGCGGATGTAAAACAGCATTTGTCCAACCTGTCTCTCAAAACGCGAATCCACCTCCCTCTTCAATTATCGTCAATAGCACTCACACCCTTTCTTTACAACGTCATTTAAACACTGAATAATTATCAGCTTAATAAATATTTTAAAAAACTGAAATTTCATGACACGCAGTATGGTTTTTTAAAGCAATAGGTCCATTTGCGATCCCATGTAAGCCACCGGACAGTGGAACAAATCTTGATATTTCATAAGCATTTGATAGAGTTTGGCACCAAGCTCCCTGATAGAAAATGCGCGTTTTCGGTATTGATGAATCTCTTCTTTGTTGGATTGGAAACTACCTTTTTAACCGTTCAATACAAGTTGTCTTCGCTGGTTTCAAGTCAAAATAAATGCTGGTGTTCTCTAGGGCTCTGTTTTGTCTCCAACTCTCTTTCTAATTTTCAAAAACGATTTTTTGTCTGCCACTTCTCATCCATTAAACTGGCAAGATTTCAACGTTATCCCTGCTAACTATTCCCATTTGTGTCTCTTGTGAGTTTAAATCAAAACCAATTCATTTTCAAGAACAAAACGATACCAGTTATTCAAAATTGCGCTGGATTGATAAAAAATATGATATTTATAGGCAAAATCTGAATCAAAATTCAATCGATCTCTCGCTATCGTTTGAGAATACAATCGATGAATCAACTAAGTCTATTATTACAACCATAAGAGAGTCAAGTGTCACCTACTCAGTAAACAGAGGCATTTTTTACAAGTGCAGTTGGTATGATGATGCCTGTAGAAAAAGCAGAGAAATATCTTTTAAATAGTTGAAACTTTTTAGGAAAACTAACAACTCAGCCTTGAAATGTCTTTATCTGCAGGCGAATAATACTTATAAAAACCTATGCCTCTATAAAAAACAACAATATGTGCAAAAAATAGCTCTTAATATGATTCAATGCAGGGATGCTAAAGAATTCTGGAAAAATGTACGAATTTTAGGTAACCGAAACAGATCGAATGTTTTTCCAATCAGTATCGACATGATGGGATCATATTTCGAAAAACTTACAAAAGTAGATTATAATCAATCTTACGTATGTTTTGCGTTACCCTTTATTTACATCGAAGAACTAGACACTCCGTTCTCAATGCCAGAACTACTTTTTGCCTTAAAAAAAATTAAAAACAATAAGGCTTCGGGTTTAGATGGCATCCCAGCCGAGTTTTTGAAAAATGCCAGCTCACAATTTTTAGAACATGTATTGTTCTTACTTAACCGAGTGTTCAACAACGAAGAAATACCAAAGAATTTCAAAGAGTCATCCATTTTAGCGATCTATAAAAAAGGAGATCCTAATCTCCCCGAAAACTACAGAGGTATCTCTGTTCTCAATTCTTTACGAAAACTGTTTACTCAGATGCTATATCTTAGGCTTGTACCTTGGGTTGAAACAAACAACAAAATAAGTTGTTTTCAGGCTGGGTTTCGAGCTAACCTCTCTACAGTTGATCAAATTTTTACTCTGACTAATGTCGCTTAACGTTTTTTGGATAAGAAAACTAATCTCTATGCTTTTTTTGTAGATTTTAAAGCTGCCTTTGATACTATAAACAGAAAACTATTACTTTTCAAACTAGCAGGTGTTGGATTATCAACAAAATTTTTAAGAATATATGAGAAGCTTCTTTCAAATACAACAGCTGTAGTTTCTAATGGTAGAATCTCTTCGCAGCAATTTAAGACAGAAGTGTGTGTCCCGCAAGGTTGCATTTTGAGTCCTTTGCTCTTCTCACTTTTTATTAACGACATTGGAGACAGTGTTCCAGGGGGTGTATATTATGGTGATTTGTTTATTAAGGTGCTTTTATATGCGGATGACCTAGTCATTCTTAATGATAATCCGGTAACTCTACAACTGCAAATTAACAAACTTAACCAGTATTGTAACTCTTAGGATCTTCAAATAAATACTTCAAAGTCGAAAATTATGGTTTTTAGATCTCATAATCAAAATGTCAGAAATGACCGTTCTTGGAACCTTAATGGTGAAAGAATAGAGATAGTTAAAAAATTTAAATACTTAGGTTTTACAATAACACACAATTTAAAGATAGGACCCCATATAAAAGATAAAACATCAGTTGCGAAATCGGCCATTAACTGCATTTGGTCAAGTTTTTTTAATAACAAATGTATCGAACCGATGGTAAAATTCAAAGTATTTGATGCAACAATTAAAAGTTCACTCTGTTATGCTAATGAAGTGTATGGTTACGAAGCATGTGAAGACTTTGAAATTATCCAGAGATATTTCTTCAAACGTGTTTTTAAGGTCCCCTTAAACACACCTAACTATGCAATATATGTCGAATCTGGACTACTTCCAATTTTCTTAAAAAACCTTAAGGCAAATGCGGACTATATTGTCAAAGTTTTAAAAAGATGTGATAATAATCTTCAAAGAAAAGTACTCATGATTGCACTTCAGCGTTGTTACTCGCCGTTCAAAGATTGGCAAGAATTGGCTACTAAATATAATACGACCTTGAATCTAGCCTTGAATAACTTTGGTTCATGGAAGGATGAATTCTATGACTGCATCTCAGCAATTGACGAAAAAATATTTCAAAATTCTCTGAACCGTGCTAAAGAGTCCATGTCAAGAACGATATACAGCAAACTGAATCATTGTTTGGCGGAATCTAATTATTTTCGAAAAGAATTCACAGTTAACGAGATGAGTTTAATATTTAAGATCCGAACTGAACTGCTAGAGCTAAATTACAGACCTCATAGGGGTGATATAAATCATAATTGTAATCTTTGCAACCTTAATCAAATCGAAAACGTTTATCACTTCCTAGCAAGATGTCCAATACTCCAAGAAATTCGACGTTTATATTTTAAGAAAAGCTTTCTTTCTACAGAAGAGAGTTACTCAATTCTTAATGGTGAGTGTGGTTGGAAAGTTCTTATCCGGTTTGTTACTGAAGCTATCGCTTACAGAAATACTTATGTAAATCTTTTTTAGAATCAATCTATTATTTTGTTTTAGCTAAACTAAAAGCCCATCTTTCAGTTAATATTGAATCCCTTAATCTACCATTACTCTTTAATCGATTAATTTATCAACTTTTTTAAATTTATATACACTAGCTTAAATTTGTTCCTTTTGTTTAAAAAATGTAACTTTTGAAATATGTTTATAGTAGTTTCAATTGGATTTGTTTAAAATAAAGTCTTAAACTCAAATGATATTTTTGTTTAAATATGTCTATGTTAACTGGCAAAATTATACTTACATAATGTTAAAATACTCTTCACTTTTTCATTTTCAATTCTCTTGAAATTTTAATGTAATAATTTTAGATATAATCGGCAGACGGCTTTTAAGCCATGCTCGTAAATCTTTTATATTAAAACATTTGTACTTTATATGTTGGAAAAATAAAGATAATAATAATAATAATAATAAACTGGCAACAGGACCCTCAGCTTTTCACATTAGTTTCTAGATTCACAACCTTGTCCTTCGGATGTGGAACTTCAACGGCAGCATATGTTAAGATCATTAATGTATTTAAAGCTTAACCCACCCCAAATACCACTACTCATGGTCATGAGTTGCACTTGCATCCAGGAAGCTAATCAACTTTCAGTATTCTTATATCATCTGTTAAAGAATTATCATATATTTGGCATTGCCAAAAGCGCCCTTCTGATCTAGCTGTATTTTACAATGCATTCATCCTTCCAAAGCTTCAATATAATTCACATATCTGGGCATATCCGTTTACCCTTGAGCTCAAATTCGGGCGTACTGTCAAGTATAGAGATTTTTTCTTAAACCGCACATCGAGAATGTGGAATGCTTTGATCAACTCTGTTTTTCCCTTCCATTTTGATGTTCAGAACTTTAAGACTAATGTGCACCGGTAACTCCTATCTATTCTTCCCTATTTTCCATTTATATACCTATACATATAAATGGTACCAATAACCCCTTGAGTGCTTGTAAATTATTTAAAAAAATTAAAACATTTCACTAAGCGATATAAGCTTTTGGTATATTGGTTTTAAATGTTACTAAAGTTGGTGGCTTACCTTCTGTTAGGTATAACAATTAGTTCTGTAATTTCCCACTGATGTGGTGCACATCTTTGTTTAGGCATGCTTTAATGTTTGATTTAATGTTTAATTAACATGAAGACTCATAAGATCGTACTTAGTTTTTTTCTGATAACTTATGTGGACAAACGCTTTTTAATAATTTGAACGTGACGAAAGGAATTTTACATTCGTCATTTCTACCAAAAAAAAGTAAGGATGTGAGATGTTTAGCTCAAAGAGCAGTTTTTTTTTTAGTTTCAGGATCCATTCATCGTCTTGAGATTTAATTGGTAGGTGTTCTGTCTGGGGTCTTTTTAGAAGCGCTTTTAATACTTTCCATACAATAGATTTGTGCTGATTCTTGTAAGCCCCGTCTTAATAAAAGACTGAGAAACGGATCTTTTAACTTTTACATGAGCTGAAATAACTAATGACTTCGCAATGTCGCCAAAAATTCCGCCAGGTGTTTGAGTTTCATGAGGCAATGCAAAGCAGTTTTTCTTTCCCTCCTAGATTCTTGCATTACTTCAGTACAAAACCCATCTTTGACCGGTGCTTAAGTAACTCACTTTGACATCTTGTACAGTATTCAAACAAGGCCGTTCGAAATGTTAGGTGACAATAACATCGTTTTTATAGTTTTTTAGAGTAATTTTAACAGTTCATCAAATGAAGCAATTCCACTATAATACCTACTCGTGCCACCAGGAATACTTATTAGTGTACCCTCGAGTTCTACGACTCCCAAGTACAGAGGTTCGTTCTTCTGTCGTGCTACACGAATGCCAACAAAAACAATATCCGCCAACACCTCCTTTCAAAATCTCTTTTTCTTTTCTAACGCTGGCTGGTTATTTTCCTTCCACAAAAGGGTAAAAAGAACCCCTTGTATATGCCCACAAACTTACATAATGTCACAAGTTTATTAAAAAATAGTTTCGTCAAAATGTTGATCTGGTAACACTATTCGACGATTGTTTTAGCTATTGAAATCGCTTAACGTATTTCATTGCTAACTTCTGGCATCATACTTTGTCTATTTGGTTAGGGTTACATCCATACACCACCAACCATCCATCTATCCATCCGTATAGAAATTTAGTATGGCGGCAACACATAAGTCCTTTTAACAAAGTCGCATGATGGCCTTTTTCTCGTCCTTACATAGAAACCTGTTTGCTTAATTATGTCCAAAGAAGAGGGGATGATATGTATACAAATATTGTGTAAGCCTCGTGTGTTCTTGCTGGGCCAGATGTATGGATGATTCTTCCCTTATAATGTGGACACCACTAGAGGTCCAGTCCAGATATGGACATTAAATAAAACCTTCCGGGTAATCAATATGACCCAAAGAGAACGAGGCCAGATACGAGAGCATAGATAATAAATAAAGGTACTGAGCTGATCACTGAACGAAGAACGAAAAACGAACTCCCAAACCAACACTCTCTCAACCGACCAGGCAACCAACGAATTAACCAAACAATAATGGTCCATCTGCAATGTTTCGAAGCGAAAAACAAAGCCGCCTGCCACTGCCACCACCACCGTCACAGCCCCACCGCCGCCACCCACAGATTCAGTTGGAGGGAGAGAAATAAAACGAGTCCTGATCCTGATGCTGAATGCCGACTGCCGACTGCCAACTGCCGAGCCGAGACATAAGACCTTCAAGCTCCATACCAAACTCCTAGATACCTTCATAGATATCAAAGAGGGATACGACGATGAAGTTTATTGCTTCCTGTTGGAGTAGTTTCTTTCTTGGATGTGCTGCCGCTGCTGCTGCTATTGTCGAGCCGAAGGAACAAAATAATTTCAATTCAATCTTTCGATTTAGGTAGCAGTCGTAATAAACATTTTATTATCTCAGAATCCTTGTTTTCTTTATTTTTTGCTTGGGTGTTGCTTGTGTTTCTTTTGGTTCTAGGAGGTGGGTTGTTTGTGGGAAATCCCTGATGCTATCCTAACTTAGCCAAGCCAGCTAAAGCAGAAACAGAAGCAGATGCTTAAGCGTCTCAACCAAGCCTCTAAGGATATTGTGATGTGGTCTACAATAAAATGGAGGATTGAAGGATATATTTGCTTATGTGAACGATGGTTATCTTGTGAATTTATATCTGCAAGCATCACTGCATGTGTTTCTTTTGTGTTTTCGGTTGTATCTTGATACGTATGCCTTCCTTACGTACATATACATAGTATGGGGAACTCCCTTTACACCTATGGTTGCTAACACATATGCGGTGAGTTATATACACACAAGCGAGAGAGAGGCTCAAGATTTAATAGTTTCTGAATGAGAAAGGAGAATTTCATTAGCAGTAAATCAAATAATTGGACTTTAGGTCTTATTTAGGTTAATGAATTTGTTCAGTTATGCAGTTCTTGAGAAAATTGAAAATTACCAAAACAAAATATTTTAATTAAATTACTTTTTCCTTGCTTAAGTGTTATCGTAGTCTTATTTTGATAGTAATAATAGAATATGGATTACGAGGTAAATTAATTTTTCTTAAATCCAGCTTATTTAAATGCAAAAGAAACTTTGCATGCACCCCATCTTGCGCCCACCGCATCTTGCATCCTCCCCACCTTGCACGCACTCCAACTTGCACCCACCCCAAATCCTATAGTGTTCCCAAGAAGGGGGTTGCAGATCCCACTGTTGCCCTCACCCAAACTCGCGCACACCTTACTGTTGCATACACCCAAACACGCATTACGCATACTCAAATACCATTATTACTATCAAAATAAGACCACTCAAGCAAAAAAAAAAAAAGAATTAAATTAAAATAGTAGTTGTGGTTATTTTCAATTTTCTTAAAAACTAAAAGACATAAAATCATCTAGTTTTCAGTTTTTGATCAAAAACAAATAAAAGCAATAAATTCTGAAATAAAAACAATGGTAGATAATCTTGAAGTATTGAAAAAGTTACACTTTAAACCTTTTTTTAACTTTTTTTACTCAAATTTTGACTTGATTTAAAAACTGGCTAATAGAACAGAATTTTGGCTTTAAAAAAATGTATACAACTTAATTCTAAGTATCACCGTTATTTTTTAATTATTTTTTTCCATTTTAAATAATAACTTTTTTAAATTGCCCCTCCCGCCTAAACGGGGGGAGATGGACCCCCCTCCCATAGTAAAAAATGCTTGTATTAAGACCCTCTACCAAAAACCGTTATTATATCTTGGCGCCAAAGTTATCGTACTCGTGCCCTCCATTTTTCAATTTTTTTTTGTTTGAAAAAAAAAATTCAATTTTTTTTCAAAAATCCAAAAAATATATAAACTTTTGATCATCAAATACTGAAATCGGTTCATTAGTTCCTGAGAATTATAAAAACAAAATTACGGTTCTATGAGCGGTACCCTTCCGGAGCAATACCAAAATACATTTTTTAACTAAAATAAGCCAAGTTGAGAAAAAAAAATTAGAGAAAATTTAATACTAATCAAAAAATTAAGACAGTATTGATATGGGGTAAATTTTGTTCGGGTGCAAAAGCAAATAGTGCGCCTTTGGCGGAAAGAAATTTTTGTGTCGAGAAAAGAAATTTAGCCTAAATGAATTATCATCATATATATTATTTCGTTAGCATGTCTCCCTTTTTCGGCACTCATACGGAACTAATTTTAACAAATAAGGTGTCAAAACAAAGAGAATTTTTCGTAGACTATGCGAATTGTATTTTATTGAATATTAATTTATAATTGGTGGTTAGGTGTTGTAGGATCTGGGGGCTTATGCTGTAACTTTTCCTACACACCAAGTGCTTACTTTACCTCCTCGGCGTAACCACTGGATATTGGTTATATCTCTAGATATAACTTGCGAAACTTGTAAGCGCGGGTGCAAATCGGGAAAAAAACACCTTATCAACGGCCCAACAAATTTGGAGGTTAGTGCGAGGGGCTAACAACCCCTCCACAGTAAAAAACTTGAAAGTTATGAGAGAGATACCAGCCTCGGATAATGAACCCCCTCGTATGGTAACCAGACCCGCAACGACAACGGACTACGCATTGAGAGTTTGTACCTGGAATGTAAGAACCCTCTACACTCCAGGTGCAACTCAGAAACTTAAATCTGTCCTCTCGCAGTATAAGGCAGATATTACTGCGATCCAGGAAATACGATGGATAGGATCAGGGACAATGAAGGGAAAGAATTGCGACATTTATTAAAGCTGTCATGGGAAATCGGCTTGGATCGAAAGTCATGGATTTCAAGCCAATAAGTGATCGCCTGGCTGTGATCCGCATCAAGGCCACATTACAGAACATCAGTATAATATGTGCACACGCCCCTACCGATGATGCTGAGGAGCCTAGCAAGGAGGATTTCTACGACCTCCTGGATAGAGCCTACGGAGCCTGTCCAGAGTATGACGTCGAAATCGTACTCGGAGACTTCAAAGCAAAAATCGTGAAGGAAGACATCTTTGGCGGATTAGTTGGGAAAGCACAGCCTCCACGAAGAAACAACAGATAACGGCTTCCGACTAATCGACTTTGCTGCAGCTTGTAATACGGTGGTAAGTAGCACTAGGTTTCCAAGACGGAAGATCTACACAGCAACCTGGTGATCTCCGGCTGGTCGAACCACCAACCAAATCGACCATGTGCTAATCGGCGCAAGGCACGCATCCAACATCCTCAACGTGCGCATTTTCCGAGGAGCAAATGTCGACTCTGACCACTTTCTGGTAGTGGCTAAGTTTAGAGCTCAAATATCAAACGACAGAAAAACACGTGCGGCCCAAAGAAAGAAGTTCAACATCGGTTGCCTTAGCACATTGGAGAATGCCAGAGACTACAGTGAGCGCCTGAGCGAGCGACTCTCCACCACCGTCCTCCCAATTACTACAGACGTCAATATCGCGAAATAATAAAAAATGTAGCCGAGACCACCATAGGTTACCAGCCACCCCCGAAAAAGAACCCGTGGTATGATGATGATTGCGTGATATTGAAAAGAGAGACGGAAAATGCACGTGTGCAGATGCTGCAACGAAAAACAAGAGCAGCAAGGGAAGAGTACCACACGAAAAGGAGAAATGAGAAAAGACCCTGCGAAGGAAGAGAAGAGCATCCGCAGTTTCTCAGCTCAAAGATCTAGAGGAGTCTCGGGCCAAGAGCAACACCCGACGTTTCTTTAAAAGGTCGAAGCAATTAGCTTCTGGTTTCAGAACCGGGATACAAGCTCTTCAAAACAGTGGAGGAAACCTAGTCACCGAAGAACAGGTAATTGTAGGTGTTTTCAAGCAGCACTTCCAACAGCTGCTGAATGCGCAAAATGTCGAGCAAGATAATGACGAAAGAGAAGCAAGACCAGTCAATGAAGACCCAGTCCCAGCCCCCAGCAGAGAAGAGGTAGAAAGAGCCATCCAAAAGCTAAAAAATAACAAGTCCGCCGGGTCGGATGGCATACCCGCGGAACTCTTTAAACATGGAGGAGGTGTTTTGATGAACCGCATGCACCAGGTCATCACCAAAGTGTGGGAGGAAGAATGCATGCCCACTGACTGGTCGATAAGCTCCATATGCCCCATCTACAAAAAAGGCGATCCGATGTTATGCAAAAACTACCGTGGCATATATCCCTGCTTAATCTCGCATACAAAATCCTATCCAACATACTGTGTGAGCGTCTTAAACCTTTCTGCAACACAATAATCGGCACGTACCAGTGTGGCTTTAGGCCAGGCAGAACAACGATATTCACACTAAGGCAGATCCTGGAAAAGACCAATGAATTTCAAGTCGAAACCCACCATCTTTTCATCGACTTTAAAGCTGCTTATGATAGCATCCCCCGCCAAGAGCTTATGATGGTGATGTCTGAATTCAAGATCCCGAACAAACTGATCCAGCTGTGCCGCATGACGCTAAACAATACACAGTGCAGTGTGCAAATGGGTAACAGCTCATCCGAGTTATTCCAAACTTGCGCAGGGTTTAGACAAGGAGATGCGTTGTCATGTGACTTCTTCAACATAGTCCTGGAGCAGATAGTGCGTAAGGCAGGTGTGAGCACGAAGGGCACTATTTTTAACAAATCCACCCAGGTCCTAGGCTATGCGAACGACATAGACATAATCGGTCGATCCAAGAGAGCTGTGCTTGAGGCCTTCACAGCGATTAAAGAACAGGCGAAACTAGTTGGTCTTGAAGTGAATGAGGACAAAACAAAGTACATGTTATCAACAAACAAAGCAACATCTGTCCACCGCCTAGGACAAAACGTCACTGTTGGTAGCAGCAATTTCGGGGTAGTTAAGGAGTTCACCTACCTTGGAACAAACTTCAAACCCCCGAAAGACACCTTAGTGGATATCCGAAGAAGAATTACCCTAGCGAATCGCTGCTGCTCGGTTTGGCCAAACAACTGGGTTCAAAACTCCTCACTCAAAAGACAAAGTGTCTGCTATACAAAACTTTGATTTTACCAGTCCTACTCTACGGCGCCGAGTGCTGGACGATAAGTAAAAAAGGGGAATTGATACTGGGCACTTTCGAAAGAAAAATTCTTCGACGGATTTTTGAACTCGTATGCGACGATAGCGAATGGAGAAGAAGATACAACAGAGAACTGTATGAGCTGTACCAAGATGTGGATGTAGTCCAGAAGGCCAAGAAAAGACGACTACATTGGCTCGGCCACATCGAGCGAATGGACAACAACGCTCCAGCCAAGAAAGTCTTCTCATCCCAGCCCCCAGGTTCAAGACGACAAGGAAGACCGAACCTACGGTACAAGGACCAAGTGACTGCGGATGCCAGAGCGCTTGGTCTCGGTAACTGGAGAGTGCATGCGAGGGATCGTTCACGATGGAGGACTGCAGTATCTCAGGCTGAGACCCTTCATGGATTGTGAGCCAGATAAGTAAGAAGTAGTAATTAATTTATAATTTGTTGAAAAGCTTAACTTTTTATTATAATAAAAATATGAAATACTCGGAAAATATTATGTTAAGGGAAATGGTTTGTGTATTTTAATGAACTTATCGAATACACACCATTTTTTGTCGGTAACTAGTTTCCAGGTATGTATTTCATATTTTTTGGGATGAGGTCTTTCTTAAGTTCTGAGCGATATTAAGAGCAGCTAAGGTAGGAGATGAATTGTGCGGATGTTTTTGTGCGCGTGATTCATCCCAAGACACAACTCATCCCGGAAATGAGAAATACTTGTAAGCATACTTAACGAAAACAATTGTTTGTGTATTCAACTTGTTCGTTCAAAGCTTTTTCCTTTGGATAGCTGAATTTTAATTTCATATAGGAAGAACCAGGATGGAAAATAAATTATCTGAAGATAAGAAAGAGGAAGAACATGTACATATGTTTAAATTGTAAAGCGATCGCCTATTGGTTGTGTAGTTAGGTAGGTGTCTAAAACGAATAAAGAATTATAGTTCCTTGTCGTGCTCAGCTCAGCTTTACGCAGATAGATAGATAAATGTATGTGTGTGATGATAATGAAGGAATGTTATTGGTAGGTAGAAGGTACTTACTACAATCCAATAACATTCCTTCTTTCCTACAAGTTTTCAGTGCAAACATGGAGTTATTACGTTCAGTTCATTTTTTTCGTTAAAGTTTAAAAAAAAAACAAGCATACGCACAGGTAGGTACAAGAAATTGCTATTCAAGTGTTGTTTACAGTCAGGCTCTTGTGCGTTTTAGATTTTAGTTATGAAGTGACACGTAAGCAGTAGTTGCAGAGGTTGTACATAATACCTATATAGTTATAATGTATAAACGTTGAACAAGTGATTATAATAGAAAATACATATAATCTTTCTGGCCCATTTCTTAAACTTGTACTAAGTATTTATTCTTTTATATAGGCTAAGGCAAGTAAAATAAGTGTGAAACAACCTTATTCTTAAAGAATAATATTTTAAAATCTTATATACAAAGGTTTCAAGATAATACTTCTTGATAGACACTTTAAAATACATTGTTGATTAAACATTATCATATTTGTTAATCAATATAGTTGAAAAAATACATAAATAGCTATGTATGAATGTAATTATTAAAATTTTGTCAAAATAATACGCTCTTTCGGGCTCTTGCATAGGATTTGATTTGGTGAGATTGGAGGGGTATACATTAAATGCAGTTAAAATAATTTTAAAAATACAATTTTAAAATTCAAAATTTTACCTGAAAAATAAATTGTTCTTCAAAAAATTTAAATGCCATTTTATAAATCAAAAAGCCTTGATTTTTCAATTGTTTTTTTGAAAATCGTTTGAGCCGTTTTATTTTTAAATTAATTTTTTATATATAAAATTTTTCAATTTTGTTCTAAAAATATTTTTGGTATGCAGTTGTTTAGTGATTGTAAATATACGCTCTACATTTGAATTTCGTAAAAAAATGTTGACCGGTTTTTGAGATATGTATATAATTATTAAAAAAAAAAGTTCAATATATTTTTAAAAATCCAAACAAAAAAAAATTGCACTTTTGATTCAAATATCGTTAAGGCAATATAAGAGCTCGTTTAAAAAAAATATTGAAATCGTTTCATAAGTTGCTGAGAAAATTAAAAAACAAAAAAAGAGCCTGGGATGCGACCCACACTGATAACTTCCCATCCCGTCTATCGATTTGTCTTGCTTAAAAGTTTGTCTAAATGTATCAATTCTTACCAAATTTGCGTTCTATTTTTTGTAGATTTTATTTTTTTTTATGAAAAAACGTACTGTTGGATTTTTATAAAAAATTATTGAATATAATAAACAATATTTTCTGTGAAATAAAATAAGTTTGAAGCCAATATTTTTAATTTTTCAAAAGCTATTTGAGCCGAAAATCAATTTTTACCAACTTTTATTAATTTTTTTGTTTAGGTTTTTATTTTTTATAAAAAAACTGTCAATTCGATTTTTCTCAAAATTTTTCCTAATGTTGAAAACAATATTTCTTATAAGCTAAAATTAATCAGAAGCCATAATCTCAAATTTTTGAAAAGATATTTAAGTCGAAAATCAATTTTTACCAACTTTTGTTAAATTTTTTTTTCGGTTTTTAATTTTTTGTAAAAAAACTGTCAATTCTATTTTTTTCAAAATTTGACTGAATGTTGAAAACAATATTTCTTGAAAGATTAAAGTAGTTTAAAGCCAATATCTCAAAGTCTTGAAAAGATATTTGAGTCAAAACTCAATTTTTACCAACTTTTTTTTAATTTTTTTTTTAGGTTATTATTTTTTGTAAAAAAACTGTCAATTCGATTTTTCTCAAAATTTTATCAGATATCAAAAACATTATTCTTCGTTGCCCAAAATTGTTTTGGAGATGAAATCATATTTTAGTCGTAAAATTTTCGAAGTGACAAATTTTTTTTTCAGTTTTTTTGATTTATAAAAAAAACCGTTAATTGAATTTTTTTCCAAAAATATAATTGTTTTGTATCACGTTACAATATATAATATAAAATTTAATTCAAGTCTCTAGCGTCATTGGTTCATGAGATATTTAGGGTTAACCAAAATGTTCACCTTTTTTTTAAACTGCTATGGTAAAAAAACCACCCACGCAATTTTCTTGAGAGCCCTTTCTGCATCCTTCTGCCTTATTATCTGTATAACAAAATTTATTTGAAGTCGATATCTCTTCTGGTTCTTGAGCTATTGACGACGAAAAAAACGTCGCAAACGTACGGACGTACGGACGTACGGACGTACGTACACAAGCACGCACAGACATCTTTCTAAAAATCTTTAATTTCGACTCTAGGGACCTTGAAACGTCGAGAAATGTCAAAATTTTCAATTTGACAAATCGGACCCATTACAATAACTTCCTATGGGAAGTTAATAACGGTACCTTTCCGGAGCAATACAAAAATTTGTTTTTCTTACCAAAAGAAGCCACGTTAAAAAATAACATGTTAAAGAAAATTAAAAAAAAAATCTATCGGTTTGTTTTTGAGAAAATTCAAATTTTCGTTTTGGGATACCGACATAATGCCCAAGTGCAAAATCTCCAAAAATAAAATCCCCAGGATCTAAATCCCCATGCCCATAATTCACAAACGAAATCCCCAAATCTATTTTTTTTAAACTCCGTCAATGCATGTTGGTTTTCATCATTTGACTGTACTAAGCAAAAGATGAAAAGATTACTACATTTCAAAACTTTACGTTCAAAACCAATTTTCTGGATGCGTCAAAAAGAAAACATGAACCCGAGTCAAAGTCAGTTGCCGAATGTCTAAAAAATGATTTTCCTCCCAGACAAAATGTAGTAGAAGCTTGGCATCGCCGCCTCAAGTGCATTGTAGAGATAAAAAACTCAGGATTATATGCACTAATAAGAGATTTATCAAAGGAAATGATCGTAGGGGGTCAAGTTTCCCAAATCATTTTGCCAATCCATTTTTCCCAAAATCTATGGCTCCAAACAAGATAATTTTCACAATTTTTTCCCAAAAAATTGGTGTACCCATACATATACAATTTTTGGCTCAACTTTACATTAGCGCAGCACAAATTTCGACTTGCGGTTTTTTATTTGATAGATATGTGGAAATAAATATGTAATTATAGCAATTTTAGAGCGAGGAAACATTTATTTCTATTTTAAATTATTTTTCAAAGTTCACTTTTTCACATATAACACACGCAAAAATAGTTGATGTTGACATTAATTCCCTGTTTTTTGTTCAGTGTTGCCATAATTGACTTTTTTGTTGGGGATTCCTTTGATTTTAGTGCTCTAATGCAAAAAGTACTTTGCATACACCCAACCTCGCACCCACCCCAAATCCTATAGTGATTCCAAGCAGGGGGTTGCAGGGGGCAGCATGCCCCCCCCTACATACCTAGCTGTTAGTCCGCCGCCGCCGGGAAAACTTAGCATTGGGATAAATAACGATTGAAAACCATTGCCTTGGGAATGACAAAAATTGGGACATTACATTTTTGGAAAAATGGACATTGGGACACACGGATTGAGAATTTTGTCCTACAATCGGAAATGATAGATGTTGTTACCACAATTGAGAAAATAAACAGCGGTGAAAAACGTCAATTGGAAAAATCGAGCGTGAAAACATACAAGAAGTTAAAAATAAAAAACAAGGCGGTAAAAGGTTAAAAAAATGGAATTTTTAAAATCTATATCATATTATGTACTATGATAGATTATTTGTTTCATTTGTTTATTTAATACCATGAATTTAAAATGTATTTCTTATTTTTGAAAAACATAGATAGTTTTAATTTCTTATGTTTTTGTTGAATAAAAAGATAAACACAACTTAACTTTGTTCTGAATTATTTCCAAAATTAAATTTGGGCTAATTTGGCGCCAAACATAATTTCTTAGATATACTCAAAATATGGTGAATCTGTGCTTAAGGATTTTGATTTTGGAAATTCTGGATTTAGGGGTTTTGCCGTTTTGGTTTTGGGGAATTTGGTCTCGGAGATTTTAGATTTGGGGATTATGTTTTGGGGATTTTGTTTTGGGGATTTTTGTTTTGGGGCTAGAGTACCCAACCCTTTCGTTTTTTGACCAAAAAATTGTATGGGGGCCACTGTTAGCTTTGATCTTAAAAAAAATGAAAAAACGCCTAACGCGAATCTGCTGAAAACCTTAACTTCCAAGTTTGAACTCAATCGACCCAATGGTTTAGCCTTTAGGAGCATGGACAGATAGACAGGACAGACGGCCGGAATCACGGGACCCACTTTTTTTGACTTCTCTACCATCGTAATATCACGTTTGATTAAAATCTCGAGTACGAAATTTTGCACGAATGCAAAACTTTCCATATAGTTCCTATATGTCGCAAGTAAAAAAAAATCATGGCTATTATTCATTTACTGCTTGTTGCAGACTTAGTAAAAAAAATTACGTATACGACAAGGTGTACAATTAGTATTTTTACTCTTTTCCTGTCAGAAGATAGTCAACATTCCTATGACATTTTTAAAAAGAGTAAAAAAAGTTACATTTTGTAATGTTCATAAATAAGTCATCCGTTTTCTATTATGTCATCTTTGCATATTTCTTATATAAGGACTGTACCTCAACGAGGCTGAGCAGACACTGTAAACATTGTTTCAGAATTGCGATTTAGGAAAAAAGATTTTACTTTGCCTACAATGGGTTAGATACCAATCCAATTTAAAACATCAAAATTTGCAGTAAGAACTTTCAAAAACATTCATTAAGGGTTCTTGAATTATAGCAGTTTTGAAAAAAAGATTGATCGCGAACATCGCTCATGTATATAAACACGCATGAGTTGGCAACTCTGTTGTGTTAAAGAAAAGATTAGTTTGCTGTCGGACTAATAATTTTATATAAAATATAACTAAATTGTAAATTGTAAGGTGAGTCCAATTGATTTCACTAGTTTTTATAAAACAAAAAGCATCGACTCAAACACAATCTTCGAAATAAACCTTATATCACCATTGTCACAAAGATCTGGTAATTTCTTGCAATCACAGATAGGACCACATAAGGAAATAACTCCATATACTCCTCTGAACACTGTCCTGGGTATTTGCAAAGAATCCGCAGTTGGGACATTGGCGATATCGGACCTCAAATTGATAATGGGGAAATCGTTATCTAAAATACGATTAATTTGTCAGCGCCGAACTAAAGAAGTTGCAAAAAAAAGCTGCAGGTTCCACTTGAGAATTTTAATGAACGCTGCATAACATTGAAGCGCCCGGGCCATGCCAGGACGAAATGTTACAAGCTTCGTTAAAATTAAGGAACACTATATATTTCCACCGACATCTTCCAGCTTCTGTTTGTTCCAGAAGAAAAAAGCTCAACGATTTTAATTTGTTTCAAATTATAGATGTCAGCTGTAATGGGAGCATTCCAGGTGAAGGAAATGTTTTGTGAACAACTGTTAGTGCTTCTCAAACTATTGAAGATCAAAGAAATTTGTGTAAATAAAAATTTTGTTTTCCATTTCAAGTATTCAAAAAATTTAAATGTTAAAAATGTTAATGTTTCAAATAATTAAAAAAAAGGTAATATTTTGTCTTACAACATTTCGCGACTTACTATGAAAATAAATTCGAAAAGTATGATATAAACATAGTTCCTGCTATAAGACAACATCCTAGAGGGAGAGCAAAATAAGGTTTATTATCCAAAGTAAAGAAAGAATTAAAAAGCTGCAGTAACTTTTGAACAACTTTCAATTATACAATCTGTTAAGATTTAATATTTGATAAAAAACTTTTTCCAATTTTACCCTGCTACATCAACTGCAGCAATTGTGATGATGAAGATAAAAGAAGCTATAATGTGTGGAACAGGGACAAATTTGCTAATAGTAGAAGATCTGCATGCTCTTTAAGTGGTAAAGAGAACGAGAGAAAAGGTCTAATTAGGTGATAAATAATAAGATGAATCAGTTACTCGGTCTCTGCAACCCTTTTGGATTCGGAATTCTGAATGGTACGAGTGATGGAGATGAATTTTTTGAACATATACGTTTGTTGAAAAATAACGAAATTCTGTCATTGATTATGGACATAATGGAGAAAAATGGAATTCAGTTCTTACTGATTTCGAGGTGGGGCAAGTACCGTTTTCAGATCATGTAACAATTGTTATCTATTTTAGTATTAGGAACCTAAAATGTATGCCCAAACCAGTTGTTGTGAGGGATTGAATGGGACCTACAATTTTTAGCCGAATCCGAACGGCTAATTTAAGAAAGCACTTTTCATGGCAAGAATTACTCTTACAGCAATAGTCAATTGCTCACAAGAGGCAGTACCCTAAAAAAAAAAGAAGTTGGAATGGGACCCACACTGATAACTTCCCATCCCGTCTGTCGATTTGTCTTGCTTAACAGTTTGTCTGTATGTATCAATTTTTCCCAAATTTGCGTATTATTTTTTGTAGATTTTATTTTTTTATGAAAAAACGGGCTGTTTCATTTTTATAAAAAAATAACTAAATATCGAAAAAAATATTTTCTGTGAAATAAAATAAGTTTAAAGCCAATATTTGTAATTTTCAAAAAGCTATTTGAGTCGAAAGTAAATTTTTACCAAGTTTTAGTATTGTTTTTTTTTTAGGTTTTTATTTTTTGTAAAAAAAACTGTCAATTCGATTTTTCTCAAAATTTTACTGAATGTTGAAAACAATATTTCTTATAAGTTTAAAGTAGTAAGAAGCTATTATCTCAAATTCTTGAAAAGGTATTTGAGTCGAAAATCATTTTTTACCAACTTATGTTAAATTTTTTTTTCGGTTTTTATTTTTTTTTTAAACTGTCAATTCGTTTTTTTTTTCAAAATTTTACTGAATGTTGAAAGCAATGTTTTTCAAAAGATAAAAGTAGTTTAAAGCCAATATCTCAAAGTTTTGAAAAGATATTTGAGTCGAAAATCAATTTTTACCAACTTTTATTAATTTTTTTTTTGTTTTTATTTTTTGTAAAAAAACTGTCAATTCTATTTTTCTCAACATTTTTTAGAATGTTGAAAACAATATTTCTTATAACATAAAATAAGTTTGAAGCCTTAATCTCAAGTTTTTGAAAAGATATTTGAGTCGAAATTCAATTTTTACCAACTTTGAGTAATGTTTTTTTTTAGGTTTTTATTTTTTTTTACAAAAAAACTGTCAATTCGATTTTTCTCCAAATCTTACCAGATGTCAAAAACATTATGCTTCGTTGCACAAAATTGTTTTAGAGATGAAATCATATTTTAGTCGCAAAATTTTCGAGGTGACAAATTTTTTTTTGTCAGTTTTTTTGATTTATAAAAAAAACGATGTATTCGATTTCTTTCCAAAAATATACTTGTTTTGTATAACGTTACAATATATAATATAAAATTTAATTCAAGTCTCTACCGTCATTGGTTCATGAGATATTTGGGGTTAACCAAAATTTGCACCTTTTTTTTTAAACTGCTATGATAAAAAAACCACCCACGCAATTTTCTTGATAGCCCTTTCTGCATCTATCTGCCTTATTATCTGTATAATAAAATTTATTTGAAGTCGATATCTCTTCTAGTTCTTGAGCTATGGACGACGAAAAAAACGTCGCGAACGTACGGACGTACGGACGTACGAACGTACGTACCCACACACGCACATACATCTTTCTAAACATTTTTTATTTCGACTCTAAGGACCTTGAAACGTCGAGAAATGTCTAAATTTTCAATTCGACAAATCGGAATGGCATTCATACGAAGATTAAAATTTTCCATTACCTTACCGTTAAATGCTACATGTATCTAAGTTAGTTATGAGTGTTATTTTAAAAAAACCTTTAATTTCGAAAATACGAATATTTAAATCTACACATACATATATTTCATTGCTATTTTATATTGAGTACATATTAATCCCCCCCCCATCCCGCAATCCTAATGCGAAATCCTTCATATGGACATAACCTTAACATTTTAAAATCTAGTTCGAAGGACCAAAAACTTAAATTCCTAAAATGAAACAGTTGCGAGTAGTTATAAAAAAAGAAACCAAATTGGCTTGACACAAAATAATTTTGCATAATGAAGTGAAAAACTACCGTTTATAATCTGTAAGGCATGTTTACTCATGACCTTTTTATTTCTTTAACGTTAAGTCCTTCAAAATCCATTTATCAAAAATATAAACAAATGGTTGACAGATGACATCTGTAACCTTTTTTCCAATCAACTGACTCCGCGTTATAAATACATTTCATTGATTAATGTCTTCTGAGTAATTAAACTTCAAAACCTTGACCATAACACCTTCCTGTTTTTTTTTTGTTCTTTGTTCGATGTTAAAAAAGAACCAAATTTATGTAAAATTTACAAAATCCTCATTTCCATAATATAGTTGGTATTATTCCACCTTTCCGGAAGTTAAGTCACTCACCAAATTCGACTACTTTACCGTTTTCACACCATTTAATATAAATCTACCGAGATTAATACACAAAAAATATAAAATGAATTTCTTATTTTCTTCTCCTGAATCAAAACAGTTACATTCTTTCCGTCCATAATGTATTCAAAAATTCCATAGAATTCTGAGTGTGAGACTTAATGGCTGGGTCCATTAAAATAAGTTATGTCAAGCAGCGACTCGCATCGCTAAACGGGCGGGCTATAGAGTGGCCTCTATAATGTCTCAAATATTCAAATCGTCTTAAACCTTCTCTTGTGTGTTTTAAATTTTCTTTTTCTTGAAGAAGTGAAGAAGTAGTTGAGGACCTTTTTTTTGCTTTTTTAATATCAATCACACAATGAAAAAGATTTACCCCCCTTTTAGTACCTGAATATTCTCAGGGCCGCGCCGCAGAGTGAGAGCATCAGAGAGCCATATTGACAAGACCATTTTATAAGAATAACTTGGAGGAGTTTTTTTTTGTCCTGATATTTCTTTCGATCGTTTGATTCAATTTTGCCATTTTATTGATGGCTTAAGCAATTCACTGAAGTACGAAAAAAGACGACAATTACACAAGGGAACTCAATGGAGTTCACCTTGGAGTTTCCGTTTCAGCAATTTTTGTCGTTCTTTTTTCTCTCATGAATTCCACTTCTTCTTTATTTCTACAATTGTAGTATATATGTAAAGGAAAGTATAAGGTCGTCGGGATGTGAATATGGAGTATTGAAGAAGATGAAGAAGCTTTGAATAGATTATATTGAGACATAAAACGAACATTTATTTGATAGCTTAACACAGATTCTTTCCATGATGCACAATTTTCAGCTCAATTGGAAAGCTTTGTCAAAGTAATAAATATGCCTTGCATAAAAAGGCGGTATTTTCATACCTTATTAGTTTTAATTAATGGTTCTTAGTCAAAGTTGTTGTTAAATTTTAACTTAACCTGTATATTCAAAGAGTTTGTTTAAAAATAGAACCCATATTTTTTGATTAAAGAACTTATAAGTGCAAAATAAGTTTATCGTCAAAAATTGTAATGCCACTTAATTTTTTAAAATAAGTTTTTTTTTCGAAAGTTGTTTGAGCTTTTTCAATTTATTAAATTGAAAATGAGATATCGAATTAAAAAAAAGGATTTTTTTTTGAAAAGCTTGTTTAGAAAAAAAAAAAACAATTATAACAGACACGTTATTTCGACTTCTGTACAATCGTAATGTTAAGTTTGGTTAAAATCGCGAGTTTGCCATATAGTTCATATAAAGGGTTTTCCATTAAAAGAGGATCGATTTTAAAATTGAAAAGAGGCTTTGATGCGACCCACATTGATAACTTTCCATCCCGTCTGTCGATTAGTCTTGCTTAAAAGGTTTGTAGGTTTACATATGATTTTAAAATCGGTTTTTGTTAACGAAATTTTTAGTCAAACACCAATTCTTAGAATTTGAAGTCAATACCCTCATTTATTCACGATTTAAGCCTAGTACGCAGCTGAAGTGAAACCAATTTTTTTTTTCGGTCTCCAAGTCCAGAGCGAAATGAAAACGAAAACCACAACGGAAAAATATTTGTGGAGAGTTCTGTCTGGAAGTTGAAGTTTACCGCTAGTCTTCATCACTTCTTGCACATCACCAATAACATCCTTAGTTTCCCATTCAGAAATGCAATGTTGGAACACATTAGAAAAATCCATTTTATTTTAAATTTTAAATCAAAGATAAATCCAAATCAAAACACCGAAAGTCACGAGTAAACAATTTTTTTTGAATTTTAGTTTGTAAACATTTTTTTCAATAAATAAATTAAACGTCAAAATTTCGCAAGCAATTAATATAGGTACCGGGCAATTAAATTGAGAACGAAAAGAGTGGAGAATTCTACTAAGAAATCTAGTACAGCTATCCACCAAAATGACACATTTCGTCGTTCAGCAGCGTACTGAAAAACGAAAAGCACAGCGAAATTTTTCGTTTATGATTTCGTCATGTCATTTTTGTATGGGAAATTTCGTTTCGCATCAGCAGCGTACTAGGCTTTATATCGAAAATCAAACATCAATAATTTTTACTAAAAAATAAGTTTGAAACCAATATCTTAAATTTTGAAAAAGATCCTTAAGAAAGCCCCACAAGAATAAGTCTTCTTGCTGTGTGTCACGTACCGCCCGCCATTCTGTCTTCGGTGTCCACATCATGCAATTCAGGCCAACAGAAGTGCTGATCATCGACATGTAACGAGGGCAGTTGACGTTTATGTCTTGGCTAGCATCATTTTCGAAGAAGTACGGATGCATTGGCACCCCGTCAATCTTACGTGAATTGACGTCGTTCCGAATCCGGCAATTTTGCTTAATTACGTAACCTTTCATCCAACAAAAAAAAGTCCGCAATACGCCCATCGGTGCTATTAGAGAACACCCATCATTTGAAAGTGTTGATCGACGCTGTAACTTGAAATAATGACTTATATTTATTGACTGCTTAAAAGAAGATGTTTTGACACAAAGTAAAAGAAAAAATATCACGAGCTGTCAAAATGATCTAATCTCTATTGGAAAACCCTTTATGTCGCAATTAAAAAAAACTCCCCTGTAAAATCTCAAGATCAAGATGTACCCGTATCAAAAAACTTATATCTTTGGTAAACAGCTTGCCAATGACTTTAAGCAATTCCCAATAAATATACAGCTACAGATTCCTTATAATTTGTTGATAGAAACGATGAATATGTGCACGATCTTATTGATATTCAGATTTTTAAAGAAATGCTTTCAAAAGCTCTCAAATGGCTCTAATTCATAAGAAATTTGTAGAATTCTTTGTTATAACTAAACAAGCTAAGCCAATAATAGAAGTAACATTTAACAGACCAATATCGCTTAAACTAATCATGGAAACAGTAATTTAATCTAATGAACAAGCTCAGCAAAATAATAGGAGAAAAAAGATTACTTCTAAACCTTCAATTTGTAGTATAATATGTAACTAACCGACTGTTTAAAACAAGGGCGGATCCAGACTTTTCATCAGGGGGGGTCACACACTTAGATGAGTTTTTACTCACCGCTTAAAATGTTCTTTAATGTTTTGTAAAGGAGGCTAACCAAATTTAATAATTGCTAAAATGACAACTTTAGTTATCAAATTATTTTAGAACACTGTTGTCCAGAAAGGTATGGTCTAACTATTTAATTTGGATGAAAGCATTCTAAGATTCCAACAGTTTTCTAAATATGCCATATTTAAGAGCTTAAACACAATAGTTTAGAGGGTTTTGGTGCATTTCGCGCAGAAATGTAGGAAATTGTTTTGAAACGTTGCTTTTTTTTCAAAAAAACAATACACTTTTCTTGTTTTCATTTCTATTAATGCGAAGAACGCTGCAAAAATTCAAAAATCCAGAAAATGAGGGAGGATCTGATATGTACAAATGTCGAGCTTTTTTGACGTAGTTTTTTCGAACTCAATTTTCGGGAATCTCTTATTACTATCGTTATCAATCAGCTTACTCGTATTTTGATCTTAAAGGAGTCAACAAAACTTAAAAATTGTAGAGATACAAAGGTTTGGTTCTTGAATTTAAAGAAATAGGTGCTTTTAAGTACATAATTTCTCTAAAAAATTAAATTAAAACAAAGTAAGGTAGGTAAACAAATAAGTTGGGAACAACATTTTTGTAGCACTCACAAATTACACGTTTCAAAGCTTTTATGTCAATAGATATAGATATAGATATAGATAGACTTAGCCATTAGTTTAACAAAAGTGTCACTTGTTTTTTTTTTGGGACATTTGTATTATTGAAATTCGTGTTTAAATCTCTGTTTTAGAGCATCCAAAGCAAAAGTAGATTTATTTAATTTTTTAAGATCTTTTAAGATCTTTTGTATTCAACAGAAAACCAATTTTGAAAGAAATAAAATGCACGACTGGGTCGCTAATACTTGCTTATTTCTTCCAAAAAGTCTGTTTAAAACTATTTCCTATATTTAAATATTTTAAAATGTACCTGCAAAATAAGTTTTTCTCAAAAATTTAAATGCCATTTTATTTGTCAAAATTTAAATGCTATTTTATTTGTCAAAAAATCTAGATTTACTTATTTTTTTTTTCGAAAATCATTTTAAAAACTTGCTATATAGTTCCTTTCCTATATGTCGCAAGTAAAAATCACTTAGATAATCACTATTTATGTGTGTCAAAAAAATGTAATAATAAAATCGAAGGATAGTTTAAGGAATTTAAAGGCAACTTAATATAAAATTGATGATCACTTATTCAAGGTTTCTTCTTAAGAACCTGAATATTTGACAACTTAACTGTATAAGCTTTATTGCTCATATGAGCCCCCCCTGGATCGTCCATTGTTGATCGTCAAAAGTTGATGAATTTGTGCTGTGGTTTTGGAATAAGGCTGAATACCCGATTCATATTATGTTCTTGGCCAATCTTTAGTCAAAAGTAGTACTTTTAGCAACAAAGTTTAAAGAAGTAAGATACAAATTTTGTTTTCATATACAAAAAATAAATAATTCAAAATATAATGGGGGTCATATCCATTAACGCAATACGATTACTTTTGAATTGAAGAGAATTCCTACGAAAAAGCAAACAAATTATCTCCCAGGGGGGGATCATGACCCCTACGACCCCCCCCCCCTGGATCCGCCATTGGTTTAAAATAGGCTATACAAAAATTTATTCTGAACTACAGACAAATGAAGCCAAACTATGTATGTACCTTTTACGTTCTCATATATGTGCATATGTATATGGGAGATTTCAGTTGTCGACTCAAATAAAATTTAACAAAGAAAAACATAAGCAATGGCTTAAATTCTATAAACAAATACTTCGAAATGACCTTGAGTGGAAAGAAAAAGAAAAGGCTAAACTTGAAGTACAGAAAAATGTAATGGTTACTAGGAATAAATTTTGACTTATCTGTCCGGGATAAACAAATTTTATTTGTTTAAGAAAAGTATTGAAACCCACGTCGACGTGAAAATAGATCCTGAATATATCCACAACTTCCAAAACAAAGTCCTTTGTTTAATTATGAGTGCCTTCCAATTGAAAGTGGTTAACAAATACAGTGTATATCACGCAATCACCAACTGCAAGATTATTACTAACTCGGGAATGGAGACTTCAATTAAAATGAACTATAAATTAAGAATCCTGATTAGCAGGTGGTTTTAATGTGATAAGTGTCCCATACTACTCGGTACCGAGTCTTGCCGAAAGTTTTTTTTTTAATTTTTCTCAATTTAGACAAAAAAATCATAAATTAAATGTTAAGACTTATGAACGAAACTTTCCTTTGTGGAGTTTTACTTCTATACACTTTGAACTTTCAAGCTAGAACTAAAGAGTGTTTTTTAGGCGAGTGGTTTTTAAACAGAAACAAAACGCATATAATTTGATATTAAGGCCAAGAATTTAGTTCACGGGTAAGAAATGGTTTCGGGCAAGTGGCCGTCGTCGCAGCTGCTTTATATAAATTCCAGTCGCGAGGTCAAATCTTCTGTTTCCAAATCTTTTTGCAGAAAATTGAGGAAGTGCACGACACAAGACACGAGAAATTGAGCTCATCAAAAAATTTTGTCAATAAATTGTTTGTTTCATTCTTATTTATTATGAATTAGGAAACTACATTGAGCATAAATCAAGTTTGAAAACTATATGTCTAAAAAAAACGCCCGTCAATTCTCAAACTAAGTTTTATAACTTTTTTACTGCCAAAGAAGCCTACTTGAACTTTGTCACTTTTGAATTTAAGGGACTCGTTAATTTATGTACTTTGTTGTATTGTTGTTTGGTGAATCAGAAATCCTTTCATTAAGTTTGAATATTTAATAACAAAATCTAACTTTATGTAAAATGACATATTCATGGAGTTAAGTCAACTGTGATGTTAAAATATTAAAGTGTTTTTCTTTTCGAATTGCCTACAAAGTATTCATATTCAATATTCATAAATTTCATAATTTACTACGTCAATATATTTGAATATTTTGTCAAAACTTTCTTATAATAAAATTTTCAAATGTAGGTAATTTTCCATGAAAACACAAACTATAAATTATTACACATGTCATTCATGTTTATACATACATATGTACATATCTTCAAATAGTACTTTTACATATACCTACATATGAATGTATGTATGTTAAAATTTGTATTATTTATTAGACCATAAAATAATTCAAATGATATTATACATGTACGAGTATGTAAGTGAGTTGAGTAGTGTAAAATAAACATAAGCTCATCCGGTTTTCCAAGCAACTTCAAAATTTATTATGAGGGATCTTAAGAATAAGATTTGGCACTTAACCAGAAATATGCTTTTCCTATAAATAAGCTTGTTGTGATTTAATACGAGTTGAATAGTTAATTTTTGCCTACACACGAAAAGAAACATAGCGTCGTTTAAATAAAGTGTTAATAAAAAATAAGTAAAGTTTTCGATGGATCGTGAGAGGCATATTCATATATGTATATGTAGATAACATGAAAATAATTTCTTTTAAAGAGAAAATAGGTTAGGTTAAGTTAGGTTAAAGTGGCTGCGGATTCAGAATCCACACACTTAGGCCAAACATGAATCTAGAGAATTACTTCTTACTAGTCGAACAATTTTGAGCTTTTTATAAAGCTATATTTGATATCCTTTTTATCTAGTTCATTGGGATTATCAAAAGAGTAGTCTCCCAGACGATGTTTGCGTCTTAGTGAAAGAGCAGGGCAAGTGCAGAGAAGGTGAGAGATTGTTTCCTCTTCTTCCTCATCCATACACCTACTGCAGAAGTCATTTGAGGCTACACCAAGTCGTATTGCGGGTCTGCCTATAAGACAGTGTCCCGTAAGGACACCTATTAGGGAGCTAATATGAAGTGTGATAACAAGTCTTTATAGCGCTTTAGGTCCAGTGAAGGCCATATGAGTTTTGTGGCCGTTTCTTTTAGCAGAAGTTTACATGTAGCTATCGGTATACGTATCTTCTCCCTTTCAGGTGAAATAGGTATGACGGTTCCATTTTTAGCGAGTTCATCGGCTCTAAAATTTCCTGTGATGTCTCTGTGGTCCGCCACCCAACAGAGGTGAATGTTAAATTGCTGCGCCATCTCCATAAGAGACGATCGACAATCGAGGACCGTTAGAGATTTGGTTGAGACACCGTCAAGAGACTTGATAGCAGCCTGACTGTCATAGAAGATGCGGAGCGGATATCAGAAATTGATATCACGTTTTCTATTAGCCAGGAGAGAACCTCTTTGATCGCTAAAATTTCCGCTTGGAAGACGCTACAATGATTAGGGAGGCAGAATGAGATGCTTAGATTAAGCTTTTCTGAGTACACACCACTACCAATTTCCTCATTTGTCTTGGATCCATCTGTGTAAAAATGAATGCTTTTGTCATCCAGGAGTTTTTTGTCTTCCCATTCATCTCTGGATGGAATGGATACCTGGAAGTTTTTTCCAAATTGGGGTTTTGGAATAGTGTATAGTCTACATTACATAATGTACTTTGGTATAGAACCGAAGCGGTTCAAAATGATGGAGTGCCCCACATTGTTGTTATTCCATTGAGATGAGGCGTTGATTCTTATAGCTGTACTCGCTGCCACTTGTTTGCTGAGGGTGAGGTTCTCAATGCCCAGCTTATGCAGATACATGTAGTGCGTTGGACTCTGCTGAGTTTGTCCTAGTATGTGACTTTCTCCAGTGCAGTCCACCATACTGCAACCTCGTACATAAGTTTTGGTCGGATGACCGATGTGTATAGCCAATAGGTTATGCGAGGTTGAAAACCCCATTTGCTTCCTATGTCTTTCTTGCAAAGGAAAAGAGCTACTGTAGCTTTTTTAATTTTTTCCTGTATATTAGGTTTCCAACTTAATTTTTTGTCTAATATCAGACCAAGATATTTGGCTTCATTGGTATAAATTAGTGGTACATCTTTTATTGAAGGCGGTACAATTACTGGGATCTTGTATTTCCGTGTAAAAAGGACGAGCTCTGTTTTTTGAGGATTAATACTAAGTCCGCAGTGATCAGCCCATCTAGTGAGCATATTAAAAGCGTTTTGAAGGAGTTCTCTCAGTGTATTAGGATATCCACCTGTGACGGCGATAGCAACATCATCGGCATACGCAATCACTCTGTAGTCCTCCCTCTCAAGGGATATTAGCAGTTCGTTAACCACTATGTTCCACAGGAGAGGGGACAGAACACCACCTTGCGGAGTGCCTCTACCGACAGACCTTTTCGTACAAAAATCCCCCATCTTAGAGTTGATGATCCTGTTTTTTAGCATTAGATTAATCAACTCACAGAGTGAATATTCGACGTTTAGGGTCTTCATAGCAGAAGTGATAGTGGATGTGTCAACGTTGTTGAAATCGCCCTCAATATCCAGGAAGGCCACCATAGTATATTCATTTTGCTCTAGGGAGTATTCGATAGTTCTTACCAGAGTGTGCAAGGCTGTTTCTACAGATTTCCCTTGGCAGTAAGCATGCTGAGACATCGATAGTCTCTTATCAATGCTATTACGTACATGGATATCAATCAATCGTTCCAGAGTTTTGAGAATGAATGATGATAGGCTATTAGGTCTAAGATCTTTAAGGAGAAAATACTTGTATCAAAAACTTCCAATCAATTTTAAATATTTACATAATAAACTTGCGGAAGTACAAAGATGGTTTAACTAATTAATTCATGTAATTGTATGATTGGTATTACAAGTCATCTTAATGTGCATATCTAATCTACTTTTTGTACAATTGCATTAAAGGATTCATATTAATTTTTAACTTCCCATAGAAAGTCATTGAAATAGGTTCAATTTAATTAATTAAAAATTTCGACATATGTATCTTGACTTTTCAAAAACCTATGTATGTAAATGTCTTAATGCGTTTGTTATATGCTCGTTCTTGCTTTCGAGACATATTCTTTCATATCTCAAGTGATATGGAACTTTAAATACATTTTGTTTCACAGATAATAACGTCAGAAGCTACAGCTAGGACTTCCAAAAAAATTAAAAGGATGACAAAAAAAATTGAAAAATTTGGTTCACTCAAATTTATCTCGAACCGTACAATTAAATTTTATATTATTCAGTGTAAGGTGATACCAAATTGATATAAAATTTAAAAACAAAAAAAGGCTGGGATGATTGTCTTGCTTAAAACTTTAACAAATATTCCTAACAATGTTTAGTGAGAGATGCATAATTTGAAGTCAATAGTTTTCTTTGGTCTCTTAATACCTTAGTCGGAAACAGTTTCTTATCAGTTTTTTGTTGTTTTTGTAGGTTTTCGTGTTTATATAAAAAAGTTGTCAGTTGAATTATTCTAAAAAATTTAAAAATTACAAACAAAATTTACAGCAAGTCGAAAACAATATTTTCTGTGAGATAAAATTAGTTTGAAGCCAATATTTTTTTAATTTTTGAAATGATATTTGAGTCAAAAGTAAATTTTTACCAACTTTTAGTATTGTTTCTTTTGGGTTTTTATTTTTTATAAGAAAACTGTCAATTTGATCGTTTTCAAAATTTAACCGAATGTTCAAAACATTATTTTTTATAAGATACAAATAATTTGAAGCCAATATCTCAAATTTTTGAGAAGATATTTACGTCGAAAATCAATTTTTACCAACTTTTAGTAATGATTTGCTTAGGTTTTTATTTTTTGTAAAAAACTGTCAATTCGATTTTTCTCAAAATCTTTTTGAATGTTGATAATAATATTATTTATAAGATAAAATTAGTTTTAAGCTAGTATCTTACATTTTTGAAAAGATACATATTTGAGTCAAAAATAATTTGTTACCAACTTTAAGTATAATGTTTTTTTTTAGGTTTTTATTTTTTGTAAAAAAATTGTACCAGATGTCACAAACGTTATTCTTCGATGCCTAAATTACTTTGGAGATAAAATCTGTTTTTTTTGTTCGTAAAATATTCGGGATAACAATATTTTTTTCAGTTTTTTTAGATTTATAAAATAAACCGTTACTTAATTTTTTTTCAAAATTTTATAAGTTTGATATCACGTCACAATATTTAATATAAATTTAATTTAAGTCGCTAGCATTAATAGTTCGTGAGATATGTTGGGTAAAATAAACATTCTTTTAATTGCTATGGCAAAAAAAACACCCACTCAGTTTTCTTAAGAGTCCTTTCTTTTTTTTTGTATTATTATCTGTATAACAACAATTATTTAAAGTCGATATCTCTACTGGTTCTTGACATATGGACGAGGAAAAAAAACTTTAACTTAGGCATCTACTTAAAAATCTTTTGTTTAGACTCTAGGGACTTTAAAACGTCAAGAAATGTCAAAATACTCAATTCGACAAATTGGAAAAATTACAAATTACAATTACAAAATAACTTCCTATGGGAACTTAAGAAATCAAATGGTTAACGCAAACAAAGTTTTTGACATTTGATTTTTTTTATATCAAAGTTTTTTTTTACTATAAAAACTTAACATAATACAGAGGTCTTGGGTTTAATCCCTGTCTATGGCATCGAACATTTTTTTCTCACGGGCCTCTTTGAATTGACAAATCCTCCAAGAGTAATTCTTGCCATGAAAAGTGCTTTCTCAAACTATAGTCGTTCGGATTCGGCTTAAAACTGTAGGTCCCCTTCATTTACGACAACATTGCTCGCATACAGGAATGGTTGAGAGTAGTAAGTCACCAGGCCCTAGTTATCAATGGAAAGAGTTGCCAAAGAAATTATTTTGGATTCGAATATCTTGGCAACAATTAAATATATTAGCCCTAACCCAAATATATCTTATTAAAAATATTGGTTTTAACATTTGGTTAAATTAAACAAAAAAAATCCAATTGACTTCAAAATTATTTTATTCTACACAAAAATTGTGGGGGTGTTTGAGGTTGGAAGGGATCGCAAACGATGGAAGAACGCAATATCTCAGGCTCCTTTTATCGTCTCCATATGTCAGAAACCTGAAATTGAAAAATTAAAAACTTTGTTAAAACGTTTTTGAATCTTCTACAAATACAGCAATAACTGAAAAGCAAGTTCTGTGAAACCCATTCAAGGGCAGTTGATGTGAAGAACTCACACTTACTTGTCTTTCACATTAAACTCTCACTTGAACAAACACTAATACGAAATAAAACTGATCTCGGATCTGAGCGTAAACTATTACAGGCGATAACTTGTGTTGAAATGAAGCAAGATAATAAATAGTATTTTTTATAAAATCATCTTAAACACTGAAGCCCATTTTTGGTAAAATTATCATAACGATATTAATCCACATGACATCAAAGAATGCATCTCGATTTTGGAACTTGTGTTCCATTCCATTGGTGTAACGTGTCTATACTTCTTTGGCCAAATTATTTGATGAACTTTAAACGAACTTCTCTTGGCATGAATTTAAGGATTTGGGCATAATACATTTGAACTGGCCATCTAGATTGTATTATTTGACTCTATACTAGCCTTTTTTTTTGTAGAGCTTTCTGCAGTCACATCGGACTTCAATGTCAACAGAACAAGCCGGAATTATACGAAATTGTGAATTTCAGATGATGTGCGCCAACTAGAGAATTCCATGGGTGATATAAAAATGGTGCTACGTTCTTTATTTAAATTTCACTAAACAAAATATAAACAAGTGGCCTATACACCTCGCACACCAGTTTTCGATGTCAGACATCAAGAGACTAAATTCAAAATTCAAAAATAGGATGGGATGCGACCCACACTGATAACTTCCCATCCCGTCAATCGATTTGTCTTGCTTAAAAGTTTGTCTAAATGTATCAATTCTTACTAAATTTGCGTTCTATTTTTTGTAGATTTTATTTTTTTATGAAAAAACGGACCGTTGGATTTTTATAAGAAATTACTGAATATCAAATACAATATTTTCTGTGAAATAAAATAAGTTTGAAGCCAATATTTTTAATTTTTGAAAAGCTATTTGAGCCGAAAATCAATTTTTACCAAATTTTATTAATTTTTATGTTTCGGTTTTTATTTTTTGTAAAAAAACTGTCAATTCGATTTTTCTCAAAATGTTTCCTAAAGTTGAAAACAATATTTCTTATAGGTTAAAATTAGTTGGAAGCCATAATCTCAAATTTTTGAAAAGATATTTGAGTCAAAAACCAATTTTTACCAACTTTTGTTAATTTTTTTTTCAGTTTTTAATTTTTTGTAAAAAAAACTGTCAATTTGAGTTTTCTCAAAATTTTACTGAATCTTGAAAACAATATTTTTTGAAAGATAAAAGTAATTTAAAGCCATTATCTCAAAGTCTTGAAAAGATATTTGAGTTGAAAACCACCAACTTACTTACCAACTTTTGTTAATTTTTTTTAGTTTTTTAATTTTTTGTAAAAAAACTGTCAATTCGATTTTTCTCAAAATTTTACTGAATGTTGAAAACAATATTTTTTGAAAGATAAAAGCACTTTAAAGCAAATATCTCAAAGTCTTGAAAAGATATTTGTGTCAAAAATCAATTTTTACCAACTTTTGTAAAATTTTTTTTCGGTTTTTAATTTTTTGTAAAAAAAATGTCAATTCAATTTTTCTCAAAATTTTATCAGATGTCAAAAACATTATTCTTCGTTGCACAAAATTGTTTTAGAGATAAAATCATATTTTAATCGTAAAATTTTCGAAGTGACAAATTTTTTTTTTTAGTTTTTTTGATTTATAAAAAAAAAAACGTTAATTGGATTTTTTCCAAAAATATAATTGTTTTGTATCACGTTACAATATATAACATAAAATTTAATTCAAGTGTCTAGCGGCATTGGTTCATGAGATATTTAGAGTTAACCAAAATTTTCACCTTTTTTTTAAACTGCTATGATAAAAAAAACCACCCACGCAATTTTCTTGATAGCCCTTTTTGCATATTTCTGCCTTATTGTCTGTATAACAAAATTTATTTGAAGTCGATATCTCATCTGGCTCTTGAGCTATGGACGACCAAAAAAACGTCGCGAACGTACGGACGTATGGACATACGGACATACGGGCGTACGGATGTACGTACACACGCACGCACAGAGATCTTTCTAAAAATCTTTTATTTTGACTCTAGGGACCTCGGAAACGTCGAGAAATGTGAAAATTTTCAAATTGACAAATCGGACCCATAACAATAACTTCCTATGGGAAGTTAAAAATTGTGTAGTGAAATTTCACTTAAGACATCAAGTGAACGCAAAGACTTCAAAAAATACCAATACTTCAAGTGAATCTAAAAAATGCATGTAGTCTCAAAAATGATTTCAATCAATTGATGGCAGTCAAGTGATTTTTAAATTAAAAAAATTAGTGATAGCAAAATTTGAAATCCCAATCTTTAGGCGAGTTCAATGAAAGCAATCTTTATATTAAAATCATAAAAGATTGAATTCCCAAGAGATTGCCTTCTCTTTTTACAAGCCTTTAAAATCCTTTACAAACTTCTGAAATTATAAATTAGTTTTCTCAATTTGTCGTTCGTTTTTTCAAAAATTATCGTAATTTCTTAAGAAAAAAGTCAGTTTAGATTTGGAATAATTTTAGCTTAATTTAACGTCGTCGTCATCATTAAATAGAAAATGCCCAATGAAGCAAATTTTCCACAAATCTATACATACGAGGACACAATAGGTTTCTAAGATAACTCATTGAATGTGACGTTAACAAGACTTAAGAGCATTTCGATATCAAAACACACCTTTAACAGGTGTAAATACATTAAGATCATCGTGTTTTCGAAAATAACATTCTCATGTCCTTACAATAGGATATTTGGGATTTAGATTTGAAATAACTGACTGTCTTCTCCAGAGAGAGGTTATCATATCAAAAAGGAAGATACATAGGCATTCGGAAGGTATATCGTGTATGGTAGTTTCTTGAAGTGAATCAGTTAGATTGGCAATACGCAGTGAACCGGTAAGCGTTGACATCGGCAATTCAACACGATGAATAAATTTACGTCAAATCCTTGAGTGTAGATATCTTTGGATGGTAAATTAATTGCGTTTCACTAATTCGAACACCAGACCTATGCAGAGTAGAGCAAAGTACAGTACACGGGCGACTCATCATAATAACTCCTTTGAATGTCCGATTACTATTCCGATTCCAATTCCAATTTCAATTTTAATATACATGATTGTATGAGTTTGTTTATATAGGGTGGGTCAAAAATGTTTATAGGTAAAGCTTATTTGGTTTTTAAACAATAAATAATAAAAAAGCTCATTTCCACTTAAATGGATTCATTAACTGTATTAAATTGGCGTACTTGGGGTACTAAGAACCCGAGGTTGGTCCGTTTTGGGCACTTCTATTCACTCAAGTGCAATTCCTGTTGTTTTGCAATTTTAGAAAAAAATAACTGACCCATATTTCTTTGAATACATGCTGAAAGGTATCGAGCTATGATCTAACACTTTTAGAGGCCATTGATGTCCTGAGATGTGATTTCAAAACTATGGATTTGGTTGGAGATGTATGAATTTGACTTCTAGGTGCTATTAATATTTTTATGTGGGATTATTTGGCGCGTTAAGTGTCCTATCCCGCAGCTGAAATAGAACATTCGGACTGAAATAAATACATGCGCTGAACCTAGATGCCCTACAAAGTATTATTAAAACCGTTCTAAAAAAGACCCGTCTTTGTCAGCATGGAGCTAGAGCTCATTTGAGGGACATTTTATTTCATTCTTACTCTTCTCTAAAGTACGAGTATATAGGAATTCACTTTTGAACCACCCTGTATAAACTGCAGCACTATATCCAATATCCATATCCTCTGACTTGATACACGATTTAGAATACGGTATATGTACCTTTATAGGATCGGAGTAAGTTTGAGATAATTAGACCGCAATTATTTTGATATAATCAATGCGGTGAGCTTGAATACAGTTACTTCTGTGTAATGGGGATGTGAAATTGTATCTCTGTGGTTGAATTTCGATGTTACATCGATTTGAATTGCTAATTCAACAAAACCTAACCAAACCAAACTGAACGCAGCTTTTATATGTGAAATATACTCAAACTCGTAAATCTATACATTATATGTCTATATGTATAGAGTATATGAATGTTGTGACTTGTGTGTCGCCTCTGATGTGCTCTGCTGATGTCCTTCTTCCACTGTGTTTAAATGATGTCTGTCTATTTGTCTGTGTGTTTGTTCGTTCGTCAAATTGTCATGCAATTTATATTCTGCTGCGAAATGACGTGATTTAACATTAACCCTCTCTTGGTTAGAATTTCGATCAACGATTCTTATAGTTCTTATATAATATATACCTACGAGTATTATCGAGTGTTTGAAAGTTGGATGCTTTATGTTTTTCTATATTGATGTTAGAATTATACATTATTAAAACTACATTCGAAAAAGGTATTTCCTTTTTCTCGTGAATTTTATTTTGTTCAGATACTTTTACATTTGTTATCAGACTCAAATGAGCTTATAATAATATGTGATTCAAAAAAGATTCGGATGGAGATCTACAGGATCTCTAAGCAAGTGCTCTCTATATATTTAAGTTATATTATTTTAGGGTAGCTTTTAATTTTACGTTAAAATAAAAACAGTAGGAAAATTAAAATAAATTTTAATTATTGATCAATGATGTTTTTTTGGGGGAACAGCAAGAAAAATACTGGTTAAATAATGTAACTTGGAATATGTGTTTAATTTTTCGTAAAAAATAAAGACACAAAAATATTCTATAGAAATATCTAATATAAGAGGGTGTTTTCTTGACTTAGAGGGAAAGAACCCAACAAACTTAAGTTCAGTGCTGCAATTGATTAAGATTGGAAAAGGTTAGAATTGATTTTAATTATATTTTTCATATATTCTTAAAATCCCACAAGAAGTTATTGTTATTTGTCGAAATGAAAATATTAGCCGCGTTTTATTATCACCATGATCTGATCCGCATCTTGAATTTACATGCATTACAACAACAACACAAGATCCTGCTTTGTGTTTGGATCTCAATTTGAGATTCAAAATTTAATTCTTTTTTTCACAACAAGGAGCGCTTTATCATTGTTATTTCACATGTAAATGTTGGTATCGTTGCAAACAAATTAAATAAAACCTGTATTGCCATATGGGTGATTATACAAAAGTTGGGTAACTTTTGAGGATATTTTGTTTACTATAGTTTTTAAATCAAACTTCTATAAATTCGGGTGTATATGATAGCTAATCTAATTAATATATTGTTCCCAATCGGGCCAGTCACTTTTTTGAGTACATTGTAAGATATTTAAAAATTTCAGGATTTGACTGTCAGAGGACTGACGAGTATACACAGTTTTGAAAGTATTATAATGAAATTTAATACAAATTAGTAAAAATCTCTTAGGATTTAATAGTGATCACTTAAAACCACTTAGTAACAATTAAAAATAATTATTAATATGTAATACTAGGAGAAAATACTACATCAGTTTTCAAAACAGACTTTTGACATTTAACGTAACGTTATTCACTTATCTTTTACTACTTTCACATAGTAAACTTTCACATACTAAATATTTCGAAGTAATTAACAAACAAAATCTAACAATATTCATCTTAAAAGTACTAATGATCAAGAAATGAAGAACAATAACAATTTACCTGACACAGAACTGACGCCACACTACTGACGAAAAAGACGAAATTTGAGATTATAATCTGGACTAATGTTTTTTTTTTTTTAATTTCAAATATCAACAAACTACATTTTAACAAATCAAAGTCTAATACGAATAAATAAAAATAAACTTTAGATTAAAAAAAAAATAACGACTCACCATAAAACTGACGTGTTGACTGGCTAAGCACGTGTATAGACAACAAACATAACCCAAACTCTGGTACAGTTATGGTGGCCGTCAAATTGTGCTACCCGCAACTAACTTTATTACCAACATTAAAATTCAAAGTGGGATTTAATATTTGATATTTCGCACGAATTTTAAATTTAAATAACACACAAGAAACTGACGAATAAAACTGAACACAAAATTTCTTATTTTTTTAAATAAAAGTGGAGAACACTGCATTATGAAAGTTGTAGTATATATTAAACTATATACATCGCAGACTGTATTAATTGAATAAGTTTTCTCAAATCAATGATAATGTTTAATAGGCAGTCACTTAATGGTTGGTTTTCAGGGTTGTGACATGCCAGAGGACTGACGTTTTAAGAACTAATTGTGTTTTTTTAATAACTTGTATTCAAAATGAAGAACTGAAATTGGGTGACTAAATAAAGGTCTTTCCATTGTTTTAAAATAAATCGCAATCTCAATAAAATATAATCAGACTTTGTATAGGTATATTGGTTGATGACATCGAGTTACCCAACTTTTGTATAATCACCCATATAAACATTTCCATTTGACTGAAATAAAATATTTTTTAAATAGAAAGCGAAAAGCTTTATATTTATTTATTTGGTATATAATCCATGAAATAATTAGATATTTGAACAAAACTAGATATTAATTTGTGAAATTAAAATAATTAAGTCCAAAAAATGTATATTTGACATAATTTATAGGTATTATTTTCCCCCAAAAAAAGGAACAAAAAAATCATTGAGCAAAATGTTCTTTGGGCAACCCTGCTTTAAATGTCAAAAAATATAAATAAAATCGAGAAAGCTGCAGCACAAATGGGAGAAAAGATGTTCAAATAAATTGTAAGTAATCGCTAAATTAAATTATTTAAGTGTCACATTTATTAAAAGGTCAAAAAGAATCTGGACTACATGTGAGACCAAAGCTTTCCTGGATGCTTTGAGCTTGAGAGTGCAATGGTGATTTGCAGAAACATTTCCAAAAGTTGTGGAGCTTCCATTTTTGGTATGTGTTTGTTTTTTTTTTGCTTCGAAATGTCACTTTTGAAAGAACGAATTCGACACTGCTACCTAACTTTAAATAATACAAGATTTTTATGAGTGCGTTTGTTAGTACTGTTGCGTTATAATTGAACGCAACAAGTCTTCTTCACATTTAATTTTAATTTTATTAAAATGATACATTTTGCATCCACTTTTGTTTTGTTTACTTTATTTGATTTGACCAATGTCACATTCCTTCGACACGAGGATGAGAGAGAGCGGGACGACCATAGTCCTTCTGACCATGGTTCTCTCTGTCATTTTCGTGAGGAAAAATAATACCAAGTTTAGTTTCAGATTCCGATAGAAGGATGGTTTCCATGGAAGTGAAACCAAACCAGATGGACGGTCTGGTCGATACGTAAAGTTTCATGAGAAGTCACTCCAAAGGGAGAATGGCCTACGGCCCAACTTAAAGTTTTATGAAAATTGTAAATTTATATTTTTTGGTTAAAATTCATTTTGTACATATTTAATTTCTTTTGTTTACATTGCTAATTTTGTTTGTTTAACGTTTATACTATTAAATTATTAATTATTTGTAAAACTCTAAACAAATTGTATGGACTGATGGACGGTTAAGTTTCGGGTAACTTAGTTCGGGGTTTAGTTAACAGATCCAAAATTGTTACTAGTTTGTTTTTCTTTCCTTTCGCGCGATTGTTTTAAAGTTAAAGTAAAAGTTAAGTTAAAGATTTTTCTCAATCTTAAATTTCTTAGTCTTTGTTCGATATCAAGTAGTCAGTGGGGGTGGCTGAATGCAGCTCCTGGAATCGTCGTGACCTGGAAGTGAATCCAGCGGGCGGCGAATTCCAGGATGACTTGCATTTAGCTGTGAGAGGAAAAGGCGAGTAAGCAGGATCGCGAGTATTTCATCACAAGTTGAGATCAACAAGCCGATCTCCGATTGGCTGTTGATGATGTGATTGAAATCCGCCACTCCATATTGGCTGAAAGCTAAAATGGCGGGAGATGAAAGGAAGAGGCAGGACAGATCTTGGAATCTGGCCGTCAATTCTTACCAAACATTGAAAGTGATCAGACAGAAAGTTTTTTTGATTTCGAAACAAAGATCGAGTGAAATAAAAAGATTGAGAAAAATTAAAAAAAGGTTAATAGTGTCGTGAAACAAAATAAGGAAGATAAACTAAATTAGAAAAAAAAGGAAAGGAAAGGAAAAAAGGATCAAGTTGGGGATCATAGTGGAGAAATTTGAAAAGATAAGTAGAAATTTTGTTTTGGTGTTAGCTCGTTTTATTTTTGTAATTCTTTTGTTGGAATCCCAAAATTTTTACTTGTGGGAATTAAGACCTTAACGGTCCATTGTCCATACAATTTTTTTTTTATCTAATTTCGAAAAGATCCGGAGTTTTAGTCCTACTAGTGTAAGGTTTCTCCGGCATATTAAAATAAATATAATTGTCAGAAAAAGTTTCCATTTTGTTTCTTTTCTTTTTATAGTGGTTGTATTTTCTTTCGTTGGTGTTTTTATTTTCGGTGTTTTCAGAAAAGGTTTGCAATTTCCTTGTTTTTTTTTTTCATTTCAGGAAAAAATTGCTGGCGCCCTTTTACTTACTTAACGTAAGAACGCCCCTGTGGCAATTTTAATTAAAACAATATTTTTGATATCAAGTGATATCAAATCAATCAGAACGCAACTTAAATTAATCGAATCGTTGATTAAATTTATAATCGCTGAACCCACCCCATTCTGAGCTCGTCGTGGTGGCAGCACTTTATTTCCTGCCTGTTGCAATTTGCCTCTCGCTTCTTCGCCGCTGTTATTTGACAGATCGGCACATTTACTCATTTCATTTAAGATATCGCGATTGGATTTGATTAAGTTGTTTTGTTTTCTTTTTGTTTGTTTTAAATTCTTTTAATTTCATTTTTTTTTAATTTTATTTAATATAAAAATAATTACCGCGGGAAAAATTGCAACAGTACGTCCGTACGTCCGCGACGGTAAGCTTTTTTCATCGTCCATATCTCAATAACCAGTACAGATATCGACTTCAAATACATTTTGTTATACAGATAATAGTACAGAAATATGCAGAAAAGACTCTCAAAGTATTGAGTAGGTGTTTTTTACCATAGCAATTTAAAAAAAAAAGTGAACATTTTGGTTAACCCAAAATATCTCAGGAACCAATAAAGCTTGAATAACACTTTACACTATACATTGTGACTTGAAACCAAACTAATCTAATTTCGGAAAACAATCAATTAACGGTTTATTTTTATAAATAAAAAAAGGTTACCTCGTATAACAAAGGACAAATTTTTTGACATCTTTTAATATTTTGAAAAAAATCAAATTGACAGTTTTTTTACAAAAAGTAAAAACCTAAAAATAACATTATTAAAACTTGGTAAAAATTGATTTTCGACGTAAATATCTTTTCAAAAGTTAAGCATGTTGGCTTCAAAGTATGTAACTTCAGCTTATATAAAATTTAGGTTTTGGCATTCGTTAAATTTTTGGAAAAAATCCAACAGCCAGTTTTGCTCATACAAATTAAAACCTACAAAAAATAGTACGCACAATTTGGTAACAATTGATGTTCGATTCTCGATTTCTCGTGAATAAATGAAGAAATTGACTTCAAAATGGTTTCATTCTGTGCTTAATTTTCTTAGAAATATCCAATTTGTGTTCGCTTATACAAGGAATAAAAACTGAAAACTAAAATTGCTAAAAATTGGTTTACGACTAAAAATCTCGTTAACAAAAATATATTCAAAAATCAAACTAGTTCATTATATGCAAGATATTTTTGGTTAATTTTAGTTAAACTTTTAGAAAGATTGACAACTTTTTTAACCAAACACGTAAATCTAAAAAAAAACTGATATGAAATGGTTTTCAAATCAAGTATTAAGAGAATAAAGAAAGACATTGACTTGAAATTATTTATCTCACATAAAATATTGTTATGAATATTTTGCTAAAATTATAAGCTAAACAAATCGACAGATGGGATCGGAAGTTAGCAGTGTGGGTCACATCCCAGCCTCTCTTTATCAGAATTAAATAAGCTTATATAATACGATCCAAAAATAAACGATCCAGGGATGGAGTGGACCTACAGTTTTATGTCGAAACGAAACGGCTAATTTACTTACTTACTTAAGGTGGCGCTACAGTCATGTGTGAACTAGTGCCTCACCCAACAAACTTCTCCATCTAGCTCGGTTCCTAGATAGATGTCTCCAGTTTCGCGCTCCAAGTTGGTTGAGGTCACTTTCCACTTGTGCGCGCCACCTGATTCGCGGTCTTCCTCCTCTGCGCTGTCCTGTGGGTGTGGATTCGAAGACTTTCCGGGCCGGAGCATTGGCTTCCATGCACTCTACGTGACCCATCCATCTTATTCGTTGAACTTTTACCCTTTTGGCTAAGTCTACGTCGCTGTACAGTCCGTACAGCTCGTCGTTCCATCTTCTCCTCCACTCCCCTTCGATGCATACGGAACCATAGATCACACGAAGAATTTTTCTCTCGAAACGACCCAAGGACGGGGATGATAAGGGTCTTATATTTATTGTGACACTTTCGTCCATCGAGAGAGGACTTTTCCACTCAATTGCTTTCTTAGCCTAAGCCTAGCGCTGGTGTTGCTTTCTGCATTTACAGCTGAGCCTAGGACGAAGTCCTTGACTTCCTCAAAGTTACGTCTGTCGATGGTGACGTTTTGACCAAGACATGTCGATATTGTAGGTCCTTTCTTGACGACCGACAGCATGTGCTTTGTTTTGCCCTCATTAACCGTTAAACCCATTTTTGCCCACAAAAGCCCCATTGACATCACGCTGAGTTCTTCTGATTATGTCAATGTCATCAGCATATGCTAGTAATTATACAGACTTTTGAAAGATAGTGCCTCTGGTGTTGACGTGTGAGCTCTGCACTATTCTTTCAAGTACGATGTTAAAAAGATCGCATGACAGCGCATCACCTTGTCTAAAGCCTTTTTTGACATCGAAAGGTTCTGTTAAGTTGTTTCCAACCTTTATGAAGCAGCGTGAATTCTCCATGGTCATTGCTCATCCGGCACAAACGGACGAGTTTTGCAGGGATTCCAAAACTAGACATGGCTCTATACAGCTCGTCCCTGTTGTCATATGCGGCCTTGAAACCGATGAAAAGATGGTGGGTGTCGATTTGGTGTTCTTGGGTTTTTTCCAGGATCTGCCGTAATGCGAATATTTGATCGACTGTGGACTTTCCTAGTCTAAAACCACACTGATAAGGACCTATCAGGTTGTTGACGACGGGCTTTAGACGTTCACATATTACGGCAGAGAAGATTTTGTAGGCGATGTTAAGAAAACTGATTTCTCTATAATTGGTGCAGTTTAGAGGGTCTCCTTTTTTCAGGATCGGGAAAACAATACTGAGGTTCCATTCATCGGGCATGCTTTCTTCCGACCATACCTTGCCGATAAGTTTGTGCATGCTCGCCTAACCAACTTATCTCCTTTGCTGCTTTAAAGAGCTCGGCATTCAAGCCGTCCGCTCCAGCGGCTTTATTACACTTCAGCTTAGATATGGCAATCTTTACTTCGTCTAAGTCGGGAGGACGGGATTGTTGGCTTTCGTCGTTTATGTTGAATGGATCATCCTGCCTGACAGCGGAATTTGGTTCGTCGTCGCCGTTATACAGTCTGCAGAAGTGGTCCTTCCATATTCTCAGCATTGACTGCGGTTCCTATGATGTTTCCACTTTCGTCTTTGCAGCCTTCGGTTCTAGGTTTATGTACCTGTGAATTTCGTTTCACCTGTTCATAAAACTTTCGAACTTCATTCCTGCTTTAAAACCTCTCAACATCTTCGACCGCACGCTTCTCTTGCCCACTCTTTTTCTTTCTGAGAAGTCGGTGTTACTCACGCCTCTTCTGCTCGTAGAGCTCATGAGCAGCTCTCGTCCTTTTATGCTGCGCCGCCGCCTTGCGTGCCTGTTGTTTGGCTGCATTTGCCTGCCGACATTACTTATCAAACCAGGGGTTCCTTGTGGGTGGTTGCTTGAAACCCAGCACGTCAGAGGCGGCTTCTCTGATTGCCACTGGTTTTCGATACATTGTGTTAGCGGTAGAGAACTTCGATAGAGGTTACTTGTAACTCGGTCGGAAAATGATTTGGCGATCTCTTGCGATTGTAGCCGTTCAACGTTGTACCTTCTCTCAGCATCTCCCTGTTTTGCCTTGGGTCTGGAAACCCGAAGTGCTGTTTTGACTACAACGAGGTAGTGGTCCGAGTTGATGTTAGCTCCTCGGAAATTTCGGACATCCATGATGCTGGAAGCGTGTCTAGCGTCGATCGCAATATGGTCAATCTGGTTGACGGCTAATTTGAGATAGCATTTTTCATGACAAGAATTACTTTTGGAGGATTTGTTAATTTTTAGCAAGAAGTAGTATCCGCGAAAAAAAATTTAGATGGCACAGGCAGGGATTAAACCCAAGACTTCTGGCATGACAGTCCAACGCACCAACCATCATGCCACGGGTTAAGTTATATTATTATAGAGTAGTTTTTAATTTTTGGTTATTATTAAATTAAAATAAAAACAATATGAACATTCAATTTAATCATGTTTTTTTTTTAGTAAAAAAAAAAAAAAAAAATAGTATTTGAAAACCTTTAAAATAATGTTAATTAGTGTAACTTGGAATATGTTCGTAAAAACTAAAAATTGAGATATTTAATAGAAATATGTTACGTGAGATGGTGTTTTCTTGACTTTAAGGGATTTTTTTAAAATAAGTAGATAAAGATTTATTTAATTTTTCGAATTGTAACATGTATACAATTTTGACATAAATCTGTTTAGGTATTGCCCGATGGACCGTCAGCCAGATGATAGCCTAGCTTAAGTGATTGAATATGTCTATCTAAAGAGTGATATTTCTTAGCTTAGAATCTAACCTTTCACGTAGCTTGTTTAAAAATGGTTCCCATTCTGCAAGGTTTTGCAAAGTAAATTAACGCCAGCCCCATGATTCTGCAGCCTATAGCATTATTGCTTCAGAAGTTGTGAGCAATACTCGGTATTTGGAGCTAAATGAGAGATGTTTGTTTCCATAAACATTGTGCTAAACAGTCCGAATCGCATTCTTTGAAACAGATAGTTTCTTTAAAAGATATCTTTTCATATTAAGGTTAATTGTAATGATGAAACCTAAAGATTAGTGTTATTTTACTTCTGATTTGTTTAGATTCAATGTAAGATTCCATTTCCAAAGCAGCTCGAAAGACTATGAGAAAAGGTGGTATACAACATCTCAGGATTTCCATGAATATTTTGAATGCTGTGTTAAGAAATGCATTTCCGCGGTAGTTTGATGGATCATTTCGATCTCCTTTTTTAAAATATAGAAAGCTTGAATTAAGCTGTATATGAGCTTTTCTGAGAATTCAGTTTTGTCATTTTTGAAAAATTCATTTGAGATCCGATCGATGGTGCTTTGCTATCTTTCAATTTCATTATAACTCATTTCACTTCAAAAAGTGATATATCGCTATCCAAAAGTGATTTTTGAAATTTGGTTAAGCGTATTGTATTGATTCAGTGAAAAATTCAACGTTCGTTGGTCTCTGAAAGTGATCACTAAGTATTTAGTGTTGATGTATTTAAATGAGGCTTTGACGTCCCAAAAGTTTTGCCTTTTATATTTCTTATACACTAGGTAATACATTATTTTTTTGTAGTACCCGTGGCATGATGGTTAGTTCGTTGGACTATCAGTCGTTCTTTGACTTTCAAAGAGATAGCAAGTGTTGATAAGTGATTGATAGTTAATTTAAAATTTAAAATTAAAGTTAAGTGCATTTGTAGGGTTTTGCCTTTAAGTCGGCAGTTTGCCACTAGCACTAACAAGTAATCGGTGGCCCAGTGGAGGTGGCGTCCGGAAAAAAACGTCGTTCTTTGACTTGCAAAGAGAAAAGAAGTGTTAGTGATTACTAGTTAATTTTAAATTAAAAAGTTAAGTACATTTGTAGGGTTTCGATATTAACAAGGCAATAAGCCACAATTTTGTTAAGTAAGCGGTAGCCTAGTGGAGGTGGCGTCAGAAAACAGCTCCAAAGGTCGTGGGTTCGAATCCCGTGCGGAGTCAACGAAAAATTTAATTGCTTTTTTTCACAATCGAGAAATTGTTGATTTCATCGATTGGGAAGAAAAGCAAATGGTGAAGGAGAAGAAAGCGGGGGTATCGAAAGATACCTCAGCTAATAAATCAGGTGATGTGAGTGTGGTTCCGGCAGCGGTACTTCAAATCACCGCAACATCAGGCCATCTGAGCGATCCAACGCACACAGCAACAACAATCAAGCGGAAGCGGGAAGCACCAAATCCAAATTTGGTGCAACGAAAGAGTGCTGCTACGCGTAGCGCGATAAGGAAGAGGATGGAGACGGAGAAGACCAAACTGATGACGTCGGATACCGAGAGTTCAGTGGTTGACGACGAAATTGATTACGTCTCGGAAGAAGGAGAAGGCCAATTTAAGTCTCCGAAAAATAAATTCGAGAGCCAGGCAGAGCCGTCGATAAAAAAGGTGCTGGAGGGGGATATGGACCTCCAAAATGAAGAAGGGCTGATGAGGGCCCTGCAAGCCAAACAGGCCACCATCAGCAAGTTTGAAGAAAGCCTTAAGAAGCTTCAGGAGGAGATCGAGCCGCTACTCACCCAACTGAGGCTGAAACAAGAGGCGCGCCGACAACAAGAGGCAGCGCAACGTCAACTGCAACAAAAACAGCAGCAACAACAACAACCACAGCAGCAACAACCACAAACCAAGCCCGCTACCAAAATCTCAGGAGCGGAGCAAGTTAAAAAAGCACCGCCAGCAAAAGCAGGCCTAAGTGTCGAGGGCCCATCGACCTCAACAAAAGCCAAACAGCAACAACAGCAACAGAAGCAGCAGCAGCAGCAATAGCAACAACAGCAACAGAAGCAGCAGAAACAGCAGCAGCAGAAACAGCAGCCGCAGCAACAGCAGCAGAAACAGAAGCAGCAACACCAGCAACAACAACAGCCCAAGAAAGAGAAGGTGCCACCAATCAGGACCTACCGGGTTGACCTGCAGGACTTGAAACAGGTATGTAAGTCGGCCACTAAGGGCAATTTTGTTATAAATATTTTGAATGAAAAAGAAAAGCGGTATTCGGTACAGTGCTTCTCACTGGCCGAATACAAGCTACTGAAAGAAGTGCTTAAGCAGGCCACCGCTGAGTTCTTCAGCTTCACGCCGAAAAGCGAAAAATTTAAGACGGTCCTTCTGAAGGGCATAAGTTCCTGCACGGAACCGGAGGCGCTCTTAGCTGAGCTCCGCCAAAAAGCCATCGACGATCTCGATTTCATCGGGGTCAAGCCTTTCACTACGGTGAAGTCCAGGCGAGGGGGTTACAGGCTGCCAATATTCCTCGTAACATTATCGCCCCAAAGTAGTTTTGAGAGTCTGAGGGTAATCAAATGCCTCGACTATCAAGCCATACACTGGGAGACATTAAAAAGGCACGACGACATTTTACAATGTACGAAGTGCCAGAGGTTCGGCCATGCCGGAGCCAACTGCAATATGCAGTTGCGCTGCGTCAGGTGCTCTGAAACCCACAACGAGGGAGAATGCAAGCTGGGGAATGAGCGGGTTGAGGATTTGACCCAGCTCAAGTGTGTCCTTTGTGGAAACCAAGGGCACCCGGCTAACTATAGGGGTTGCCCTAAGGTCCAGCAAATGAAACAAAAACAGGCCATTCAAAAAGCCGAAGGAATTCAACAGTTCGACAGGCTCCAACACAAAAATTCGTGGATCCCAAATTCTCTTACGCCCAAATGGCGTCAGGGAATGGGAACACGAGACAGGCTCTACCAACGGTTGCCCCAAAGGCCCCTGTGCCTAAGGCACCAGAGGTGCAGCCTGACATTGTAGCCTTGTTGTTGAGTATTCAAGGTCAACTTACAGGGCTGCAAAGTCAGATAAAGGAGCAAGGCAAAAGGGTAGATCATCTCTACTCTTTGTTGCCTGGCCTGGCGCAATTTAGACCATAATGGGCGCGCTGCCGGAGACGCGCCTAAAAGTCCTAGCTGTGAATGTAAATTCACTGATTAGGATTGAACGAAGAGCCAATATGTTCCAATTGTTGAAAGATTACAGTCCCGATGTGTTTATGGCTAGCGAAACTAAGCTAAACCACAAACACAAATTGACTCATAAAAATTACAATATCGTAAGAAGAGATCGGCCCGACTCCACTCAAGGGGGTGGTGTCGCTCTCTTTATACGAAAAGGCATTAATTATAAAGTCATATACAACAATGAATTGCGAAAGCTCAAGACGCTAGAAGTTTGCGTTGTATGCATCTCTCTCACTCAAGGGAAGCGGATGTATATGATTGCGGCTTATGCGGCTGGAGCTCCGCAGGTTACTTACTTTGCTTCAGAACTTGAGATTCTTTTTAGGGAACTGAAACTGAGCTTGGAAGAAAACTATTTCATCTTGGCCGGTGATTTGAACGCAAAACATGAAGATTGGGGAAATCAACATAGTAATCCCAGAGGTAACCATCTTTTTAATTTGATGAATCTTTACAGCGTTGAATATGGCGTCGACCTGCTGGCTACTGAAAAGCCATCGTATCCAAGAAGCGACTCCTTTCTGGATCTTTTGCTGTACGACACCAGACTGACAGTAACAGACAAAGTGGGTAATCACCCTCGAAACTGCTTACAGACAGTCGAGTACGACAGTGATCACTGCGGACTGGCTGCTGTAATGCAGATTCCGAACGAACGCGTGGAGTTGGAGGAATACGTTGCAACGCACTCTTACAATTACAGTAAGATGCGTTGGCCTCGTTTCACCAACGCCTTAGCGAGAGAACTTCGTTCGAGTGACTTAGCCCCACCAAACAACAGAAACCTGACAAATACAGAAATTGACCAACATTTACAACAGATGGACGAAACAATAAAACGAACAATGGAAAGGACAATACCAAAGTACAAAGAACGGGACCAAATGGACGCTTACAGAAACGCGACTATTGACGCATTACGTAGGCACAAGAGTGGCTTACTGACAAGACTCAAAAACTTGTACAGACGACTCACAGACCCACACGACTTGGAGGTTAGGACACTGAAGTCGTCAATAAAAAATGTCAATCTGTTGATTAAGGAGAACTACAGGTTATCAATTAACAAGTACTGGGACCGCAAGATCCGGTCAGTTAATTCCAGTGACCCTGGTATGTTCCCTAAAATCAGCAAGATATTTAGGAAAAAGAACGACAATGACCTTCCGTGTCTGAAACTCCAAAGAACTGAAGAGAACACAAACGTACTCAGGACAGCGCAAATAGATCCAGAGGAAGCCATCTTTGACGATGACTTTTATATAATTGAAGATCCGAAGGAAAACGTGGAGGCGGTGGGAGCTGCTTTCCAGCAAGTGTACAAGGTGAATGTTAGCATTCGCCCCAACCACGACCTGGAAAACAGAGCCCTACTTAATCACTTTTACCTTCGAAATGATATAACACATTGGCGATCTGAGAACCGCGGTTTTATGCGGTTCGATGACGATTCCTTGGCAAATGCCATAATCGCCGAGCAAACGGGACCAAGTCCCCTATTAGTGACGAAGATTGAGCTTCAGCTCATCTTCAACTCAATAAAAAATAAAAAGTCAGCAGGTGTCGATGGTATATCCAACGTTGTACTAAGACATTTACCGATGGAGGCAATTGACATTTACACCACACTCTTCAATAATGCACTGAATAATGCATATTATCCAGTGCATTGGAAGACCGCTGTGGTTCATCCTCTCCCGAAAAAGGGAAAGGACAACTCCAACCCGTCAAATCTTCGGTCGATAAGTCTTCTTCCGAGCATCAGCAAAGTTTTCGAAAAAATCATTAATAGGGCTCTGACTAAGTGGGCTGCGGACAACAAAATAATTCCGGATAACCAGTTCGGGTTCAAGGCGGGCCATGACACAATTCATGCTGCGTCTAAACTCGTTTCTGATATCCAATGGAATAAAACAAAACAACAATGCACAGGTGCTGTTCTGGTTGATTTGGAAAAGGCCTTTGACACCGTATGGTTAGAGGGTCTTTACCTAAAACTGAGCAGGCTTGGCATAAGCAAGCCATTGTTGTATATACTTTATGATATGCTTAACGGTAGAAAGTTTGTTGTCAAAATTGGCAATGTAACTTCTACCAAAACATTCTTAATTAAAAATGGTCTTCAACAGGGAGCGGTGAATTCGCCGATTCTCTTCAGCATTTACACCAGCGATCTGATAGGTAGTCTTACAAAGGCAATTGCGTACGCCGACGATCTTATTGCGTACAGAACGGCCCGAAAGGTTGAGGTTATTAGAATTCTCTTGCAGCGTGATTTCGACAAGATTCAGCGATATTGCGACGACTGGAAACTGAAAATAAATGTCCATAAGTCGGAGACAATTCTGTTCCGGACTCCGTTGGCTATGGCCACGAGGGATACGTGCAAGAATTGGCGCAAGATGGTTATCGTTGATCTTCACGGGCAGCCATTAGCGAGCAAAAGTGTAGTGAAGTACCTCGGTATCTGGTTAGATCAGTATTTATATTTCGACAGACATATAAATGCTGCTCTGACCAGGGCCAGAGGAGCCTTCGCTCTGACGAAACGGCTATTTTTTAGCAGTCGGCTTGACCCCAGAGTGAAGGTAATTTGCTACATGGCCCTCATACGGCCGATGATCGTTTATGGTTGTCCTGTGTGGTTCAACGTTGCCCCTTCCCAGATGGAGAGGTTTCGGGTGTTCGAGCGGCAGTGTTTACGACGCTGTACCGGCTTATATCGAACAGCCGAATCTTCTTACGTGCACTACTATTCCAACGAGGTCCTATACAACGGGGCTCGAATCAACAGAATTGACAATTTCGTGATAAAACTCGTTCGAGGTCACATTGCAAGAGCTATGTCTTCGAACAACAATTTAATTTTCGGGGCGTTCTACCCGAACGACGAATATTTTGAAAGTGCACGCTTGAGCGGCTTCATTCCACCAGAGGCATTCCTCTTTTTAGATAGATGCGGTCTGATACAGGATAGATTGGCAGTTCCGTTAATCTACCACGTCAGACGACGAACCGTGGATAGGCGGCTCCTGTACAATCGGGACGTCATGGCACAAGGCGGAGCAGTGCTCCTTCGGTTCAGTAGGGCTGTGTCCGAACGGGACCGAACTGATAGGGTGAAGCAGGAGAACCAGTTTTGGTGGCTTCAATCGGCACTTGATAGTGAGTAGTCGGGATGGGGTTTTAAGCCTTGGCCGGCTTACATACTTGTTTTATAGTTTTAGGGTTTAGTTTTAAGTAGAATAGGCATGGTGGCACAAAAAACAAAAAAAAAAAAACACACAAAAAAAATACAAAAAATACAAAAAAAAAATAAAATAAAAAAATAAAAATAAAAAAAAAAACATGGAATAATAAAAAAAAAAATACAAAAAAAAAGACAAAATATGAAAAACAAAAAACGTTAGATAGTTAGATTTGCTGCTGTGGTTGTTCTAGTTTTAAGTAGGTTATAGGTAGAATAGGTAGTTTTAGTTAGCTTTAAGTTTTATATTAAGGACCTTATTTTAAGTAGTTTTTAAGTAAAAATAAAAAAGGATATTGACATTAGTTTTTTTAAATTTTCTAATGAATACAAAAATAAATAAAATTGAATTGAAGTTAAAATAGATCTTAGGGCCGAAAGGCATTAGCATTAAGTATTATTGTTTAACTTAGAGTGTCCGTATGGGACCAGTAAGTTAGTTGTAAGTTATGGTTAATTAGGCTAGTTTTATGAATTTTTGTCTAGCTTTAAGATAGATTTAAGATTGAATTAATAAAAATGAATTGAAAAAAAAAAAAAAACAAGTTCGTTGGACTATCATGCCAGAGGTCGTGGGTTCGATCCCTGCTTACGCCATCTAAAGTTTTTTTCACGGGTACTGCCTCTTGCGAGGAATTGACAAATTCTCCAAGAGTAATTCTTGTCATGAAAAGTGCTTTCTCAAATTAACCGTTCGGATTCGGCATAAAACCGTAGGTCCCCTCCATCTCTGACAACAGTACTCGCACACAGGAATGGTTGAGGGTTGTAAGTCACTAGGCCCTAGTTCTCAACAGACTGTTGCGCCACCCAATTTATTTATTTATTTAATACATTATTTTATAATTTCCTGCAAAAGTTCCATAGTTGGACTTCTATCAGATGGTAATTGGTTTGATAGTTCTCTATTTAAGTTCTTTTGGTACAATTCTACTCGATTACTATTTCATTTAATTTAAGGAGCGAGAGAATTTTTGGAATGCTGTTCTACTACTTCATTGGAAACGAGCGATCCTAGACAAAATATAATTGTGTTGTTGTTTAAATTAAAACGAAACAAATTTACAGTTTTTATGCAAAAAGAAGCCCTTTTAAAAATACTTTAATAAAAGGTTTAATATCCCGAATATCTCAATATTTCGGCAAGAAATAACTTAAACTTAAATTATTGATTAGATACACTTATCGCAAAATGCCTATAGCTGCGCCAATGTTGGGAACTAATAGCTTTTTCAACTTATAAAAACTTTGACTAACACTGTACATTTACAAGTTTTTGTTTGACATTCCAATTTTTGCAACATTATAATTACAGTGCAAATACAATTATTTAAATGAGTTCAATTTGCTCAAGTGCAAAGGTTTAGATAATAAATAAATTGTATAAATATTTAAAGAACGATACAGAAGCTGTTAGACAAGACTGAGATGATTTTCGGTTTCAAAACTGACCGTTTAAAATCTGATGAAAGAAGAGATCAGTTCCAATTGACATATGTATGTATGTATAAAGCTGAGATCACACGATTGGTCAAATGTACCGATTTCGGCCGAAATTTTTCTGTAAACATTTGGTGACAGAAATTTTGTGTACCGAAAATATTTTTAGGTGTTCACACGATTGGTGTATTTTAGCCAAATATTTTCTGCTCTTATTTGTGCGCTGCAAGAATATGGCCGATATCTGTACAACCCTGTCACACGATCTGGCATTATTTTCAACAGCAAAAATAAACAGCTGATTAATTGTTTATATATTTGATAATATATAATAATTGAATTTAATTAAAAAAAAATACAAAATAAAATAAAATTAAAATGATGTCCATACGGAAAAAAAGAAAATAGCCTGTCAATTAGAAAATATGGACAGTTTTGGGATTTTAACATTTAAGGCTTTGAATTCCGTCATTATCATATCCCAAATTTTATTATTTGTTATTCTATACTAAGGAATCTTAAAAATGCGACACTTAGGCGTATACTAACCTTTTAAATGCACCTTGCAAAAATCATTACCACGCTGATATAAAAACATGTACATACTACATTAACATCACTCGTTTTGTATACAGCTTCACACATTTCATAATTCAGCTGGGTCTTAAAAAATTAATACGAAACTGAAAAATTTAGTGACACATTATGAGGTTTATAATGAAAAATTCACTTAAATTTGACATCGAGTTTCAATTATTTTACAAACAAAGTTTTTGGTTTTATCAAAAGTAAATATTAAAAAAGAAATTATGTATGAAAAACAAAAATTTTGTGTTTACATAAAAAAACAGGGATGACAAACTGAATCATATTGACGAGTTTTAACGTTTTGCACTCATTTAAACTCATTTAAACAATTAAACTGAAATATCTTTTATGCATGCACTTTAATTTGTTAGTACTGTTTAACAATTGTACTAAACTCTTAACTTAAGGTTTAAAAAACATTTCTAACTTCCATTTTAAAACTTAAAACATTTGATAAAAGGACAAATTTCCATTTCGAAACAAAATTTATGTTCAAAAATAGACATGCCATCTCTGAATCATCCCCTTCACAATCATTATTTAGGTAGGTACCTATTACCTATACAAATACATAAACATAAATAAAGTGTAAGGCATTTATAAGCCATAAATTGGCAAAAGTTTTTTCACCAAAAAGTTTTTCACAGCTGCATTTAGACAAATCTATGATTTTCCATGTTTTCCCATGAGCACAAAGAACACGTTTCTATTGTGGTACTATGATGACGTTGAGGATAGGGACAGCATACAGCAGCGTAAAGTTTCTTCTGACAGAACCACAATTACGAAGAACACGGTGCGGTGGTGGTACGAGTATAGTATGGCATCATAAGGCTCGTCCCCGTGGGGATGTTGGAAGCGAGTGCAAACCAAACAAATGCAACCCATTAATCTCTGTTACTTTTACACATATTTCAAGCACACCAAATAATAAATTTCGACGTAAAACTTTCGAGGATATTTTTATGGGATCTTCAGGTGTAGGAGCAGTATTTAATACAGGGTAGGCCAAAAGTGGCTATCTAATTTAATGTTTACCTAAATAACATTTAAGGATTTTATAATTTATTGACAATTTATTTTAGAATCGCAGAGAATGACTGATGAATATCTTTTTGTGCTTACTGTAGAATATAATGTCTTTCAAATGAGCAGTCTAGAACTTCGGACTTCACTCATTTGGACTGATTGGAAACAGGGGAGCAAATCTTTACATCGTTATGGAGAAAGGAGGATTATTGGACTTGATATTGCAAAAGCATTTCATATTGTTTGGCATTAGGATTTTTTATCGAAAACGCTTGATTTTAATTATTTATTACTAACTAGCTTTTACCCGCGACTTCGTCCGCATTAGATAGTTTTTTTTTGGATAGTAGTATGAAAAAACCTTTTCTGTAGTTTTTTGTACGTATGTTTGAATTTTGCCCGCGATGCGATGAGGCCATACTAAGTGTGATTGTCATAGGTTAGGTTAGGTAAGGTTAATACATTTTAAGAAGAAGATAGGTTACTGCAATACATTTTTATATACGACGTTTTTTGTGTTTCCTTCCTTGGCCAGAACGTAAAGATTTTGTGGGTTTGAGAGTCGTGAGCACGCTACATATAATTGTCCATGGGAAAAACAGTTTTTTCCAAATTTACACCTGCAACTTTTAGCGTTTGCCCCTGAGCTTTATTTATTGTTATTGCAAATGCTGCTTTCAGAGGAAACTGCACTCTTTTAAACTGAAAAGGCAAATCGGTTGGAATTATCGGAATGCGGGGAGTTAAAACATTTTTTGCTTTTGCTATCCAGTCATGAGTCTAGCTTTTATAGTATTTCGTCCTAGGTGAGTAATCTGTAGCCGTGTACGATTACATAACTTTGATGCGTCAAGATTTCTCATTAACAGGACTGGAACACCAACCTTCAATCTCAACTTATGAGAAGGGTTGGGAATGCGTTGTTTTCCCGCAATACCAATTTTATCCAAATATTATTCAAATTTTTGGTAATTTAGGAGTGAAAGTGATCAGATTCCCCGGAAAGTAATTTTTCTCATGGGAATGCGTTGTTTTCCCAGGGTCAAAAGTAACTCATGTCCTTTCTTAAGTCTCAAACTATCTCCTTACCAAATTTCATTTAACTCTGTTCAGTAGTAGTAGTAGTAGTAGTAGCCCACCTGAATTTTCCCATGGTAATGCGTCATTTTTCCGGGTTAAAAAGTAGCCTATGTCCTTTCTCAGGTATCAAAATATCTCCATACCAAATTGCATGCAAATTGGTTCAGTAGTTAAGGCGTGATTGAGTAACAGACAGACAGACAGAGTTACTTTCGCATTTATAATATTAGTATAGTAAGTATAGTATAAGTATATATTTATTATTTAATTACTTAATTACTTAGGTCCTCAGACATGTTAAGACCGTTGGGAACGTTGCTTGGCCTGCAATGCAGTCGTCACCTTTTAAAAGCGTATGTCCAATCCATTGCCACTTATGCCTTCGTATAATGGTCTATAGGTTCCTGACCGGTCCTTCTATAAAGGTACTCATTGGATATTTGGTTTAGCCAGACAATCTTTAGGATGTTGCGAAGACATCTAAATTCACGAAGGTTTGTAGCTTTCTTGTAATGGCTGAAGTAACCTTCCAGGTGCTGCACCCATAAAGAAGCACAGATTCGACATTTTTTGCGAAACAGTCGTAACTTTGTTCTTAAGCTAATAGAGTTATTCCTCCAAATTTTCGACAGCATACCGAACGCCGCTTTTGCTTTGCCGATGCGGCAGATGACGTCTTATTCGGTTCCGTCTTCGATGGAAACGATACTTCCAAGATATTGAAAGCTCTCCACTTTCCTCACCGGTTGTAAAAAAAAAATATTTATTTGAGAGGATGGTCGGGTTCCGAGGGTGAACAATTTTTTTTCCCCGGAATTAATTTTCAGCCCAACGATTTCTGCTTCTCCATTTCTGCTTCATCCATGATCCTATGAGAGAGTTAGCAAACATTGTCCGCGTAATCCACGTGCTTTAAATATTATGTCAAAGTCCATTGGAACCCTCCGCTACCTAACAAAGCTGCGCGCAGTAAATCGCTTATCATCAACAAAAACAATATTGGCGACAGAATACAGCCCTGTCTGACTCCGCTACGGATTTCAAAATCCTCTGACTACCTACCATCGTGCAGAACATGACACTTGGATCCATCATATGTTGCCTTTATAATAGCAATTAGTTTTTCTGGAATGGCTCTCCTCCGAAAAGCTAACTAGATGTACTCCCTGTTGACGCTATCAAAGGCCTTGAACAACAGTCGATGAACAACAGGTGTAGTGGTGCTCGATATACAACGCACTGCTCAATAATGATCCGCAGGGTGTTGATATGATCAATACAGGAGGATCCAGCGCGGGATTCTGCTTGTTCGGCATCGAGTGTATGACCTCAAGGTGTTCCCTGATGCGTTACAGTATGATTTTTGCTACTATTTTGGCAACAGCAGGTAGAACGCAAATTCCTCTTCAATTTTCACTCCTTCATTGGATTAGTAATTACCTTTCGGATCGTGCAATACAAGTAGTATTGGATGGGTTCAAGTCTGAAAACCACAAAATAAGTGGTGGTGTGCCGCAGGGCTCTGTTCTATCTCCAACACTCTTTCTCATTTTTACTGATGATATCCTGTCTGGAAGTTCTAGTCCAATACAAGCTTGAGTATAACTCCCATCTGAGGGCTGGTGCTCCTGCAACTTATTTAAGCCTCTTAGACAGTATTGAATGCAGAACATTTAAGTTGATTGGTGATAATATAACATTGGTTAATTACTTGTTTCTTGTCTCACCCTTCTTTGCCGTTATTTTAACGGTTTATGCTCTAGAGAAATAGCCAGCTGCATTCTTCTCTTTAACAGAGCTTCGTTCTTTAGCAGTTACCACACACTGTCTTTCCCAGTAGTTGCAATATTCCGGAATTTAAATCGCCCAAGACTGTTTTATGTAAACATTAAAATGATTTGATTTTTTTCAAACTATGAAAGAGCTTTTGACCCACACTGTAGGAATATTGTTCGGCAGGTAAAGGTTTCTACACTGATGGTAACTATATGTAGCACCCGTGTGCATGTAATAAGTTGCATCATATGTATGTGTGTGTGTATATGTGTAGCTTATAAGGTATTGGTTCTATAGATCCTTAGCAAGGACATCCCACATACATATATATTTGGGATGTGCATGTGTTCAAAAAGATAAAGATTGACTGAGACAAGGGAAGAAGAAGCTAAGGCTAAGGATGATAATATGGCTCACAGCTGCAGATGTTTTCGAGTGTACCTGAAACTTTAATAAGTAGTACCTTACCTACTACAATACCTAGTAAGTAGTGTAGCATGAGACAGATGTGCATAATAACTGCAAGTACATATATGCATAAAGTAAGGTACCTACCTTGCCTATTGACATAAAAGTTGCTGAATACTGATTAAAGAATTCTTAGAACAAATATTCTTTGTGTGCTTTTCTTAAAATGCTTGATCACTATTAAAAGCCTTATAAACAACGTAATCTGTGGTATACCTACCTGCCTGGAAATGGTACTTCAAAAATTATATTAAAATCATTCAAAACACAGGCACATAGGTAGTTTCCAGCTGGGTTTTAAAAATTGAGAAAAATAGGAAATTAACATCTTTTGTTCTTCGAACGCGGTATCCTGAAATAAATTTGTTGCATTCATTTAAGTAACCCTCGGTAAGAAAGAAGACAACAAAGAAAGGTAACGTTTACATAAAACTTGAGGAAACCATCCCACGGTATTAGTTTTAAGAAATGTGCTGTTCTAGTTGATTTTGTACATTTTGTGAAGCATTTAGAAACAAAAACTGCACTTAAAGTAATTAACGTTTGTAAAGTACAAGTGCATTTACATATTATAAAGAAGAGCTAATTATAATCTTGAAGCATTGCCAAGCCCTTTGAATGCAATTCTTCGTTAAATTTTTCATTTTCTTCGTTCAAAAGTTTTCTCATTTGATTCCGACGGATCTTAAAATAAAAAATATGTAATATTTTTAACCAAGTTTTGAATACCAATTACCATTATTATCATATTTCTAGCAACTTGCATTTCTAGCTTAAGAGGAATAAGAAGACTTTTTAATCCACGTGCATTATTCTTTTGCAAATTTAACGTATCCACAGAAATTTTTGAAAGTTGCCGCTCACTAAAATTATTTATAATTTATTGGAGTTATTATTTTTTAAGAAAAATTATTACATGTGAACTTCAACATCCCAAGCCGTTAAAACATTTAAGTTCATCATAAGATTTGTTGATAGTTTTTGTACTTATGTACGTTATTTTAAAATAGGAATTAAATATTGATATTGACATTAGAAAAATAGAAAAAAAATAAAAAACTTATAAGAAAGTTGTTAAAGGGGTCAGTATTTTTGTATTTTCAATCTTTATTTTTAAAAATAAGAAGAGTATCCTAAAACAAAAGGTAAAAACACATGAAAAAAAAAAGGTTAGGACCACACTGATAACTAGCCTTGGTATCGTTGCACACGATTTATTTTGTTATATGCAACATTTTCGTTTAAGGAACTTTAAGGCTAACTTATTTAAAAACTTAGGTCCAAATTCTTAAAAAGTTAAACAAATTTAGTAATATTTCTGCATGACGCTTAAAAAGTGAAAAGTATTATAATTTAAAAGTAATATAATATAGTTTAAAGTTCCATATAATTATAAATTAGGGGTGGAATCGGCTAAGATGATTGTTGATTGTTGGCAGTCAAAATAATCGAATTTGATTTGTGTAAGGTGATAGTCAAATTGATACCTAAAAAGATGTCACAACAAAAATGTGATAGTCATTTTCTTACAAATATGTCGTTTTTAAATAGAGCTGCCAGTCGCTTACAAAAAAGCAATGGAACATTTTTTTTTAGCTACAAAAACACATTCATGTGACGGACAAAGCTTATGATATTAAAAAAAAAATACAAAAAAAGTAAGAATGTTATTAAAACACTGCCAATTTAATACTTTTATTAACTTCCCATAGGAAGTTATTGTAATGGGTCCGATTTGTCGAATTGAAAATTTAGACATTTCTCGACGTTTCAAGGTCCCTAGAGTCGAAATAAAAGATTTTTAGAAAGATGTCTGTGCGTGAGTGTGTACGTACGCTCATACGTCCGTACGTTCGCGACGTTTTTTTCGTCTTCCAAAGCTCAAGAACCAGAAGAGATTTCGACTTCAAATAAATTTTGTTATACAGATAATAAGGCAGAAAGATGCAGAAACGGCTCTCAAGAAAATTGCGTGGGTGGTTTTTTTACCATAGCAGTTTAAAAAAAGGTGAACATTTTGGTTAACCCTAAATATCTCATGAACCAATGACGCTAGAGACTTGAATTAAATTTTATATTATATATTGTAACGTAATACAAAACAAGTATATTTTTGGAAAAACATCCAATTAACGGTTTTTTTTTGCAAATCAAAAAAACTGAAAAAAAAAATTGTCACCTCGAAAATTTTACGACCAAAATATGATTTCATCTCCAAAACAATTTTGTGCAACGAAGAATAATGTTTTTGACATCTGATAAAATTTTGAGAAAAATCGAATTGACAGTTTTTTTTATAAAAAATAAAAACCTAAAAAAACTTTACTCAAAGTTGGTAAAAATTGAATTTCGACTCAAATATCTTTTCAAAAACATGAGACTCCGGCTTCAAACTTATTTTATCTTATAAGAAATATTGTCGTCAACATTCAGTAAAATTTTGAAAAAAATCGAATTGACAGTTTTTTTTACAAAAAATAAAAACCTAAAAAAAAACTAATAAAAGTTGGTAAAAATTGATTTTCGACTCAAATTTCTTTTCAAAACTTTGAGATACTGGCATAAAACTACTTTTATCTTTCAAAAAATATTGCTGTCAACATTCAGTAAAATTTTGAAAAAAATCGAATTGAAAGTTTTTTTACAAAAAATTAAAAACCGAAAAAAAATTAACAAAAGTTGGTAAAAATTGATTTTCGACTTAAATATTTTTTTAAAAATTGAGATAATTGAGATAAAAATGAGATAATGGCTTCTTACTAATTTTAGCTTATAAGAAATATTGTTTTCAATATTAGGAAAAATTTTGAGAAAAATCGAATTGACAGTTTTTTTACAAAAAATAAAAACCTAAAAAAACAATACTAAAACTTGGTAAAAATTTACTTTCGACTTAAATAGCTTTTCAAAAGGTTAAAATATTCGCTTCAAACTTATTTTATTTCACAGAAAATATTGTTTTCGATATTTAGTAATTTTTTTTATAAAAATCCAACAGTCCGTTTTTTCATAAAAAAATAAAATCTACAACAAATAGTACGCAAATTTGCTAAAAATTGATACATATAGTCAAACTTTTAAGCAAGACAAATCGACAGGCGGGATGGGAAGTTATCAGTGTGGGTCGCAAACCAGCCTCTTTCTTAGATATTTTATAGGAATCATTTTAAAAGTTCACCATGCAACAATGAATTGTGAAAATTCTAATCTGAAATTGTTCAATCGAATTGAATTGAATTGACTCATCTTACACAGACGGAATGAAAATGATAGTCAAATTTGACTATCAAAAATATGATAGTCAATTATCACCTTAGCCGATTCCACCCCTGATATATGAAGGATGAAAAATGGCAGATTTAGATTTTGGGAAACTTCAAACTTTGAGAAACAAAATTTTCAGTTCATTAAATCAGGCCAATTAACTGCTAATGGGAAGTTAAAAGTACATATCTGCAATATTAATGATCTTTTAAAAAAAAAATACCAGAAAAATTATCTCAAAAACAGATTTAAAAAAAATAGATATGGCGTTCAAAATCTTGCTGTTTAGTCCAAATTTTGGAAGGAAGATATAACTTTTAGCTAGCCTTTTGCGTTCGCCACATTTTTGAATTTTAGGAAGCACAAAATATTTAAAAACAACGGCATGACTGACCGTGTTTGTCCATTGTTTCTTCAATAAAAACAAGATTACCGATAACATTTGCACTAATAGCTCCCCAAACCATGTTTTACCATAGTCTTTATATTTTTCATCCAAGGCTATATGCGGTCTCCGCCAAACAAATCTTCGACCGTGCGTCGAATCCAAAAATGTTGAATTTATACTTTCTTCGGCAAATATAACATTTTTTCAAAAATCATTTTCCTTGTTTTCGTAGGTATGAGCTTGAGCATACTCTAAATCTAGCCGTTTTGAAACATTGACTTTTGAAATAAATAATTTTTTCTTGCCACACGCCGGTCACGTCGTAACCCTTTGTATGCATTTAATTTCTTATTGTTTGAAGGTTAAGTGACACGTTATGGGTTTTACAAAGATCAGCAACAATTTTAGGGGCACTAATTTTATAATCAAAAATCAGCATTCTTCCGATTTTTCTTTTCATGTGCTGATTTAAAATGTTTGTACGTCCTCTTCCTGGTGCGACTTCAAAGCTTTTATTTCCACACTCTGCACAGTGGAACGAGGTCTCCTTATGATTCTCCAAATTTTAGCATAACCTTTTTCTTCTGCTTTAAGCTTCAAAACCATTTTTTAAATTCAAGGGGAATTTTTCGATTTAAAGACGCCATATACAAACAAAATTGAAAGCAATGAAGAGAGTGTATTTTTTTTAATATACTCTGTATTCATCATCAACATGCTGTCAACAAAACAATAGCAGCGCTACTTTTTTCTCATTTCTTTTTATTATATCTTCTTTGTTATTGCTTTTTTCTCTCTAACTTAAGCTTTTTCTGAAAGCTCTTATTCTAAGCTTTCATTATCACCATCAATCATATTAATATGCATTATATCAATAAAATAACGGTACTTTGTTTAAAAAATTGCAAATTTTGGACACACAAAATAATAGCAGCGTTAATGCAAAAAATAGTTAAAATCAATAAAATAAAGTATAATTCAACTAAAATAGCCAACAAACAGTGAGTATTTTCTGCAAATATCATTTTTCGTTATTTTGCATGTTTTTTTGTTAAATTTATTAAACAGTGGGACGAGGAAAACATTGCAGTCAAGAGCTACGCCAAATCATACGCCAAATGAGGAGCGCCGGACAATCATACAGGCAAATCCAAAAAAATTTGAACGTTTCTGCAAAGCTGATCCATAATGCCATCAATTTTGTGGAAAAAGTGGAAACCAGAGGTCGAAAACTCAAATTGGAGGACGGGGACCATAGGCAAATAGTCAAAATCAAATAGTCAAAAAATTAAATCAGCTGTGGAGATAAACAAAGAGCTCGAGTTCAATGTGAGCGATGAGACAGTGCGTCGCACTCTTCGCACAGCTAATTTGAAGGCATGCCACCCAAGAAGAAAGCCACTCCTCTCCAAACGTCATCTGGTTCAACGCCTTGCTTTTGCAAAAAAGTATGGTGGTTGGACACGAGAGAAGTGGCGGAACGTCTTGTTTTCAGACGAAAGCAAAATCGTTCTTTTTGGTGGCACTGGGTCTAGAAATTTTGTTTGGCGTCCACCGAACACAGAGTTCCAGCCAAAATACACCATAAAAACAATCAAGCATGGAGGCAGCAAAATAATGGTTTGGGGCTGTTTTTCGTACAATGGTGTTGGGCCCATAAAAAAAATTGATGGCATTATGGATCAACATGCGTATGTCCAAATTTTGGAGGAAGTGATGCTGCCTTACGCTGAAGAAGACATGCCTCTCAGATGGGTCTTCCAGCAAGACAATGACCCAAAGCACACAAGCCGTAGTGCGAAAGAGTGGTTCTCGCGTAAGGATATACAGCTCTTAGATTGGCCAGCGCAATCTCCAGACCTGAATCCCATTGAGCATTTGTGGGGGGATGTTAAACGTGGCGTTGGCAAGCACAACCCCAAAAATCAGGCAGAATTGTGGACGGTTGTACAAAGTGTGTGGAAGGGAATAACCATAGAGCGGTGCAATAAACTGGTGGATTCAATGCCAAGAAGATGTGGTGATGTTATGAAAGTGAAGGGTCATTGTACAAAATATTAATATGTTATATAAATTATATTAATTATAAAATTTGGTGAAATAATTGAATAAATGTTAATTTTTTGAATATTTATAAAACTGCTGCTATTATTTTGTGTGTCCAAAATTTGCAATTTTTTAAACAAAGTGCCGTTATTTTATTGATATAATGCATATTAATATGATTGATGGTGATAATGAAAGCTTAGAACAATAGCTTTCAGAAAAAGCTTAAGTTAGAGAAAAAAAGCAATAACAAAGAAGATGTAATAAAAAGAAATGAGAAAAAAGTAGCGCTGCTATTATTTTGTTGATAGCTGTACATACCTATTCCCAATTATTTTTAGGGCCCCGAAAATTTAAAATCATTCATGCTTCCGCAATCGGGCCCCTGTTTGCATGTTATCTACCAATCTATCAGTCACAAGATTGCCGATCTGGGCCCCTGATTTTATTATTGGCGTACATTTTTGTTAATATTTTATGAAAAATTGGGCAACTCTGAACTATTGAAAGAAAGTTATAATAAATTATTTCGCTTTTCTTATTTAATTTAACGTAAATTTAAAATTTATTTTATTTTGAAAATTTTAAAAGTCAAAATAAGGGGCCCGGCAACTTAAAACAAAACACAAATATTTATTTCGGTTTCTGTTTTTATAAAGTTTCTTTTCTTCTATTTTTGTTTCTGCTGGGAACGAAATTTTTGATTCGGTTTCGGGGGACCGGAAAATCCCACGCAAACGTTTTTCAATTGTAGTTTTCGTAATATTAATTAATTAATATTTTGCATAAGTTGTTTACTGAAGATTTGAAGGATATCAAATCACTTCAAAGTGTGTAGGTAAAGGCACTAGTACCCGGACACTTAACGCAAATCTGTACATTGACTTTATCTCTTTTTTTTAATATTAGAGCTCCAAAGAAAAGGTTTGGATATATAAATAATGTAAGGAATTTTTAAAAGGATGGTTAAACTCCTCAAACGTATTTATTATTGCGGATTATTGTTTTTTTAATTTCTTAAAAATATTCGATTTGCGCTAGTATCCGGACAGTGATATTTAGTAACCGGACGTTTTCATTTCAGAACCCGGACAACAAAAATTTCATATCAACTTTTTACGTTTTTTTTTTGAGTAATTAAACTTTTTATTTAGTTTTTAGCAAAAACGGAAGATTTATTCATAAGTAGTTTTATAAACAAAATTAAGTTTAAATCACATTTTTGTTGACAATTTTACCTTCATATCTTAAAAAGTAATTAAATTTAATAAAAACAAAATAAAAAGGAATTCATAAAAAAAGTATTTTATACTTTTATAGAATATAATATAGAATACTTGTAAGAGTACACAGTTTGATAAACGTTTAATATTTAGTTTTTTTTAAACTTCTGTAACTTATACCTACTTAAGAACACTTTTTGTTGCACGTTTAATAAATTAATAATTCAAAATAAATAAAAAAAAAAACTATAAAAGAAAAAAAATCAGACTTCAAATTCAGTAAATAAAAAAGAACTTATTTGTTCACACTATTCATAAAATTAATAATAAATAAATCAAATATCTTAAATTCAGTCCAGTTTCTACCTAACTTAATCTTAAGATTACTTCTAGGTCAACATTTTAAACGAAACAAAAAACAATTCAAAATAATAAGAAGATAAAATAACAAAAACAAAATCAGACTTTAAATTCAGTAAAATAATAAAAAGATAAACGCAAAATATTGATTTAAAATTAATTTTAAATCAAGCACAAATTTCGCTCCTTAGACTAGGTATATTTATGGTAAAATATCACAGCAATGGTTGCAAATAAAATCTTTTGTGCTTGCAATATTGTAATTTAGGGTTGCCATGGATGTACACTTAAGGTGAAACCATCTAATGCACGTATCACAGCCAATGTTTTTAAGATTATCGTCTTCAACATCGCCTTGCAATTCGTCGCCACATTCTTGACATTTTTCTTTGATCTTTTTTTTTGGTTTTGGAATTTTGTTTTTCTTCTTTTCTAAACGTTCTGCTTTCCGCTTTTGAATAGCTTCGATTTTTTCTAGCTTTTCTTTTTCTTTGCTGGCATAAATTTCTCTCCACGCCTCAGATGAAATTGCACTTGGCGTTCTATTCTGTCTAATTCTTCTTTTTTTGTCAAATACATCTAATTTAGGATAGAAGAAGTGTGAAGAAATGGTTGAGCTTGATGGGGATGGTACGTTTAATGCAGATGGAGGAAAACTGCCTTTGTCTGTTGCCAAATCTCTAAGACACTGTGCACTTGTCGATGGAGTCATTGCTATAGCGACTTCAGAACTATTACTTATAGGAACTCGCTCAGGAGAGTGTTGTGAAACATCCTCATCGCCCGGATTGACGTTTGAGCTGGTCACTGTGTCTGTTTCCTTTTCTAAAGTGCCATCATTCGTAAGATAATAAACCCCAACGCTTAAGTCATTTAGGTTACCTTCAGTTAGATGTGGATGAATAGTGATATCAAGATCGCTTGGTGATGGTACTTTGTCATTTTTCGAAGCTTCTGCAGCAATAACATCCAAAACAGACTGAACTTCAACGCCAATGGCACTCAATTTTTCAGAGAGGCTTTCAATCACTTCAGCCGCAATTTTAAATTTATCCACTGAATGCGATTCTATTGATTTTGGAGCTTCAGCAATTGCAAGGGTTTCAGCTGTGTTCTTCACGCATTTTGAGAAATCGACAGCAGTTGGATTCAAGGGATAAAGTCCGCATTTACGAAATCCATTCCTGATTGTTGTCGCCATATCCTTATTTTTCATAATGCACTCATTGAAAAGAGGGCAGAAATTTCTTTTCGTTAGTGATTGTCCAAGATTAGAAGTTTGCCATTCACGAACAGTCTTTTTCCAGTCAGATTTCAGAGGCTTAAACACACTCACGTCAGCTGGTTGCATGATATGAGTTGTATTAGGTGGTAATGCATACAAAATAATCTGCTCCTTGCTGCAAAATTCACTTAACTCCAACGTCAAATGAAATTTATGACCATCAACAAATAATATCACTGGACGTTTTACTTGGTCTGCCAGTAAGCGTTTATGCACACAATTAGCGACATATTCAAAGAAGGTTTCACTGCGCATCCAACCGCTCTCGCTTTTCCCAAGAATCCAAGATGGGGGCATGCTTTCTACAATGTCCTTTGGAGGACGTAGGTATGGGAACATTACCATGGGTTCAAAAAGCTTCCCATCCGCAGAGAAAACAATCAGCACAGTTAATGTCTCTTTTTCATTACCAGCACATGTCTGGTAAATGTTTTTGTAACCTTTTGGTGCAATAACTTTGCCAGTTTTTGGACAAAGGCAAAAACTGCTTTCATCGCCGTTGAGAATCCTTGATGGCTCTTGCATGATGTCCTCTTGGTTTATACTTTTCAAGTAATCTTGCAGCTCCATAAACCATTTCAAAATGTTTTCCTTCGTGACGACGGCTCTGCCTTTGCTGATGCTCTCAGCTTCTCTCATAGCCAAAGAAGGATTTCTTTTCATAAAAGATTTGAGCCATGTTTTTCCTGGCCTATCATTTTTAAAAGGGGTTTCCCTTTTCTCGTCCTTAATTATTTTTTGCACCGTATTAAGGAGATCATCTTTTTTTAAGGGAAACCCACATTTACACATATCAGCACACCACTCAGCAATTTTATTTTCCTCCTCGAGTTTTAAATACGGATCTGGTCCCTTTTTTGTAGCTTTCTCACCAATTAAAGTTTTACCTTTTAGCCGGTCATGAAGGGTAGATCTGCACAAACCATATTTGGCAGCTGCTTTTCTCAAGCTTAGATTATTTTTCCTTATGTCTTCTAAGGCAAGTGATAAATTGTTTTCTTCCATATTGAATTAGATCTAAAAAATATAAATAATAATGTTTCAAATTCCTACCAAAAAGTAAAAATAAAAAACTGTCCGGGTACTTAACTAAATTTTTCAGTACCCGGACAGTCAATTTCTTAGTTAAAAAACACTGTCCGCGTACTGAAATTATGAGAGAAAGATGCAATACTCTTAATTTAAATTAAGCAAAATACGTATAGATATCGTTTAAGAGTATTAAAATGTGAATTTAAAATTTTCATACAAATTTTAGTACCCGGACACCTTGTCTGGCAACTAAACTCAGCTAAAAATTTGGGCTTCAGTACCCGGACACCAAATAATTTTCATAAAATTTAACATTTTTTTCTTATTTTTAATTGAACAAAGAAGTTATTTATATTTTACTTAAATAAAACCTTATCTAATGCATAAATGAAATAAATTATGTCTAAAATACTTACATTTTGAAAACTGCGTCACTATTTTTTTCACAAGAAAAAACACACTTCGTCCGCAGTCCACGACGCACGCGCACCAACTGACTCATATTTCGCAAACCGGTAACGGGATCAATTGGAAATTTTGTGTGTGTATAAAAGAAACAAAATGGATTGTTTTTGTATGTATTTTTCACATCTAAGCGGGAAAATTCTCTTATTTTAGACAATTAACTACGAAGTGTCCGGATACTAGCGATGTCCGGGTACTAGTGCCTCTACCCATAATGAAATGTTGTAATGCCGCAATCACATTCTTTGATGATATTGAAAAGTGTTTCAACTTGTTTAGCAGCAGTGCACAACGTTGGGAAAATCTAAAGAAAAATGTGGCCGGGGCCGGATCCCTTCACACACTTTCCGATACAAGATGGTCAGCTAGAATTGAGGTAGTGAAACAATTTGCAAATCATCGGAAAAACCTTAGAACATTATTAGAAGCCTTAAGTGATATTAATTTAACTTCTGAAGCTCGAAGAGATGTAAATGGCGTTTTAAAATATATGCACACATTTGAATGCGTCCTGATGCCTTCGATTTGGTGCAAGGTTCTTAGCGTTATAAATGAAAGAAGTATCATTCTTCAAGCCAGAAACATGACTATTGACGTTGAAATTCGAAATCTCGACAACTTGATCTCCGATTTGAATATTATTCGAAACGGATGGGATCAAATTTTATTTGAATGCAAAGCAGTTGCTACTGGATTGGGGGATTTTCCAGAATCGTTTCCATCGAACTGAAAAAGGCAATTAAAGAGTCATTTTGTAGAACATCAAGGAGCCGGAATGCAAATTGAAACGCAGAAATAAATTTCAAGAGAAACGACTTTTATGTCATACGAGTAGTTGATTCAATTATAATTCGAATTTCTCGTCGGTTCGATACGATGAAAAATTTGAATGCTTCCTTTTCATTTTTATGGCAGTTTTCAACAATGGACAAAATTGAGATTAAAAATTCCGCTACAAGGGTTATTTAAAAGTATAACTCAAATGTGTCTTAAGAGTTGAAAGAAGAAATAATTCATCTGAAACACATTTATGAAGCCAATTTTGAAACAAAACTTCCGCCATTGAGTTTGTTCAATTCTATTTATTCCCAGAACTTAGAGACGATTTTCCCCAACATTTGTGTTGCTCTCTGTGTGTTTTCCACCATACCTGTAATAGAAGCTAGTGCCGAACGTTCATTTAGCGTCCTTGCCAGAACAAAGAATTTTCATCGTTTTCGTTCGTGCTCATCACGAGATCGTGTTTCTGGACTTGCTACACTATGCTTCGAAGCACCTTTGGCAAGAAAATTGAATTTCGATGCAATTATAAGTTGTTTTGCTGCTCATAAAGCTAAAAAAGCTCGTTTACAAAAAGAAAATATTTAATTGAATGCAAATTAAACTTTAAGGTAAACATTGTGATAATCTAGCTTCTTCTAATAAAAATCAATGCCACTTTTCGTTGTAATGTTATAACTCAACAATGCCTTTACCGATTTGGCTAATTTTGGTCTTGAATTATTCGTGGATGTCCAGAGAAGGTTTGTACGTAGAGAAAATAAAAAAAAAATCTTGAAAAAGTGTAAAATCAACATCTTTCTATACTCCCATATACAAACACTTTGTACTAATACTTAAAAGCCAATTTTAACCTTTGGCAATACAATCGAAGACAAAAAAAGTGACATTAGTTCTGTCAAACAAATTTAATATCATCATATGTCATTTCATTTTACCAGCGATAATTATTGCTTTGTTGTGTTTATATTTTCCAAAATATTGTTGAGTTATTGATTTGTGTTTATATTTTCCAAAACATTGTTGAGTGAAGGTAAAATGCCACGAGCAAGACGACCAAACATAGGTCGGCGAACGCGTAATGCAAATCAAGTGGCATTATTAAGACGATCTCAGACTACAAATGAACGCGCACAAGTTAATGCATCGCAGCGTGAACACTGAACGTGAATAAATCTGTTGGCCCTGTACCTGTATACTTAATCTTGCACGGTGGCGATCACGAATACGTCGTCGTGCTGTTTTGGATAAAATGCTGCGTGCTACTTTTAATTACAATAGTTAGATTGATTATAGTATATGTACGGATACATTGGAATGATGGACGCAATATGTCCACATTGTGATGCGGCTAACTTTCCAAGTGAAACGCCCGGCATGTGTTGTGCTAATGGTAAAGTGAGATTGCCAACATAAGAAACTCCACCCGAACCATTGTATTCATTTATTTTTGGGACATCTCAAACGTCGAAGCAGTTTTTGAGTAATATTCAACAATACAATTCGGCATTTCAAATGACTTCTTTTGGTGCTACTAAAATTATTAGAGATAATTCTATGCCGACTTTTAAGGTAAATACCTCAACAGGATTGTCCCATGTTTATATCAATCTGAATCATAAAGTCTTACAAATTCTGATTCAACATCTACCTAAAATTGCATACATGTTACAGATTCAGGGCCAGATTTATCATCAAGCTGTTTCGTTATTGCCATACCCCGACGCTGATCATCAATTTTTGCAAATTTATTTTATTGGTGATGAAAATCGTGAATTGGATCAACGTTGTGCAATAGTTTCAAATACAAGACGAGAAATTATTCGTGAGCTACAAAGGTTTTTCCATCAGCATAACGCATTAGTTCAATTGTTCAAAATTGCTCTTGATCGTATGCCATCTTATAATCACAAAATTGTAATAGCACCAAATTGAATATTCAACAAAAACATGTATATGACACAATCATGCAAGCCGTTTCCAATAATGCAGGTGGATTATATTTCTTGGATGCACCTGGTGAGTGGTGGTACAGGCAAAACTTTCGTTGTATCATTGATTTTAGCGACTATTCGATCGGTACAGAAAATTGCATTGGCACCTGCATCTTCGGGAATTGCTGCTACATTATTAGAAGGTGGTCGGACCGCACACTCTGCTTTAAAATTGCCTTTGAATGTACAGGTGATTGAAACTCCAACTTTCAATATTTCGAGAAATTCTGCTATGACAAAAGTTCTGCGATTAACGTCAATTATTTTATGGGATGAGTGCACAATGGCGAATAAAAAATCAAGAGAAGCATTAAATCGAACAATGAAAGATTTACGCGGTAATCAACAGCTCTTACATATATTCTTGTCAGGGGACTTTCGTCAAACATTGCCTGTCATTCCTCGATCAACTCCTGCTGATGAAATAAACGCCTGTGTGAAGTCATCAGTTCTTTATAGATATATACGAAAATTGACACTGACCAATAATATGCGTATTCAACTACAAATGTTAAATAGCTGGGGGGGGGGGGGTCCCGAGATTTTTCCGTCCCGGGCCCGGAATTCATCTTGACTGCCCTGAAAATAAGAACCGTTACATGGTAGTTTTAAAGCTTTGCACGTGCATTTCTTTGATATTTATACAATATACCTAAAATTATTAGAAAATATTTAAGCATAAACTGTAGGAAATGCAATTAAACTTACGGAAAAAAATAGTTGACTTTATTTGTCTTGACTTTCCTCAAAACATTAGTTAAGTATATGGTGCTATAATGTTTAAAATAACTTTGAGCATCAAAAGCTTAAAACAAAATATAATTGATGTAGTTCTAAATAATAGCTGTACGTGCAATTTGGAGTCGTAAAATAAGACCAACTTTGAAAACTTGGCCTTACTTTACAAAAGTAGAATAAGGCCAATTTTCAGCAATTGATCATATTGCACTCAGACAAAGTGAAATAAGGCCAAACTATTTTGAGAAAATAGAAAAAATCTCAACACAACACAAATCTCAACGTGCAAGATTTATTTCATGCACACCGAGGCCCAAAATACAAAACCTGCACGTTTTAGCCCATACGATTCAATATGAATAAGTATTTTGCTTCGTCATACTCTCTATGTTAATTTTGGGACTCGGTGTGCATGAAATAAATCTTGCACATATGAGATGGCATGGAACTTTTTTGTGTTGAGATTTTTTCTTTTGTATGAACAGGGTGAAGTATTTGGAAATTAGGTAGGTAGGTGTCTTTGCTACAAATGGTCAATGGATGTGCAAGTTTTCTTTTTTGCACACTGAGTATCGAAACTAACATGTGAAATATTTAAAAAAAAAAAACTTATTTGTACGGAATCATATGGGTCAGAGCGTACAGGTTTTCTTATTGCACACTGTGTAAAAGTTGAGTGCCTGATTACAGGTGATGAAATTTTTAATAGAATGGAAAAGGAGCATAGAGCTTAAAAATTAAAGAGGGATGATTCTATGTGGAGTCGAATTGTTCTTGCGCAGGCAGTTTGTTTTTTTTTTTGTGAAAGTTAATGACTGTTGTAACGGCTACTTTTAATGTATATCTAGTCTGGTGCAGAATGCAGATTGTTGCAATTGTTTTTTCGCTTTGTTGTTAATTAATATTAAATACATAGCTATCAGTTTTTAATAGAAGTGACGTATTTTGTGACAAGACCCTAATGTGACTGACTCTGTTGATTTTAGACAAGCTTGAATTACATGAAATTTTAATAAGTATCTAACTGTCAAAGCCAAAGTTATGATAATGGTTCGAATAGGCTTCGTCTTGTTGAGTGGACGTAATTTTATAAAACTAAGAGACTGTGTCTAAGAAACAACTAATGTGCTTTAAAACTAAATTAATATAAAATAAAAACTGTGTAGCCTGACCAATTCTAAGTCGGCAAATTAATAACAAGCTATTGAAATAACTATGTATAGTATAGGTACATAGAATTAAGAATCATAAGTGTAAAAAAAATCTCAATAAAGTACATCCATACATACATAATGCTTCGAATATAAAAGGAAAAGAAGCGAGTGTTCAGAATCGAATTCGAACCCTGAAACCAAGAGCATTTTTAGTTTCATGTTGCCCGCATTCCTTAAATTTAGTGGTTAATGATGCTGCTCGGTGCTTATTTTATGCAGTTAAATTTTTCGATACCTACAATTCAATGTTTGTATAACTTTTTTTAAAGTTCCACAACGAGGTGGGATATTTATAAGAAAAAAAATCCAAGTCATACTTTGAAACTCCCTTCTGAGACAAGATGAGAGAGCAGGTTAGATGCATTGAGGCCTTTAAAAATAAATTAAGAAGAAATATATGAAACCCTTTTAGAATTAAGAAATCTAGAGGCAAAAAACATTGCAGAATCGTTAGGAAATAAAGCTTTTGATTTTACATTTATTTGCTGCCTGCTAATTTGGTTTGATATTTTAGAAAATATAAATTAAACTAGTAAATATTTGCAAAGTCCGTCCGTTAATCTGTCAACTGGAATAACGGTTTTAGAAAATACAAAAAACAGTTTGATTTTCATGCGTTCCGATGAAAAATTTAATGAGTAGGTATTTTCAATTAACCGAGCGTATTGCTAGTTCCCTAGAAATACCAAATATGTTTCCTGTAGCTTCATCATTGCGATCTCAACGGAGAAAAATACTTTATGCTGATGAATGTCCTGAAACTATATTAGACCCGAAACAAAGATTCAAAGTTGAATTTTTTTTTCAAATACTTGAAAGGTTTGATACGTATAGTATCAATTTTACATTTTTGAGTAACATGCCTTAATTTGCAGAATGTTTTAACATAAAGTAGTTTTAAATATTTAGATGGAGAAGAATTGTTTCAAGAGTTAACCGTAATATCCCAGCTTGTTACACCACAAAGCTCAAGTTTAGATGTGTTAAATTTAATTTTTAGTTCAAACCTTGAAGATTTTGCTCCGAATTTAGTAACTGCTCTCCAAATCCTTAATACAATCCCGGTCACGGTAGCTTCAGGAGAACGTAGTTTTTCTAAACTTAAAATTATTGAAAATTATCTTAGGACAACCATGACTCAAGAGAGATTGGTAGGTTTATCTATAATGTCCATTGAAAAGAAGTTATTAAATTCTTTAGACTTTGATGATCTCATTTCTAAATTTGCAAAATGTAAGGCCAGAAAAGTAAGTTTCCAAGTTTAAAAGTTTCCCCTTTGCTCATTATTTCGCTGCGTTTCAGTTTAATGTTTTAGGCCTCCTGGGGATACCTCAATAAAAAAAAACGCATTGAAAGTCTACCTCCTGGGTAATGTGGGAAAGGCTTATGCTTGTGTATCAGTTTAAATAAAAAAAATATAAAAAAAGGGCGCTTTCTACAAATCTTGCACAGGGCGCAAGTCTGGCTGGGGTCGGCCCTGTGCAAGCCCCCTTCTTGCGTACACTATAGGTTATAGGGTAGGTGCGACATTGAGTGTATGCAAAGTTTCTTTTCATTAAACCATACCTTAGAAAGAGAAATAAGACCAATTCGGCTTTATTTCACCTTTTTAAGAGTAATAATAAGACCAACTATTAGAAATTGTCTTATTACACTTTACAATGGAAAAAAGACCACTATAGTAAAGTGGGTTTCGTTCCCATTAAGTGAGAACTTTGTCTCTCAAGGAACTTAATTCCTGGAGACTTATTTCCCTTCAGTGGATTTTGTTCCTGGGGACTTATTTTCCTGCATCGTATTATATGTTTTGGTTTTGTTAAAGTAAATATATCAGTTTGTTCTAAAAATGCTCATTTTACAAAAAGCTAATACCTAGCACGATTTTGAAGGACTTTTGACATATTGCTTGGAAGGGCATCTTGAGTTGATTATTTGGGTATTTGAACCTATCTAGACTATTTTATTTAAGCAAACCAATTTAAGATTTTGGAGATCCTATTAACAATTTTCAAATATAGAAAAAATGTTAAAAAATAAAAATCAACTAAACTCAATCGCTTATTTCATTGTATGTGAGAATATAAATTATTTACGTAGAAAATCTGTAGGTGGTGTTTGAGCCCATACCTTCATACCATCATATACCTTAGCACCAACATTATGAAGATGAAGTAATAGCAGACACAATTTTTATTCTCTTAGCTATTAAATGCATCACCATCATTGTGCCATCATTGCCCTACTATAGGTACACACATACGTCCCTATCCCTATATATGTAGGTACTATATTACACTTTCATGTTGAAGATAGAGTAAGAGTAGGTTCTTCCCATTGAATAAGCAAGCAAGCAAGGAAGCCCAGGAATAAAGCATTCTTTGGGAAACCTCAAAAAAGGATAAGACAAAAAAAAACATACAAGAATAACCACCGAATGGATATTGAAATTCTTAGCGCAGCAGTAGCGTTCGGATGGGTGTAGGTTTATTCGGATATACATACCATAAACCATAGGTACCGTACCATGAGCCTTGACAGCTATGAGAGTTCTTCTTTATACACATCCATATATCCATCTATCTACTATGTACGTACCTATACATATAGATATTTGTAGGTAGAAGAAGCAGACAGTAGAGGAAAACCCCACGGTTCATCGAGAAAAATAAACGGAGTGAACGTAATTTTTCTCTTCGTTTGACTTTAGCCTTTTATCCGTTTTTCACCATCGCTATCATCATCATATAAGAGAGATTCCTTATAACGGGATACAAAAGGATTCCGGACGAACGCAATTCGATTATCCAAAATCCACATCCTCATCCACATATTATTTTGTGGTGCTTCGTATGTAAATCTTTCGTTAAAGGGTGGCGGTAGCGGTAGCGGTGCGGTGGCAATGGATGCCGTAGCGGTATACCACCGTACCACCACAGCTCCACCAGTATAACAGTAACCAGTGAATTTTGTTGTCTTCGTCTCATAATAGCTCTCGCTGATGTGACTTTTGTGTAAAAATCAGAAAGGAAAATAAATAAAAAGGATTACTTTTAACAGCGCATCCCAGATAGAGTCTTGGTCTTTGGTGCATTCGTAAGGATTTTCATTTTTCACTGTTTTCACTGGAAGTTAAGAAGAAAAAAGCAAACTGTCCAAAGAGATAGAGAAAGTGTGAAAGAGAATTGATAAAGACAGATTGCATTAAGTTATTGCAACATTGTATTTTAAGCAAATTAAATTAAAATGGAATAAGCTACGAGTATATGACGAAACGACTCAACTATAACAAACAAACAACTGATGCATTTTAATTATTTTACTTTCAGACACTTGACTTCGGTGAAATGCTGAAAGTTCTCTTCTTTCAAAATTTGAAAAGCAACTCTATATTGGATCTGCTCTAGATTTCGACTTTTTTTTAAAACGGCAAGTTTCTGAGATCAATAATTGTCTTAAGACTATTTTTTTTTTCTTTATAAAAACTCTTTTCGAATACGAGTCCATTGCATATCTGCCATAGTTACAAGACAATTTTGAAATTCACACACGAAACTCCATGATTTTGGGGCTTAACTAATTCTATTAGGAGAAATCACCTTGAAAATTAAAGCTTTAAACGGACAAACAGAGTTGTAAGATTATTCTCGTGCATCCTTAACACACTAGGGTGCATTTTATTTTTGACCAGAGCATAAAATGTAAGGGTAGTGAAAGAGAATCACCCTAACACTTTTCTTTTTGCTAGAATTGGCCAAGATGGTGGACTGATGAATGAAGTTAAGAGAAAATGTAGGCAATCCAAAGATGCAATTCGTAATGCAAGAGGGAATAAACTGATGAATTTAAGTGATTCATTAAAATTTCGATGCTTCGGGAATTTTTATTTTTGTTGTTGGACAAGGGCCATTGGTGATTGATGATTCTATCATAGGGGAAGACTGGGAGCCGCTTGTGACTGATTTTGAGGTAAAAGAATTTCCGCACTCAGATCACCTTATACTATTTGTAACTTTCCATTGAGGCTAACAAAAAGTGTAAGGAACTATGCAGTACAAAAAAAAAAGAAAATATGAGGAACGTCAAGCCTATAAACTGGTATATTGAAAAAATTCAACAGAATTTTGGAAACAGGTCTGGAAATTAAATGGCAAGAGATTTGCTGTGTCCAAAAATCTGGAAGCAACGGTGCTACACACACCCTTCAAGGATTTACTTAATCCCATTATGCGCCACCTCGATTCACCAGTGAAATTTTAGACTCTAAATTCACTTTTAGAGAATTAGAACAAACATGGAGGTGTCTAAAGGATGGTGAAGCTGCAGGTACGAATGGTATTCTAGTTAAGCTGTATAAATAAGGAACTGTTACACTTAAAGCACGCCTGGTTATACACTTTTCAATTAAGTTATGGAAGGAGATAATAATAGTTAAGGAATTTCAGGATGCAATTATATTCCCACTCCACAAAAAGGATCAGTGATGAAAGCTTTGAACTACCGGGGATTTTCTTTTCTTAACGCAACGTATAAGATTTTTACAACGATGCCACATCCTGAATAGAAACAGGAAAAGTTTTGAAAGAATTCCAAGCTTGCTTTAGATCAAGTTACTCCAGCATTGATAATGTTTTCATTCTAAGAAGTGTAGCGGAGAGCCTTAGCACCCAAGAATATCACTCGGCAGTGTGGAATGGTGCGGAACTATCTGACTGATTCGCAAAAACAACAGGAGTGAGGCAGTGTCATACATTGAGCCCGACTTTGTTTTCCCATTTCATCAACATCCTCATTGTATACCTTCCTGATGGTGTCGTCGATTTCGCCACTACTGCAGTTTATGGAACTTAATTGATAGATAGATATATTTATTTGTTTATAAGCTTAGCTTTTACAAATTGATTGGCATTATGTAAATATTACATTATTTCATAAGGTAAGTGCAATATAATTTTAATTCATCTAACAGAACAATAAGGTAAGATATGAATCAACAATTATAAAGAAAATAAAAAAAATAATTACTTTTATTACTTAAACTGAAACCTGGATTTATCATTCGTTAAGGATAAAAGCTCTTAAGTTAAGCGAGTTTCTAACATATTTATATACATTCAGTGCAACGTTTTGATCTTCAACTTTCAATATACTATTCATGTCAGTTAAGTTCATAGGGGATAGGAAGTGGTTTCTAACTGCATTAAAAATTGGGCATCCTAAAAGGAAGTGTTCAATTGTATCATCTTCATATGTATTACACAATGTGCAAATGTTCATTGGGTCAAATATATGTCTATCACCGTGTAAAACTATTCTGTGGGCATATCTGTTTACGCATCTAATTTGCGCTAAGACTTTATGCACGTATGGTTTGCAGGATGAATTCAGGTACGGAGCCGGTTTATATTCTGGTTCTTGTAAGTTCGCTAAATAAGGAGCATAATAGCAGCAAGAAGTTGAGTTAGATGCCTTCCTGAAATCTTCATTTATAATGCTTCTCTTCTTGTCTTCAAGGATACTTACATAGTATTGACGAACAGATAATAAGTTTTGCTGTTCCCATATATCCATAAAATTACTCATTAAGGCGGCCTTAAATTTTGTTGCCCAGTTTGGTCGTTGGGAGTTGTTATGGGTTCTCAAGATTTCGTTGTAACACTTTTTAATTAGGCGCTCATCAGAGGCATTCAACAGTTTTTCCCAGAAATGCAAAGCTCTTTTCGCTATCTCGTAATCTAATGGAAGTGTACCAGTTTCTAAGCGAACCACATTGCTTTGTGTGTTTTTAGCTAGACCAAGCAACTTCTTTAAAACTGAAGTTTGAATAACTTCAATTTTGTCTCCAGCTTCCAGACCCCATATCTCCGCACAGTATAGTAAAGTCGATTTAATTGTTGAATTATAAACTTTGATTCTTCCTTCCCAGTTTTCCATGTAAGGGCTCCTCATAGCTTTTTCGGTTACTGCTGCTGCTGCTCTTGCCTTGGTTTTGAAGACATCCATGGTTTCATTCCAAGATCCAGTTCGACTCAAGGTTATTCCCAGATATTCAAAGCTATCTACAACTTCAATTGAGTCTTCTTTATATGCAAATCTTTCCGGGCATGATGATATTTTTCTTTTTGCAAAGTTTACTATCGTCGATTTTTCCGTATTTAATGTCATATCTTTTGCTGTAAAATATTTTTCAAGTGATTTCAAAGTTTTTCTTAAATGAAGTTCAGATTGAGCGAAGACAGCAATATCGTCGGCATATGCTATCAGGATAACATTTATTGTTTCCGAAATGTCTATTCCTGTAAGGCCCTCGATTCTTAAGAATTCTTCCAAATCATTTATATATAAGTTAAATAGGGCACTCGATGGATCACCCTGTAGAAAACCCTTTGTGACATTCACTTCTTCTGTTAGGCCGCTTGTTGTCTTAATAGCAATTTTGGTTTTCACATATATGTTTTGAAATGCATGTATTATTTTCCCACTTGCTCCAATGGATCTAAGGTGGGTCCATAGCTTATCGTGATTCACACTATCGAATGCTCCTTTAAGGTCAACAAAGATTACAAAAAAACTTCCCTTCTTTTTTGCAAGAGTAATATCTGTGATTGCACTTAGGATAAAGAGGTTATCAGCACAACTTCGTCCTTTTCTGAAACCGTTCTGGAATTCAGGAATTAGTTGCTCTTCTTCTGCCCACTCTTGAAGCCTGTTTGATAGGATTTGGGTGTAAACTTTCATCAAAGCATTTTCGATCGCTATAGGTCGATAGTTCGTTGGTAGAGATTTATCACCTTTTTTAAATATCATTGTAATGTCTGCTCTAAAAATCGCTGATAGGTTTCTTCCTTCGTTATCGAACAGGCTTTGAAAGAAAGAAAGTAAATATTCAAACCATAGGTTTGGTAGATGCTTAATGAACTCGTTTACAATCCTATCCGGACCCGCGGATTTATTATTGCGCAGCCCAAATATAACTGTTATCAGTTCGTCCATGCTTATGTCTCTATCAAGAAATGGATGATACGTATCGGCAAAAAGTCTATACACTAGCTTATTGCCACTATATACATATCCTGGAGGTAATCGTCCCAAACTTCCTTCGTAATATGGTTTCGAGCAATAGAGTTCGGTTGGATGCTTTTGATTGCTCTCCAAAAATCTTTGCTGTTTTTTGTGTTTTGAAGTTGTTGTGTTAGGTCCTTATTGGATTGCTTTTTAGCGAAACTCAAGGTTGATACGTATAATTTCCTGCTGGAGATGTACTCTGATCTTTTGTTTATGTTATTAGGGTCTTTTCGATAACTTCTCATTTTCTGCTTCATTTCTCGCTTTTGCAATCTGCAATCATTATTGAACCATTTATTCTTTTGGAACATTGGTGCAGTATAAATCTTATAGTGTTTCATCATTCCGCATTCTTCTGCAGCATGCTTGATGTTTTCGAATATTTGTTGTTTGTTGGTCTCCAATTGTATCTCCATTCATTTGTAAACTTCCAGCTTTGGCTTGCATACACGAGATGTAGTTTTCCGCTGCAGACGTATTCCAAACTAGTTTCCAAGTTGAGAACATATTTGGAGTAATATCCAAACTTGTTGCAGACGGGCACAGAAAGTTTAAGATACAGCACATATGATCAAAGTGTAGCAAAATCTGAGATACCTCAAAGTCATCAATGTTTGCCGCCCCTTCTAGATTAACCCATACAGTGTCCACGGTGCTTCTACCCTGGTGTGATTCAAATGTAAAGTCACCGTATGCATCGCTTCTACTTCTTCCATTTATAAGTAACATACCAGCGTTTTCAAATATCTCACCAAGTAATTTACCTCTCCTATTTATGATTGTGTCTCTACTCTTTCTTGTGTGGGATAGTTGTGAGCCTTCCAATATGTCACTGTCTAATTGATTCGATAGTCCGAAACGAGCATTTAAGTCTCCTCCTATTATAATTGTATGCGTGGGGTAATTATTCTGTAGGCATTCTAATTCCTCTTGTATAAGTTCACAGCATGAGTTATCATGCATTTCTCTAGACGGGCTAAGATAAGCAAAGTATATTATGTACTTCAAGCTATTAAAAACAATCTCTAGTATTATCCATAGATTTGTTTTACTAATTTCTCTCAAAACATCGTATTTTGCAGGATTTTTTACAAGAATTTGCAATCCACCTTTTCCTCTTCCTCTTGACTTATCTTTGACTGCGTTCGAGTAAAACATGTTATAGTTTTCAAAAATATTAGATGGAGCTTGTTTTGTATTATCTAGGACCCAGGTTTCACTTAAGCATAAAATATCAAAACTAAGGATTAAATTTAATTCAATGTTATCTAGATTACACACATTTTTTATTCCATTAATATTAAAAAAGCTAATTTTCAAATTCTTTTCTTGAGTTTCCCTAACATTAATATGGTTATATTTATTTTGTAGCTATGCTAATTCATTATGTTGCGAGAGCCTTCCTTGAGGGAGTTCTTCGTCAACTATTGATGCTCTGCTATCATGTGACCTGATTGGTGTGAAGAACTTATCGATAGATGTCACTGCTGTTGAGTTCCTTGGCTTAGTTTTCGGCCTCTTAGGTTTGTCTGTAGGATGGGCTGAAGTACTCTGCTCAGAGCTCTCTGGTGTGTACGGATTTTTTTCGTCCGGGGACCTGATTCGTTTTTTCTGTATAGAATTTTCTTTTCTCTTCTCATCTTCTAGCTGTTGCAGTGTAAACGGCTTCTTATTAATAATGATTTTATCATATTTAATGCTGACATCTGCTCCTTCTTTTCTGATATCCTCTGCCTTTTTACGTAATATTTTTCTGGTCTCTGCTACCTCTTTGCTAAAGTCATCATCAATATAAATTTTTGCGAATCGGTGTTCTTTCGCAAGCTTTTCAAATTTATAAGCTTATCACTTTATGTTTATACTGTTCAATAATGCACAATTTAAATTTGTATCGACTGTTTAACTAGTTAAAAGATAAGAAAAACTCAGGAGCTATTTTAATCACCGGCACACTATATCAGACCCAGGTTGCCAAACCTGGGCTAAGCCTATGATCGAAATGCCTCGAATGAAAAATATACGTAAAACGGTTAGACTATTAACTGTGTTATTGAATACAAATGCTAGAATAAGTGATAACCAAGTTACAACCCAAATGGCTATATCTAACTCAGCATTATCAAATTATTATAATAGAACATCTAAGGATAATATCTACAATCAAAACGGAAAATAAGATTATTAGAAATGCTACAATTGTATGATAGTATTATTTTGAATGGATGCACGGAAGGTAAAACCGAAGGGCATTTCACTTCTGTTGGTGACCAAGGCAAATCGGTGATTGATTACTACATGGTAAATAACGATTGGATCCCTCTTAGGTATACCTACACAAATTTGAAGTTTTGAGTAAACAATTTTTTGATCATATGCCATTAGTAATTGAATGGAAATCTTACTTTGAACCACAACAGAGATCCCTTAGTTTGATGCCCCCGTTTAAAATGGAAAACCCAAAATTTAGAAATATATCAACACTATTTAGATGATTACCTTTCACACACCACTCCAACTAATTTGTCAACTTAAGATGTTCTGCAATTAACCCCACTCCAAAAACAACGAATTCTTTTGCTCAAAAATGGTTTGATACAAAATGTCTTAAAGCCAGAAAAAAATCATTCGCACTATTGAAAGCCTTCCGCAGATGTTCTTGTGATCGAATTCGAAAATGGTTCATACAAGCGAATGAGAAGTACATATAAGAAAATCTGCTTCATTAAGAAAACCAATTTTGAATCCATGCAAGCCCAATCACTCAGTCAAATCAAAAACACAAAACAGTTCCGGAAACTAGCAAAAGAAATAAACGGTTCACACAACTCTGTAGGCTTTTGTGTTTCTGCAGATGATCTATCTGAATATTTCAAAAATCTTCTTCAAATCAACCCAACAACTACTTTTTCATACGCACAGCCGCTCGTTTGTGATGATATCTTGGACGCAGTTATATCAGCCAATGAAATACAACTCGTTCTCCAAAGAGCCAAGGACGGAAAAGCCCCAGGTGAAGATGGGATACCCTACGAATATTTTAAAAATGCAACCCCTAATTTTTATAACCATCTACATACATACACTTAAAACATATTCTTGGCAAAACATATTCAAAACTATTTAAATCACTTACTGAAGTAAAGCAGGGATGTCTACTTAGTGCTCTTTTATTTGCTCTTTTTATCAATGATATAGCTGCGCACATTCCAGGAGGTGTTCGAATGGCTGGCATCGTAATAAATGTATTACTCTAATGATGATGAATCAGAAGAAACCCTGCAATTGATGGTAAATCGTCTTACGGACTATTGTGACAAGTGGGATCTAGCCATCAACACAGATAAAACGAAGTAATGGGCTTTTCGCGTTCCACTCGGGGTGAAGTTAGGAACACTTGGATACGTAATGGAAGTCGTTTAGAAGTATCGAAAGAATACAAGTATTTGGGAGTTTTACTAAATCCAACCCTGGATTATTTTGCAGAAAAAATAAAATCTTCACAAAGCTTTATTAATGTTGATTGGAAGAAGATTTTCTCTGACGATCACATAAATCTTTCAACAAAATATAATATTTCCAAAGCAGTCGTGAAATCTTCGCTTTGTTATGCGGCACTTGGGAATGCATTAATACGAGGAAATTGAAAAGTTTCAAAGAAATCTTTTAAAGACAATATTCAATATTCCCTTAACAGCACCAAACTATTCAATTTATAGGGAATAGGGCCCATACACTACGCAAACACGTTTGTTCAAACGTGTATTTGAGCAAACATAGTTTCGCCACACACTACGCAAACATGTTTGAGAGATTTTAGTTGCGTGACGTTTTTCATCGAGTGATTTAGCATGTGCAGCTTTGATTATTGCCTTGGCAATTAAAAAAAAAACTGAAAAAAACAAAACAAAAAAGAATTTGGTGTAAAGAGTGGTACAAAAAAAGATCTATTTCAGTCCAAAAAATTTGTTCCTCTTGTTTATTCATGTTAACTCTATTAAAATTGGCATCGGTTTGAGCAAAATTCAATACACACCACACAAACATGTTTGTGCAGGCACGGAAAATTCAAAATTTTTTGATTTTGTTCAAACCGCTTGCGAAAACACGCATCATCGCTACACACTACTCAAACAGTTTGCACAAACATTTTTACAACAACAAAATACATTCGTTTAAAAACAGGTCTGCCAAAACTTTTTACTTTAAGTCTAAAGTTATAGGCTGATTATTTAATTAAAGTGTTTGGTCTACGGGAAACTCGGTTATGTAAAATAATGATGCTCTATGAAATTCGGAATAAGGACTGGTGGATGAGGAAATGGGAAAACATTGCTGCTTCCTGTGGAGAAGTTGTGCAGATCAATCTCAACAATATTGGTCAGATGAAAACGAAGTTCTGCGAAATTATCCCAAAACTTGAAGAATCTAACCGAAATCAGATGATTGAAAATGCCCGTCAATCGGAGAACAGATTACTCTATAGCCAGCTAAATCAGAACTTGTGTGACAAGAACTACTTCCAAGATTCTTTCTCCTATAAAGATATTTCTTTAATTTTTAAATCAAGATGCGAACTTCTACATTTAAATGGAAAACCATACAACGGAAACCTTGACCAATTTTGCAATTTATGTAACTTGAGAGCTAAAGAAGATTGCTTTCATTTCATCAGTGTGTGTCCAATTTTTAACCAGCAAAGATGAAAATGGTAAACCATCCCTATCAGTACAGGTTAGGTTAGGTTAGGTTGAAGTGGCTGTCCAAGATGGAAACGGACACACTTAGGCCAGTTTGATGACCCATTGTGATACCACATGAATCTTGAGGTTTCTTTCTAAGCTCAATGGAACCAGTTTGAGTCTCTTACGAAACGTGAGAGGCTGCTTATGCCGATATGATTTAGATCGTTTAGATCGTTAAAGAAGAATTCTCCTAGGTAATTCTTGCGTTTTCGAGCCAGAGCAGGTCATGTGCAGAGAAGATGACTCGGGTTATCGTCCACATTGATATTGAACTGGATATATCTATGATCAGAGAACGAGTGTTCTTTGGATACTTTCCAGTCCAAGATCATATGGTGTATAGTATCTGAGACAAGAGTTATGTCTAGGACTTCTTGTCGAGTTTTAGTTATGAAGGTTGGCTCATTCCCAACATTACTTACTAAGAGGTTAGTACCAAGAATATAATCAAAAAGAGACTCACCTCTGTCATTGACATCGCTCCCAATAATTAGGCCGATCCTTTGCCTTTCCGCTTCAGCGACGATCTTCTCCAGGGTTTTTCCAGGGAGAGGGCCAAGGTGGTCATGGCCAAGATACGCCGACACTATCCAGAAACTTCCCTTGGTTGTTTCCAGCCTAGCTACGGTGGTATCGTTGTCACTGAAATGATGGAGTAAAAATACATTAATGCTACGTTTCACTAGTATGCAAGATCTAGGTTCACCTCTATCTGTCACACACAGTGTGTAGTATCCAGGAGTCCTGAGTCCACGAACAACGGATCTCACAATTCATGGCTCTTGGATCAGGACAATGTCTTCCCCGTTTCTCGCCAGCCGGAGAAGAAGTGAAGCCGAGGCCTTTACGGAGTGCTGGAGATTAATCTGTACTAACTGCAGCATTTTGGCTACAATTAGGCAGATCAACCTCCACCACAGTTTTGTTCTGATCCTCTGAGTCTGAGGATGAACCCAAGAGTTCGCCAAAGATTCCTTATTGAGTACCAAAATGGCGCTCCTATAAAGATTCTTTACCTCCTCTAGCTTGGCTATCTTCCAGTTGTGCGTCGGAAGGGACGGGTTGCAAACTCTGATCATCTCGAGAATTTCATCGATACCGGCAGGTTCCATTGGGGTCCAAATGCGGGCTCTAGGTCTGCTAGGAATGTCTTCCTTAGCGACTACCTCGAGCTTCGCACCTGGCCAAACTTCACCTAACCGGCTGACAGCGAGCTTATACAATTCACAAGACCTCTGATCGCCACAAACCATGAGTTTTACGTGGCCTTGATGCCAACCCCCATCGCTTATGGAAGGAAGTGGTCCTGGAAGCTCCCTCAAAATGCTTAAAAAGCCACCCGAGAGCTTAACCTTGACCAACTGCCAACGATCAGCCGATATTGTTCCATCATCATCACTCCTGTCAATGACCGCAACCACGACTTTGCCCTTCGCGACGTCACTGAAACTGGCTTTCTTGATGGAATTGAGGGGAGTGCTGGTGTTGTGCACCCGAGGCCGTTTTGGTGTCGGTACGGCCCCCTCGAGAGACCTTTCTCGTTTGGACGTAGAGTCCTTACTGGTCTTAGTTGTAGCAAGTATGCTTTTTGCCCATTCGACGCTAGCGGTTTGCTGCGGTGTCCTTTCAGCCCCCCATGATGCACCAGAGGCCTTCAGGATTTTCGCCGCTTGCCGCCTTTGCCTATATTGGCTTTTCGAGAGTTTCCCCTTTCAGTACAGGAAACAATTGCAATTTTAAATGGATCAGATTGGTCGAACCTTGTCAAATTTGTCAGAGTTAGCTACAACTACTGAATGCTTATAATAACGGAATATACAAAAATCATATAATGAAAAAATTTATACAATCAAATCATACTTTTTTTAATTTTATACCATTATACATTATGTAATTGTTCAATTGAATACTTAAATATTTTAAAGTTACCAGTCGAGTTGACGGCTAAGCTAATGCTTAAAAAATTCATAAAAGCTTTTGTAAAATGAATAATGATTACTTGCAATAATTGAATATTTGAATTGAATTGAATTAGAAACTATTTCCGTGATGAGAATGGTCAAACTTCGTACCGAATTACTCACCCTAAACTTCATACCACACAGAATAGATTTAGCGTTAGAGTGCAGTATTTGCAACTAACGGTAAGGGAAAATCAGTGTCGTTCTACAGCTCGCCGTTGTATCTTTTCATCCATTCTCCATCTATGCAGACGGGACCAAAAATCACCCGAAGAATTTTTATTTCGAAGCACATCAAAAGTGTGGGTAATATTTTCCTATACCTTGATAGACTAGAGTCCAATCTCCATCGTCGCTTCGTACAAACGGACAAGTTTGACAGGGATGCCAAAGCTAGACATTGCTCTTTAAAGTTCTTCTCTGTAAATGATGTAATTTGTGACCTTGAAATCGATAAAGACGCGGTGGGTATCCATTTGAAGTTCCTGGGTTTTTTCCAAGATATGTCGTAATGGGAATATTTGGTCAATGATGAACTTTCCTGGTCTGAAGCCACACTGATATGGTTGTTGACGAACAGCTTCAGACGTTAAAATAAAACGGCAGAAATGATCTTTTACGCGATGTTCGTGCCTCTATAGTTGTAACAGACGCGCTGGGGCCAAAAACAAGTCAAATCCCATATAAACACCCTTATAAATGTTTCTAACTATTCTGATTTTTCGTAATAGAAACTTAGTCGACTAACATTTGAAAAGTTTTTTTCCGTGCCACGTTTAAAGGAAGATAAGAGCAAATATAAGATCGAAGTAGGTGTTATACGTTTTTTTAAGTTCTATCTCCATAGGATTTGTCAAGTGCATAAGTACTTGGAACAATTTCGCTTTCCAATGACGTTATATTTTTAACAATGTGTCTAATATTTCTTTATCTCAAACACTATCTCATTATTTTGTGTCTAATTAAGTAATTAAATTTTATATTTATATGTACATATGTAAATGGTCATATCGTGTAGCCACCGTGCCTCACATCGCTTCACACCCCACCTACCACCTACCACCTACACCTGACCAAAAGTATTTTATTCCCAGTACTTATTTGCATTTGCATAATTAATATGATTGTATTTATGAATAATGAATGTTTTGCCTCTTAAAAAATTAAAGCTTTGATAAATCGTTCATTTATGCATTCAATGCAATGCAACACAACTTAACGCAACCAACGCAACGTAACGAACGTTTTGAAAAAGGATTTCCGCTTTGATTATTTTTTTAAATTTCATTTTTTTATTGTTGTTGTTATATTGCTATTTATTTTATACAAACACACATATTATGTTCATTTTCCTATGTTAGTATAGACATGTTGTATGATGATACAAACAAATAAAAACAAAACCCTTCTCGAACCTTAAGCCGTCAAATACACTTTTTAAATATTTAATTAAATAAATTATTCTACTGGAAATTAATTACTCACATATCCTTTTGTACATGTCCTATAGATTTATATGAGTATATGAACATAAATTACGATTGAAAAATAAAATAATAAAAATATGTAGGTATATAAGCAGGTATACTTATTGCAAAAAGAAAAATAATAACTAAAAATAAAAACAATTGCCATAATTATTATACATTTTCGCGTTCAATTGCACAGACGCACATACAGTACAAACTTGAATGAGGCAGGTTGATTGTGGTTGCGTTGGATGCAACCACTAACCACTACAACTGCTTGCATTGTCAGTGTATGGTCCTACGTGCGTGTGTGTTTGTGTGTTTGTGTGTTTGATCATAGTCAGCCAAAGGATTTAATGGTTTGAAATGATTCCCCCGAAAGGGATTATGCAAAAATAATAATAATAATTGTATCTTTTTCTACAACAATAAAAAACAAATCAATTTTTTACTCTTAAAATTTATTTATTAAATAATTATGTCTGTTTTTAAAAAATATACCTATTTGTATTTTTTTCCCTAGGAAAATTAATAAGCAATAATAAGCTTTGCAGTTATGCATGATGGCTTAAAATTTATGTAAATTAAAATGTAGATTGTTTAATTTAAAGGACTTCTACCTGCTCTAAGAGCAATAATGGACATTGCATATGAGCTCATCATCAGCAAGTGAAAGGAGTTATTAATGTTTTTTTTTCAAATTCCTTGTAACTTAGAAAAGTTAATTTTACTGGAGAAACAAAGTAATCGGTATAAAATTATTGAGGATCAGTAACATTGTTCTTCTTTTTATCCTTTCAGTTATAGTTCTTTGGTTAGCAATGTATTTTTCATTAGATGTTCATTAGAAAAGTGCATCAAAGTGAACTTTTCTGAGTTCCGTCAACAGTTCTGTTTTTTTTTTTTTTTTTTTTAATTGAAGTTTAAGGTTTTTAAACTTAATTTGAAACAAGTAATTTATGTGCATGGTTAAATAAATTCAATAATCACTCAAACAGCCCAAAAGATTTTCAAAGCACATTTTTTTGTATGAGTTTATAAAAGACTAGCTTTTACCCGCGACTTCGTCCGCATTAGATAGTTTTTCTGGATAGTAGTATGAAGAAACCTGAGCTGTACTTTTTTGTACGTATGTTTGAATTGTGCCCAGATGCGATGAGTCCATACTTATAAGTGTGATTGTCATAGGTTAGGTTAGGTTAGGTTAATACATTTTAAGAAGAAGATAGGTTATTGCAATACATTTTTATATACGATGTTTTTTGTTTTTCCTTCCTTGGCCAGAACATAAAGATTTTGTGGATTTGAGACTCGTGAGCACGCTACATATAATTGTCCATGGGAAAAACAGTTTTTTTTTCCAAATTTACACCTGCAACTTTCAGCGTTGGCCCCTGAGCTTTATTTATTGTTATTTAAAATGCTGCTTTCAGAGGAAACTGCACTCTTTTAAACTGAAACGGCAAATCGGTTGGAATTATCGGAATGCGGGGAAGTAAAACATTTTTTCCTTTTGCTATCCAGTCATGATTATAGCTTTTATAATATTTCGTCCTAGGTGAGTAATCTGTAGCCGTGTAAGATTACATAACTTTGATGCGTCAAGATTTCTCATTAACAGGACTGGAAAGTGGAACACCAACCTTCCAACTCAACTTATGAGAAGGGTTGGGAATGCGTTGTTTTCCCGTAATACCAATTTCATCCAAATATTACTCAAATATTTGGTAATTTAGGAGTGAAAGCGATCACATTCCCCGGAAAGTAATTTTTCTCATGGGAATGCGTTGTTTTCCCGGGGTCAAAAGTAACTCATGTCCTTTCTTAAGTCTCAAAATATCTCCTTACCAAATTTCATTTAAATTTGTTCAGTAGTTTGGGCGTAAAAGCGATCGGCCCACCTGAATTTTCACATGGGAATGCGTCATTTTACCCGGGTAAAAAGTAGCCTATGTCCTTTCTCGGGTATCAAAATATCTCCATACCAAATTTCATGCAAATTGGTTCAATAGTTTAGGCGTGATTGAGTAACAGACAGACAGACAGAGTTACTTTCGCATTTATAATATTAGTATTAGTATAGATGAATAGTAACATTTATTTTAAATTTTAAATATTTGGCTTTAAGAAACGTTTGTTTTTCAAAAATGTAAATCGTCCGTGAAACCAGAAAAGTGTGTAGGTAACTCCATATTAGCAAATTTTACAGGAGAGCATTAAAACGTCATAGTTTTGAAGTTATTGGCACGATTTGCCTGAAGTTTTCAGAAATGATATTTCGTAATATTATTTATGTGTGGAAATGATTCAAAATCAATATGCTGCCCAATATTTAAGTTTTTTTGGAGATACACACTTTTCACTAGAAAATGTTACGGATGCTATGAGGATATTCACATTTTTCCTACGCTGTTATCAGTCCGTGCACACGAATCTCTAGGTTCTTGTAGGTATTTCCTATGAAATTAATAACCTTCATCAAACATTCAAACAAAAAAAAAGAAAAAAAAAAAAACAAAACAATCAAAATCTTTTTTTTTTAATACAGAAACAAAAGAAGTAACAAAAAATTTCCATTCATAAGTAAGAATTACAAAGTAAAAATAAACGAAAAGGAATAAAACTAAAAACTATTTTCTTAAAATAAAGCTATCTACTTTGTAATAAAAGGAATTGCATCGTAGAACGCATGATAATCACATGGTAAGCTTTTCTTCAGAATCTGTAAATGGTCATATTTTTCTTTCTTGATTTTCCTTCTTTCCAAAAATAAAGCAGGTAATGTTTTCATCCAATGTAGGTAGTCCAATCGTTATCTGTGTGTCTCAGTTTGTACTGAATTACCGAATCTGGTGTATATTTGATTTGTTTAAGATCATTTACTGTTGGTTCCTCAACTTTACGACCTGGTCTTATTGAAGAAATGTATTTTATGCACGAAAAGTCTTTAAAAAAGGTATGGTAAAGATACCGAACTTTGTATGGAAAGGGTTATTGTCGTGCATTCTCGCAATGACTGATATAATCAGCTGGGACATTGATGTCTTTGTTTCTGAGTATTCGCTCAATAGCTGAGTGCATTGAATCTGCCTCCATTTGTGTATGGCCCTTGTAAAGGTATTTTTGAATGATTGTTATGTCATGAATTACATATGTATTCAGCAATGCATTGGATAAACATGCGTTTCTGTTTTGGCCTGTACAACCATCGCTCCAAAATATAATTTTTTAAGTTTTATCTGTCATGTGAGGAAGAACATCGAATTCAATGAAATTGACAATAATAGAAGAGAACTCATTCGCAGTTAAAGCACCTTCGGTCTCATTCCACAGAAAACAATAAGCTTCATGAGTTTTTACATTGTCAATTGTGAAATTATGAACAGTGAGTTTAGTTTTCTAGTAGGTACATAGCTCCTACCTTATTTTTAGGAGCTATAGCAACACAGATTGCATGTCCATTGTCAAAACAACGTCTGATGTTTCACAAATTTTGTCTTGGCTCTTTGATTTCCTTGCTTCGTCTTTTAGTACAAGATGTTTGTTGCGGCAGATCTGGCAATGCATTTGCCTAACTTTCAAACGCACCCCAATCCTCCTGTCAAATAATATTTCAATCTAATTAATGCTACTCACGAGGCCAACTAACCTCGATTCAATTTTGGCGCCAGCGGCAGAACACCAGAAGGAATACGAAAGTAATATAAAAATTATTTTACTTTAATTTTATAATTATAATTATTTTATTTAGTATTTTTTTAATAAAACTATTGAATTAAAATCGATATCCGCCTTTCCTTGGTAACAATGTTAAATTTTTAGTTTTATGGGCAACACATGTATCACACTGCTCTTTCAGCGGACGAAACAGTGATAAGTTCATTTTAAAGAACTCTTCATTAAATGTAGTTCTCGACATAGGTGCCTCTTCTTGTTCCTTGCAATAGGTATTGAAATAAAACATATAAAGATCTTGTTTCGTTTGCCAAATCGGTTCCAAATAGAGTCGTTGGGTAGACGCCCGACAGTAATGTGATTTAATCTTTGGCAGTAAATTAAAAAAATCGGTTAGTTTGATTCGACTTTTCGATACTTTTTGTCTGGTCTGTAATATAGGATTTATAACATCTTCAATTCTATCTGTCGCATCAATTGGGTAACTCTTATTATTTTCGACATTCGTTGCAGTTAGGTCATTTGGATCAGTTTGGCGTTCGTCGTCAATACCAGCTTTAATCCATAACAGAGTGCAGTTATTTTTAAGCCCTAGTGTGTTATTAAACACCTTTTTACAAACACGATACGTCAAACCCTCGTGTTTTAGTTGATACATAATGCTAAAGTTGCGTCTGGATTTGTGAGCCTCACCTCTTCGTCGCTTGACATTGTGTAATTGGGCCCGGGCTGTGATGTATTCTCGTTTTTCTAGCCAAGATTTTTTATAAAACGAGTCAAATAGTAAACGCCTTTGTGTTTCAGTCAACTTGCGACACTCTAGGCGAGTATTTTTTTCGGATAGCTTGCATGTACACGGGTTGACTAAAAACTTTCCAGGTTTTTCTACTGTGTACTTCCATTTTCCGTCGGATTTCTTTTTACCTTTATAAGGTAGTCCCATTTCCCTCTTATTTTTAATTTCTGCATACTTACTATCTCTCTTCAGGTTGCTGAGCTTACGTTTCTTTGGTTTTACTACTTCTTTATTTTGGTTTACAGGCCCTTCCATTTGAAATCCCTCATTTAAAGATATTTCAGAATTTACAGGAATTTCGAGAATCTCGATATTCTCAACTGCACTTTCCTCTGTTACCAAATCCATTGCTAGTTAATTTTCCTCTGGAAAAGTCTCGATGACACTAATTCCTCCGGCTGCAGTGTCAACTTCGACTGCGTATGCTATCAATATATCATTTTGTAGCGCTTCATTCAATTGAAATCATAATAGTCCGGGAGCTAGCAACGTTTGGAAAACAAGAATTTTAGGTCGGTCAATTTTTTGATATGTTGTCTTACTTGCTTTTACGGTTAGAGTCTGGGCAGTCTGGCTGGCGGTAGTGGTTGCGTTTAGGGGGGAGGGGCAATTTAAAAAAATTATTACTTAAAATGGGAAAAAAAAAAGAGGCTGGGATGCGACCCACACTGATAACTTCCCATCCCGTCTATCGATTTGTCTTGCTTAAAAGTTTGTCTAAATGTATCAATTCTTACCAAATTTGCGTTCTATTTTTTGTAGATTTTATTTTTTTTATGAAAAAACGGACTGTTGGATTTTTATAAAAAAATTATTGAATATAAAAAACAATATTTTCTGTGAAATAAAATAAGTTTGAAGCCAATATTTTTAATTTTTGAAAAGCTATTTGAGCCGAAAATCAATTTTTACCAACTTTTATTAATTTTTTTGTTTAGGTTTTTATTTTTTGTAAAAAAACTGTCAATTAGATTTTTCTCAAAATTTTTCCTAATGTTGAAAACAATATTTCTTATAAGTTAAAATTAGTTAGAAGCCATAATCTCAAATTTTTGAAAAGATATTTAAGTCGAAAATCAATTTTTACCAACTTTTGTTAAATTTTTTTTCGGTTTTTAATTTTTTGTAAAAAAACTGTCAATTCTATTTTTTTCAAAATTTTACTGATTGTTGAAAACAATATTTTTTGAAAGATAAAAGTAGTTTAAAGCCAATATCTCAAAGTCTTGAAAAGATATTTGAGTCAAAAACATTATTCTTCGTTGCACAAAATTGTTTTGGAGATGAAATCATATTTTAGTCGTAAAATTTTCGAAGTGACAATTTTTTTTTTCAGTTTTTTTGATTTATAAAAAAAACCGTTAATTGAATTTTTTTCCAAAAATATAATTGTTTTGTATCACGTTACAATATATAATACAAAATTTAATTCAAGTCTCTAGCGTCATTGGTTCATGAGATATTTAGGGTTAACCAAAATTTTCAACTTTTTTTTAAACTGCTATGGTAAAAAAACCACCCACGCAATTTTCTTGAGAGCCCTTTCTGCATCTTTCTGCCTTATTATCTGTATAACAAAATTTATTTGAAGTCGATATCTCTTCTGGTTCTTGAGCTATGGACGACGAAAAAAACGTCGCGAACGTACGGACGTACGGACGTACAGACGTACGAACGTACGGACGTACGTACACACGCACGCACACACATCTTTCTAAGAATCTTTTATTTCGACTCTAGGGACCTTGAAACGTCGAGAAATGTCAAAATTTTCAATTTGACAAATCGGACCCATTACAATAAATTCCTATGGGAAGTTAATAATTAAAAAATAACGGTAATACTTACAATTAAGTATTATACCTTTTTTTAAAGCCAACACTTTTGTCTATTAGCTTGTTTTTAAATCAAGTCCAAACTATGCATAGTTTTTGAAAAAAATTGTTTTAAACTCAAAATTTGGTAAAAAAAGTTAAAAATATGGTTTAAAGAGTAATTTTTCAAAACCTTAAGATTATTTACTATTTTTTTTTAGAACTCATTGCTCTTATTTGTTTGTGATCAAAAACTGAAAACTAGATGATTTTATGTCTACTAGTTCTCGAGAAAATCGAATAAGGCTAAATTCATTTTTCTTAAATCCAGCTTATTTAAATGCAAAAGAGACTTTGCATGCACCCTTGCACCAAGCCCACCTTGAACCCACCCCACCTTGCACCCAACCCAAATCCTATAGTGAGTCCAAGCAGGGGGGTTGCAAGGGGGCAGCATGCCCCCCATACACACTTCACTGTTGCATACGCCCAAACTCGCACCTACCATTATTACTATCAAAATAATACCACTCAAGCAAAAAAAAATAATAATTTAATTAAAATAGTAGTTGTGGTTATTTTCAATTTTCTCAAAAACTAAAAGACATACATAAAACCATCTATAGTTTTCAGTTTTTGATTAATAATTAATAAGGGCGACAAATTATTAAAAAAAAAAACATATTTATAAACAAATGGTTTTGAAATATTGAAGTTGAAATTTTTTTTTTAACTTTTTTAACGTTTTCGAGCGAGAATTTTAGGTCAGTCACTTTTTTGATATGTTGTCTTACTTGGTTTTTCGGTTAGGGTCTGGGGCAGTCTGGCTGGCGGTAGCGGTTGTGTTTGTTAGTGCGCAACCTACCTGTACAGGTGATAATTTTGAATTTTAAAAGATTTGTTTAAAGCTTAATTTTCAATTTTCCACCTTTAAATAGGGTCTCCTAAATATGCAATTATTGCCAGACATTTTTATGATTGTTTTTATTATGTGTCACACGCGATTTTTTTAATTTTTTAAATAAAAAATTAATTAAGTAAAAAAAGTTTGGGGAGAGTACGATAACTTAGGCGACAAAGTTTAATGACGGATTTGTATAGAACAGTTAAAAATAAGCATTTTTCACTATGCGAGGGGGGTCTATCTCCCCCCGTTTAGGCGGGAGAAGCAATTTAAAAAAATTATTACTTTAAATGGAAAACAAATAGTTAAAAAATAACGGTAATACTTGCAGTTAAGTTTTATACGTTGTTTTAAGGCCAACATTCTGTTGTATTAGCCACTTTTTAAATCAAGTCAAATCTATGCACAGTTTGTGAAAAACGTAATTTTAAACTCAAAAAAAGTTGAAAAAAAATTTCAACTTCAATATTTCAAAACCATTTGTTTATAAATATGTTTTTTTTTAAATAATTTGTTGCTCTTATTAATTATTAATCAAAAACTGAAAACTAGATGTCTTTTAGTTTTTGAGAAAATTGAAAAATTAATTTAGCCTAGGTATATCTTAATCCATATTCGATTTTTAGTAATCTTCAATTTTCTCGAGAACTAGTGGACATAAAATCATCTAGTTTTCAGTTTTTGATCACAAACAAATAAGAGTAATGAGTTCTAAGAAAAAAAATAGTAAATAATCTTAAGGTTTTGAAAAATTACTCTTTAAACCATATTTTTAACTTTTTTTTACCAAATTTTGAGTTTAAAACAATTTCTTTCAAAAACTATGCATAGTTTGGACTTGATTTAAAAACAGACTAATAGACAAAAGTGTTGGCTTTAAAAAAAGGTATAATACTTAATTGTAAGTATTACCGTTATTTTTAAACTATTTTTTTCCCATTTGAAGTAATAATTTTTTAAATTGCCCCTCCCCCCTAAACGCAACCACTACCGCCAGCCAGACTGCCCAGACTCTAACCGTAAAAGCAAGTAAGACAACATATCAAAAAATTGACCGACCTAAAATTCTCGCTCGAAAACGTTGCGAGCTCCTATACTATGAGGTTCAGAACTTAATGTTGAATTTTGGGAGTCTTTTTTCTTGTTATTCTGTAATGTGATGTTCAACATATTGAGCATTTTCAAGCCACGAGACATGACGAGGACCTAAAAAAAAAGTTTTCATGTCCAATTCTAACGGTTATTTTAGACGCAAAATGTGTATCTCCTTTTTCTATTGAAAGAGTGATGACAATGCAAATTGTGTAAGTCCTTTCTTATTTTTAACACAGATTTGTGGGATAACTATACAACTATGGAGTTAAAAAATGATTTTGCGCTACACTTACTGCTACTTTTGTATGGAAATGAGTTAATCACAAATAATATTATTATTTATTATGCACGTATATTACAAACTTTTTAAGAGCACGATGTCACTCACACTTTTACTACCGCATAATGGGGAGATACACGGTTTTCTCACAAAATTAAGTGAGCATGGAGTTACACCATTTTCAAATTTGCCAATATAATAAAAAGTATGAACTTTAAGGGGATTCCCAGTTTAAGTAACGGTAGATATCAGGTTTGACTAACAGATGTCATTCAAATCTCATTTTCAGAAAATTTGGAGTTACACACTTTTCTGGTTTCACCGATGAAATGACATTTAATTTCTCAAAAAAACTTTTTCAAAATTTTGTTTGGAACTCGTCAGAGCAATTTATTTTAATTAATTTTGTAAACATACAATTTTTCAATTTGCGTTTAAAAATATTTTTAGTATACACAGTTATTTTTTATTACTTACTTCCTGTGGTGCTACAGTCCTGTGTGAAATAGGGATTCACCCAAAAAACTTCTCTATCTAGCTCGGTGCCTAGCTAGATGTCGCCAGTTGTGCACTCTGCGCGCCACCTGATCCGTGGTCTTCCTCTACTTCGCTGTCCTGTGGGCATTGTTTCCATGCGCTCTACGTGACCCAGCCATCTCAGTAGTTTCACTTTTATCCTTCTGGCTAAGTCAACATCGCTGTACAGCCTGTACTGCTCGTCGTTCCATCTTCTCCTGCACTCAGCTTCTATGTATACTGGACCGTAGATCACGCGAAGAATTTTTCTTTTGAAATGACTTAAGGTTCTTTCATCCGCTTTTGTCATAGTCAATGCTTCTGCATCGTATAGCAGGACGAGGATGATGAGGGTCTTATATAGCGCCACTTTGATCGCTCGAGACAGGGATTTTCTACTCAATTGTGCCTTAAGTGTTGAACTGTTGATCTGCACTTTTCTTTCGAGTACGATTTTAAAGAAATCGCACGATGTTAAAGATAGCCCATCACCTTGTCTAAAGCCTTTTTTGTCATCGAAAGGTTCTGTTAAGTTGTTTCCAACCTTTATGGAGCAGCGAGAATTCTCCATGGTCATCCTGTACAAACGGACGAGTTTGGCAGGGATGTCAAAACTAGATACGGCTCTATACAGCTTGTCCCTTTAGATGCTGTCATTATGCAGCCTTAAAATTGATCAAAAGATATGGTGGGTGTCGATTTGATGTGCTTTTGGTTTTTTGCCAGGATCTGCCATAATGTGAATATTTGATCGAATGTAGACTTATCTGGTCTTAAACCACACTGATAAGGACCTATCATTTTGTTGACGATGGGTCTTAGACGTTCACATATAATGGTAGAAAAGATTCTATCTACGATGTTAAGTAGACTGATTCCTCTATAGTTGGTGGAGTTAAAAGAGTCTCCTTTTTATTATTATTATGTTTATTAATATATAGGTTTTACATTTAAATTTCGTAAACAAATTATTACACATTTTTGAGACATCGAATTTTGAATTTTATGTATGGGCGAGGACAGGCAAGCAGGCAGGACGGAATCGGGGGACCCACTTTTTTCTACTTCTTTAATCTAAATATCGAAATTTTTTACGAATGCAAAATTTACCTATAGTTCCTATATGTCGCAAGTAAAAATGTATCACCTTTTAATAGTCACACTTTTGAAGTGCTACGGTAAAAAAAAACTACTTACTCAATTTTTTTGAGAGTCCTTTCTGCATCATTCTGTTTTCATGACCCCCCTGGATGATAATTTGTTTGTTTTTTCGTAGGAATTCCCTTCCCTTCAATTCAAAACTTATCGTATTCCGTTAATGGATATGACCCCCATTATATTTTGAATTATATATTTTGTGTATATGAAAACAAAAAGGAAGTAAATCCTTAAGCTTTGTTGCTAAAAGTACTACTTTTAACTGAAGAATGGACCACGAACATAATACGAATCGGATATTCAGCCTTATTCCAAAAACACAGCACAAATTCATCAACTTTTGACCAATTGACGATCCAGGGAGGGGACATATGAGCCATAAAGCTTATACAGTTAAGTTGTATAAGTAAAGATTTCATCTCAAAATTTATTAGTAATTTAACGACATTAACCAAAAAGTGGTTTTGGTGTCAAAAACAACTAAACTTATTGTTTTCACTCAATTTAGAATTTGAAAAAAAGTTTAGTCATGCTTTAAATTATTTTCATAAAATTTGTTTCTAAGAAAAAGAACAAATATTCAGGTTCTTAAGAAGAAACCTTGAATAAGAGATCGTCAGTTTGATATTAAGTTGCCTTTAAATTCCTAAAACTAGCCTTCAATTTTATTATGAAATTTTTTGACACACATAGTGATCATTGAAAAATTCGAACTAGAGCTTTTAATCAAACATGACATAACGATGGTAGAGAAGTCGAAAAAATTGGGTACCCCGATTATGTCCGTCTGTCTATCTGTCCTGGCCCCTACAGTCCAAACAATTGTGTTGATTGAAATTAAGGTTTTCAGCCGATTAGCGTAAGGCTTTTTTTTTTTTTTCATTTTATTGATACGAAAAATAACAGGACTTCCCACACAAATTTGTTTGTTAAAATAAGTGATTTTTTTAGAACTTTCTCTAAATTTTGTATTCTTAATTTGGCTTCTTTCTACAAGAGAAATATTTTTTGGTATTGCTCCAGAAGCGTAACCCTCATAACCTTTAAGTTTTTTTTTAAGTTTTCTCAAGAACTAATGGACCGATTTCAATTATCTTCTCTTTTTGTGCAAGTTCTTCTCGATGATCAAATGGTCAAATTGATGATGATTTTTGATGATCAAAAATGTCATTTTTTTAAATTTTAAAAAATAATATTAATTTTGTTTACAAAACTCGATATCTAAGAAAGGGGTCAAAATTTTTTAACGAACTTTAAATGTATATTTGCGTAAGCACTTTATTTAGTGCTTACTAAAAATATTTTTAAGACAAAATTTAAAATTTAAAATGATTTTCGAAAAAAAAAATAAGTTAATCTAGAGTTTTTGAGAAATGAAATGGCAATTAAATTTTTGAGAAAAACTCAGGTACATTTTTAAATCTTAAAATAAAGGATATATTTTTAAACCAACTTTTTGAAAGAAATTAGCAAGTTATAAAGACCCAGTCGTGCATTTTATTTTGTTCAAAATTGATTTTCTGTTGAATACAAAAGATCTTAAAAAATTAAATAAATTAATCTACTTTTGAAGTGACTTTGCTTTAGATGCTCTAGAACTGAGATTTAAACACCAATTTCAATAATATAAATTTCCCAAAAACTGCAAAAGTAACAGTTTTGTTAAACTAATGGCTAAATTCAATAATCAAACATTTTTCTCTCTACAATTTTTAAGTCCTGTTGACTAAGATCAAAATACGAGTAAACAGACTGATAGAGATAGTAATTATAGAAAAAAGCCCGACAATTCCTCAAATAAGATCCTCTCTCATTTTCTGTATTTTTCAAGTTTTGTAGCGTTCTTCGCATTAATAGAAATGGAAACACGAAAAGTATATTAACTTCCCATAGGAAATTATTGTAATGGGTCCGATTTGTCAAATTGAAAATTTTGACATTTCTCGACGTTTCAAGGTCCCAAAAGTCGAAATAAAAGATTTTTAGAAAGATGTCTGTGCGTGAATTTTGTATTTTAAATCCTCCGGGATCTTTTTAAAAAGATTTTAAAATAAAACGCCAGATTAAAATTTTAAACAAGTATTTTATTTATTAATTTGAGCATCGGATCCCTTACCACTGGTGGGGGGAAATCTTCTGCTATACGTAGGAGTGTCAAGATGGAAATGAACTTATTGTCAGGAAAAATCCTGCTTATTTATACTATTTTCATAACCTTGATTTCTTCTTACAGACTATAAATATGTGTGTATTGGTACACATGCATTATCATCATATTTTATGATGATTCAATTTTATTGTTTTTGATCGTTGACGATTTTTGTTTACATTAGTTTGATTTTTGATCGTTGACGATTTTTGTTTACATTAGTTTGATTTTGTATTTATGTTTGGATATTCTGTATCTGTGGGAGATTCTTTGTTAGACATTCTTTGTTTACAATACTTTTAATATTTTATGTCTATTCACATAAATTATGTTCAATGAAATATGCTTGGTGGGCATTTAATATTTAATGGTATTTTTATTAAGCGATATGGAATACGCTTGGTATGGTTTGGTTGTTATGATTGGGAAGCAATTCTATAACTCGTGCGTGTGTACGTATGTACGTTCGTACGTCCGTATGTCCGTATACGTCCGTATGTTCGCGACGTTTTTTTCGTCGTCAATAGCTCAAGAACCAGAAGAGATATCGACTTCTAATAAATGTTGTTATACAGATAATAAGGCAGAAAGATGCAGAAAGGGCTCTCCAGAAAATTGCGTTAATGGTTTTTTTACCATAGCAGTTTAAAAAAAGGTGAACATTTTGGTTAACCCTAAATATCTCGTGAACCAAAAACGCTAAAGACTTGAATTGAATTTTGTATTATATATTGTAACGTAATACAAAACAAGTATATTTTTCGAAAAAATCCAATTAACGGTTTTTTTTTATAAACCAAAAGAACTGAAAAAAAAATTTGATTTTATATCCAACACAATTTTGTACAACGAAGAATAATGTTTTTGACATCTGATAAAATTTTGAAAAAAAATCTAATTGACGGTTTTTTTTATAAAAAATAAAAACCTAAAAAAAAACATTACTCAAAGTTGGTATACATTGAATTTCGACTTAAATATCTTTTCAAAAACTTCAGATTAAATCTTCAAACTTATTTTATCTTATAAGAAATATTGTTTTGAATATTCTACAAAATTTTGAGAAAAATCGAATTGACAGTTTTTTTACAAAAAATAAAAACCTACAAAAAATGTATAAAAATTGGTAAAAATTGATTTTCGAATCAAGTATCTTTTTAAAACTTTGAGATATTGGCTTTAAACAACTTTTATCTTTCAAAAAATATTGTTGTCACAATTCAGTAAGATTTTGAAAAAAAATCGAATTGACAGTTTTTTTACAAAAAATTAAAAACCAAAAAAAAAATTAACAAAAGTTGGTAAAAATTGATTTTCGACTCAAATATCTTATCAAAAATTTGAGATAATGGCTTCTAACTAATTTTAACTTATAAGAAATATTATTTTCAACATTAGGAAAAATTTTGAGATAAATCGAATTGACAGTTTTTTTTTACAAAAAATAAAAACCTAAAAAAAATGTATAAAAGTTGGTAAAAATTGTTTTTCGACGTAAATATCTTTTCATAAATTTGAGACATTGGCTTCAAACTAATTTTATCTTATAAGAAATATTGTTTTCAAATTGAAAATTTTGAGAAAAATCGAATTGACAGTTATTTTTACGAAAAATAAAAACTCAAAAAAAAACAATACTAAAACTTGGTAAAAATTTATTTTCGACTAAAGCAGCTTTTCAAAAATTACAAATATTGTCTTTAAACTTATTTTATTTTACAGAAAATATTATTTTCGATATTCAGTATTTTTTTTTATAAAAATCCAACAGTCCGTTTTTTCATAAAAAAATAAAATCTACAAAAAATAGTACGCAAATTTGATAAAAAATGATACATATAGACAAACTTTTAAGCAAGACAAAACGACAGACGGGATGGGAAGTTATCAGTGTGGGTCGCATCCAAGCATCTTTTTTAATTTTTGGAAAAAAGCTACTTTTCCAAACAATTTCTTACAATGCACCAAAAACCCTCTAAACTATTGTCATTTAGCTCTTAAATATGGCATATTTAGATAACTGTTGGAATCTTGGATTGCTTTCATATGTACATATGTATAGCGAGTCATCATAAATTGCTGTACATTGTACAACAGTGTTCTATAATAATTTGATATTTAAAGTTGTCACTGTGGTACCCGTGGTCTTGGGTTCGATCCCTGTCTATTCCATCTAAAGTTTTTTTCACGCGGGTACTGCCTCTTGCGAGAAATTGACATATTCTCCAAGAGTAATTCTTGTCATGAAAAGTGCTTTCTCAAATTCGCCTTGAAACTGTGGTCCCCTCCATCCCTGACAACAGTATACTCGCACACAGGAATGGTTGAGAGTTGTAAGTCACTGGGCCCTAGTTCTCAACGGACTGTTGCGCCACCCAATTTATTTAAAGTTGTCACTTTAGCCCTTGAAATGTGTTAACGTAACGTTATGATGCACATTATGCTAAATTTTGTTAGCCTCCTTTACAAAACATTAAAGAACATTTTTAAGCTGTGTGTAAAAACTCATCTAAGTGTGTGACCCCCCTGATTAAAAGTCTGGAACCGCCCTTGGTTCTTTAGATATGGATGACAAAAAATGTAACATTGAGTGTATGCTCGTACAAAGGTATATACTCGTAATACGAATTTAAAAACATTGCAACGCAGAGTAATTAAATTATCAGACCAATTATAATAATATATTTAAATTAAATAAATAAAGGGTGTCCCAAAATTAACGCAAGATTTGAATTTGCCGCCATTTGTGCAGTGAAGTGTTGGCAACCCTGAAAAAAAGCAATTTGACAGCTAACAGTATAGGGTTATTAAAAATGAAGCGTTACACGATAGAACAACGTGTCTTCATTATTAAAGAATATTTCAAAAATAGTGAAAGCTTGGCGGCTGATTTTTCGAGCAAAATCATCCTAAGCGATGAAGCACATTTTCATCTTGATGGCTTTGTCAATCGCCAAAATTGCCGCATTTGGGGTTCGGAGAACCCACATGTGATTGTCGAAAAACAAATGCATCCACAACGCGTGACTGTATGGGCCATATTTTTTTGAAAATGATGCTGGTCAAGCAGTGACTGTTACTGGTGCTCGATATCGCGACATGATTACACAGGTCTTTCTGCCAAAATTGGATGATATTGATATGTCCAATATGTGGTTTCAACAAGACGATGCCACATGTCATACAGCCCGTGAAACAATTCAATTACTGCATGAGACATTTCCAGGTCGTGTACTCTCTCGTTTCGGTGATCAAAATTGGCCTCCTAGATCGTGTGATTTAACACCATTAGACTTCTTTTTATGGGGTTATTTGAAATCACAAGTCTATGTCAACAAGCCCACAACCACCCGTGCATTAAAGGAGGAGATTCAACGCTGCATCAACGAAATTCAGCCACATTTATGCAGAATGGTCATGGAAAATTTCAACAAAAGAGTACGCATGTGCATGCAAAGCCGTGGAGGCCATTTGTCCGATGTGTTATTCCATACATAACCCTATCCTATGTACTTTACGAGTCAATAAAAATATAACTATCAAAAGACTAAAAACGGCGTTTTCTATTTAATTCAAATCTTGCGTTAATTTTGGGACACCCTTTATATATAAATTAGGTGGCGCAACAGTTCGTTGTGAACTAGGTCCTAGTGACTTACAACTCTCAACCATTCCTGTGTGCGGGTAATGTTTTTAGGGAAGGAAACTAATATAATTATATTTTGGCTTGTTTCATCAACCGATAAAACATACATATATTCTTGTTTATTCAGTAGTACGAAGCTTAGGTATCAAATCATCTGGTTTATGTAAACAGAATGAAAGAGGATATCTTTTACTTTCCCTGCGAATGTCGAAACCTCGGTCAAAAGAAGAAAGACAACACTAGGAAAATTGTTTCTAGAAGGTGTCTTCAACTTAATTCCACACAAATCTATTTTTATCCTCATCATACATATGTATATCCTGGGGGCACATAATGGATCAACATCAGAGATCTGTGTAAGATGCTTTTTTGGTCATTGCTGATGTATCACTCCATAAAACCTAAACGTTCCTTATTTAGTTAAGTTGTTGGCGCTCCAGTCTAGAATGAGCCTGAATCTTCATTAAGAACTCACTTAATTTGCTCCAATTTGAAGCAATAAGTTCCTCTACTCTTGGTTTTCGTAAGATTCAAACTGTTTCAAACATAAACAATCCATTTGTGTTTTCATATTTTAAAAGGCCAAAATGCATGCATTATCGCCTTATTGATAAATCATTTATAAATTGATTTTCTATTTTTCTTCTTTTTTCTTGTCTCTCGACTTTCCTCAAACTTCTCGGAGTTGCAGAAAAGAAATACCAAATTCCATTTCTTCGTCTAGATCGATTTACATTGCAATTGAATTTTACCACTTGCACTAACTCCATTTATCCATTGCCACACTGCATGCAACACTAAAATTCCATTAGTCACCTAATGCCTTTCCACATATACATATGTAGCTACTAAAGGCAGAGCTAGTACAGTGGTATAGCTTTTATCTATATACCTACCCACAAAGTCCCCATATCTAGAGGTTCGTGTGAGACTGCCAAAGCACACGATAACATCAATTCCAGTTTCGTCTGTCAATATTACGAATAAACGAAAATGTAGCTACATGTGTATGTAGAATTATAATGTGTGGTAGGTTCAGGAGAAGCCAGAGAAGCCTAGAACCTTGTTTAGCTGAAAGATTACTAAGTAGTTTTTCTTGTTCGAAATACTATAGGTACTATAGTTTGTATAAACCTAAAACCTTTAAGCATGTTCCATACAGAAACACAAAACTAATGGTACTTCATGGTTAATTCAAAAAAAGGTCCAACAACAACACAGATACTTTCCTTTGCCGATAGTGACAAAAGTCTCCACAAAAAAGAATCCAAATTTCACTTAAAGTTTCTCCTATATCCTTGCTGTGTATATCCTTATCCATACTGAGTTTTGAACTCCCTAAGGTGCGTCTATCTAATTAACTCAGCATTTAATTGGACTGAGATCTAAAAACTTCTTTACATCAGGCTACAAGTACAGAGTGTTACATCTAATTTCCCTTCGGTGCTTATAGGTATACGATGATAGGCTTAAGGAAAATTCGTTACAAAACTACTTTTCTAAATTGATATCCACATTCGGCACATATAAATATGTAAAACATGTTTACAACCACACATGTTACAGAAATATGATTAATTATTTAAATAAGTGTGACCATTAAGTGAAATCAAGTGGAAATTTTAGTAGTGATGGTGAGGTGTTATGGTAGGTATAGAGGTTCAAATAAATATTCTTGGGGAAGAAATCTTAAAGGTAGGTTAGGTAGGTACTCTTTGGAAAGGACTTTGTGATTTTATGAAACTTTAAGCAGTAAATCACTCAACTCAAGTGTACATTTTTACAAGTTGTCCAAATGCACATGTTAATATCTTTGAGCTGTTTAGAAAGTTGTATGATCCCATAAGTTTATTACAGTTTGTCATAAGCGATAAGTTTAAGTGATTTAAGCCAAAATTATTTCCTTCCAGATTTTTCAATAGTTTTAAAACAATTAAAAAACCTGCTTAAAGGTTTTCTATTTGCTTTAGACTTGAATAAGAAAAAAGTTAAAATAAATAAATTGGGTGGCGCAACAGTTCGTTGAGAACTAGGGCCTAGTGACTTACAATTCTCAACCATTCCTGGCTGTGTGCGAGTACTGTTGTCAGGGATGGCGGGAACCTACAGTTTTAAGCCGAATCCGAACTGCAAATTTTGAGAAAGCACTTTTCGTGACAAGAATTACTCTTGGAGAATTTGTCAATTCTTCGCAAGAGGCAGTACCCGTGAACACTTTTTTTTTTTTTTTTATTTAGGTGGCACAGGCAGGGATTGAACCCAAGACCTCTGGCATGACAGTCCAACGCACTAACCATCGTGATACGGGTACGGGTAAGAAAATAGTTGGGTTAGGTTAAAATGGCTGTCCATGATGGAAACGGACACACTTAGGTCAGTTTAATGGCCACATTAATGTGATACCACATGAATCTTGAGGCTTTCTTCTAAGCTTTATGAATTCAGTTTGAGTCCCTTACGAAACGTGAGAGGCTGATTATGCTAATACCTATGATCTTGATCGTTTAGATCGTTATAGAAGAATTCTCCTAGTTAATTCTTTCGTTTTTTAACTGGAGCAGGGCATGTACGACGTACGTACAGAGGAGGTGATGAACTGTTTAATTTCCTTTCTTATCCATACAGTTTCTAGTGTAGGACAGATGTTGTTTGTGATCTGACACGTGGTCATACCGTTCCAAATGGTGTTTGCCTTCTTCATAGCGTCGTGCTAAACGATCCGCTTATATGTACATAGCCAAGCTGAACATTAGACTTTATTTATTTTGTCGCGGTTTATAGCTTTCTTTAAATCAGTCCACCATACTGCCACAACGTACATTAAAATCGGTCTGATTACCGATGTTATAGCCAATGCGTGATTCGATTCGGGGTTGTAAGCACTGCTGTCGTTTTTGCTACTATAGTAGTATTTTACTCCTTTCGAGAGTCAACTGCTACTCTACTACCCACGGACGAAAACTACTCCCCAAAATAAAACACAAAAGAAATTTTTATTTGGTTTACAATAAAAACCAAAATTTAAAATATAATGTCAAAACTTGCACATCTCTGATTGCATTTACCCACTAACATCTCTATTGTGTTCTATTTCCATTCCAAATTTTCGTTTCATTCTTTCCAGATTGCGATAGAGAAATATTTTGAATAAAACCGAAAATAATGATTTAATGTTTCCCCTGATTAAAAAATTCGTCGGTTCATTAATCAGTTTGTGCCATAGTAGTGCAACAGCAGAGAGAAAATTTTCAAATGTTAGCCTTAAAAAAGATAAAAAAAAAGAAGAAATTCACTCAAGATAGAAACGGTGAATGCTTTACTAAATGCTAAGGAACTTCTTAAAAACAATTTCACCGAAAAATGGGAGCCATCAACTTTGATCGAGAATTACAAAAAATTGTATTAGGCGCTAGTTATAGCTATAATTGGTTTTCATCATTGAAAACAAACATTGGAATTTTTTGCACAGGTCGTTTATAGTTATCCTTAGGGGCCAGTTATAGCTATCATTGAAATCGATCCGGAAAATTTTTGAATCGATATTTGACGGTGTTTCCCTTTGATTAGAAATGAAAATTATATACTGATCGATCGGAAATCACACAAAGAATTTTTTTTAAGAAAAAAAAGTGTAATTACGCATTTATTTTTCTCTAAAAATGTATTTTTCTATTTTCCGGACGGAAATCCATTTTCCTGAACAGCTGATACTTTTATGTTCAAAAGTGAAACGAATCGTTCCACTGATACGTGTCCCAATTTTACACAATTCCAATGACAGATTTCTGTCAGTAAAAATTTTTCGGTGGATTTCAATCAGGAAATTTCTTTCTTTGACAGAAATTTCTATAATAAATAACGCAAATCAGTGGAATGATTCGTTTCAGTTTTGAACATAAAAGTATCAGCTGTTCAGGAAAATGAAAATGAATGTCTGTCCGGAAAATAGAAAAATTCATTTTTAGCAAAAAAAAAAAATGCGCAACTAAACTTTGTGTGATTTCTGATCGATCAGTATATGATTTTCGTTTCTAATCAAAAAGAAACACAAAAATTCAAAAACTTGTCCGGATCGATTTCAACGATAGCTATAACTGGTCCCGTAATGTTTGTAACTGAAAATATGAATCATCGAATTTACAATAATGAATTGAAAATGTATTTACAATATTTATAGGTTAAAGGCTTTATTTTTGTTGTTTTGTTCATTCAATCATTATGTTAGGGTGAACTTTTTTTTGTATTTTATGTATTCATGAATTTATTTTATTTTTGTTGTTTTGTTCGATAAGTCATATGGTAGGGTTGAGCTTTTCTTATGTTTTATTATTTATTTATGAATATTCAAACAAAAACCTAAGAATTAAAATGATAAAATTAATTTTGTGTATGGTAATGTAAAATATAATTTTAATTGCCGATTTCTTATTTAATAAAGAAAAAGAGATTAATTTAAAATCTTTTTATTTATTTTAACTATATTATTTTAAAATGTTGGCCTTTTAGCAGTGAAAGCAAAAATTTGCCATGACATTAGATCCTTCTATTTGTCTGTTTTCGGAACACTAATCTTTGCAGTAGGTCAATTAACTTCGAATTTGGACATTATTATTTTCAGTTTTTGAGTTTGTTCATGGGCCAAGCATGTTTGTTGTTTTTTTGTTTTGCTCCTTAATTTAAGAAAATACTCCCCAAAATGACAGAAAAATACTACTCTTGAAATTTTTAAAACGACAGCACTGGTTGTAAGCCCCATTTATTATACCAATAGCTTTTTTGGAAGAAAATAGAGCTACAGGAGCTTTTTTGGGGGAAAGTACGATAACTTTGGCGACAAAGTTTAATGACGGATTTGTATAGAACAGCTAAAAACAAGCATTTTTTACTATGGGAGGGGGGTCTATCTCCCCCCGTTTAGGCGGTAGGGGCAATTTAAAAAAATATGTACATTAAATGGAAAAAACTAATTAAAAAATAACGGTAATACTTACAATTAAGTATTATACCTTTTTTTAAAGCCAACATTTTTGTCTATTAGCAGTCAAAACTATGCATAGTTTTTGAAAAAAATTGTTTTAAACTAAAAATGTATGCAAAAAAAATTTAGAAAAAAAGGTGTAAAGTGTAGTTTTTCAAAACTTTCAAATTATCTACTGTTTTTTTTTCGAATTCATTGCTCTTATTTGTTTTTGATCAAAAACTGAAAACTAGATGCCTTTATGTCTTCTAGTTCTTGAGAAAATTGAAAATTACCAAAATAAATATTTTAATTAAATTACTTTTTCCTTGCTTAAGTATTAACGTAGTCTTATTTTGATAGTAATAATCGAATATGGATTAAGATATACGTAGGGTAAATTCATTTTTCTTAAATCCAGCTTATTTAAATGCAAAAGAAACTTTGCATGCACCCCATCTTGCAATCACCGAACCGTGCCCCCTCCCCCCCTTGCATGCACTCCAACTTGCACACACCCCAAATCCTATAGTGTACCCACGCAGGGGGGTTACAGGGGGGCAGCATGCCCCCCCTTACAGATCCCACTGTTGCATACACCCAAATTCGCACACACATTACTGTTGCATACACCCAAACTCGCACCTACCATTGTTACTATCAAAATAAGACCACTCAAGCAAAAAAAAAAAGAATTAAATTAAAATAGTAGTGATGGTTATTTTTTAATTTTCTCAAAAACTAAAAGACATAAAATCATCTAGTTTTCAGTTTTTGATCAAAAACAAATAAGAGCAATAAATTCTGAAATAAAAACAATGGTAGATAATCTTGAAGTATTGAAAAATTACACTTTAAACTTTTTTTTTAACTTTTTTTACTCAAATTTTGAGTTTAAAATTAAATTAAATTAAAAACTGGCTAATAAAACAGAGTGTTGACTTTAAAAAAATGTATAAAACTTAATTGTAAGTATCACCGTTATTTTTTAATTATTAGTTTCCATTTTAAATAATAATGTTTTTAAATTGCCCCTACCGCCTGAACGGGGGGGATAGACCCCCCCTCCCATAGTAAAAAATGCTTGTATTAAGCCCCTCTACCAAAAACCGTTATTATATCTTGGCGCCAAAGTTATCGTACTCGTGCCCTTTTTTGACTCTTTCTTGTATACATAAATGCCAAATCTTTTAAGAACCTCTTTAATTTGGACATCTTAATTCTTTCAAAAAATAATGTTTTTTTTGTACTCTCGAAATAAAAATTAATTTTATTTTAAGTACAATTTGTGCAGTGGTATTTCCTTAGATCAATATATTTCTATGTCACAATTTTTTGTTTGTTTTTTATTGGACGATATTTTTCAAAATCTTAGTTTTTTTTAGAAAAACCCAAATGTGAAATGAATGAAAAAAAAGTTCATTCTTGTAAACCAAATAATTTAGAAAACTGCGGAAAAGCCCGTTCCAGAATCGTTTTTAAGTGGTTGCCGTCATTTCAGAGCTTTTCAAGATAGATTTTTTCCTTTCTTAAGTCATGGAAATAGCAGCTATGTAGATATGTATATCCACCAGGTCCGTAAACATTATGTTTTTTTTTTCATTGTAAAAGACGACGGTATGCCGAGCTCGATTCCACCTGATGTAATTTGTTGCAAAATTAAGGCGTTGGCTCATGCGTGCACCATTCAATGGGGATTTTTCCTTCATTTTTTGATGTCGTATATTGTCTGCCTTCTGCTTCCCTCTGAGAAACAATTGATCTACTAGCATTTATCCCAGCTTCTGCCTTGATTTTTTAATGCAAAGCCTTGAATTTGAAGCAACTCTCACTATCGCCCGCCTTTTCCGAAATGATGTGGCTTTCTTGACTCTTCCTTTGTGGTTTTTCCATACCTCTCTGGGTCCTTGAGGTAGTTGTAGGGTCTATGAAATAACTCCCACGAAATAAGTCCCACTTTTAAAAACGAAATAAGTCCCACCAAAAACTGCTATTTTGAAAGTGGGAGTTATTTCGTTTTTAAAAGTGGGACTTATTTCGTCAATTGGTGGTACTTATTTCGTTACGCGTTTTTATTTTAAGTGGGACTTATTTCGTTTTGAGTGGGAATAAATTCGTTTTGTAAAGTGGGAGTTATTTCATACCCCTAAATTTATATTTTGGTGGGATTTATTTCGTTTTAAGTGGGACTTATTTCATTGTCATAATTTTGAATTTAAATGAATGCTTAATAATTTTTGCCGTTATTTGTTGCTCTTCACGTTGTTTCTCATTGAATTTCATAATGTTCTTTGTTTTGCTTTTAAAAAAAAATGATTGTATTGTAGAATATGCTTTCGAAAAGTTCCGTTATTTCTTGCTCTTTACGAAATGAATGGTATTGTTTCAAATTTGTTGTTAAGTGTGCTAGTTTACAAGGCCTTATCATTATATTGATTTGTTAAGTTTGTGAATTTCAATAGTGAACATGAGTGTGACATACGAAATAATTGCAGGGAAGAGGAATAACAGCAAGCTTTCTTATATTTTTTTTGAGAAACAATTATATATAGGGTGTGTAAAGTAGCCAGGCAGGCGCCTATATCAACAAATTCTTTCAATAAAAGCACCTGTGGGTGGCCCGCTTCGCGGGTTCTCAGGATTTTAACTCCCTTTTTCGGGGGCACACCCGCTCACGCAACTCCGTTGCTCCGCTTAGGGTATGTAAAGTCGCCAGGCAGGCGCCAATATCAACAGCTTTTTTGAAAAAAGGCCATTATGGCTTTATTTCTCATTTTTTTTTTGCAAAAAGTTATATATTGGACATTTCGTAAAAGGGACGACCATAATTTTTTGTCCTTATCTCTTATGGCTCTCCTTTTTTTGTTAATAATTACTTTATACTTACTATAATAAAAAAAACTTTACAGAAATGTGTACAAATAGGTACCGAACTTAACTACTGGAAAAACAATATTAAAAAAAATTGTTGACGTAATTACGTATGTAAGTGTTTTATTATATTTTTAGTAGGAAATTGGAATTCGTGTTCCATGTTTTCTAAAATCACCATTACAAAATATAACTAATCCCAATGCCACGTTAAAACTATAATACCGTCTACCATGCACTGGATCTTCAAACCATTTATAAAGGTCGATAATTTTAATCTGATGGTCCTTCCGAAACGGTTTCCGTCTTAATAATAAGAACAATTGATCTGTACTTAATCCATTTACGAATCCAAACGTTGTTACTAGTGGGACTTATTTCGTTTATGAAAGTGGGACTTAATTCATTTAAGAAATATATTATTCAAGGGGAGTTATTTCATTTTGAGTGGGAGTTATTTCATTTCAAGTAAATTTTTAAATCATTTCATTTTGGTGGGACTTATTTCGTTTTCAAAAGTGGGATTTATTTCGTGGGAGTTATTTCATTTTTTTAAGCAATTTTTGGTGGGACTTATTTCGTTTTTAAAAGTGGGACTTATTTCGTGGGAGTTATTTCATAGACCCGTAGTTGTATACAACATTTGAACTTCTTCTAATTGTGATGACTATAAAACGGATGGTTTTGTCGAGATCCCGGTAAGCTAAGCTCGGCCTATTTCATTCTTGGTAAGACCCTTACGGTCTTACCTCAAGCCATACTTCTTGATTCTATCAAATTAATACTCATACTAAGCTCCCAAATAGCCAGAGTATCCTTTTATCTGATTTAAAACACGTTAATTGGTAAATTTTTATCTTGTCCCTATTCATGAGCTTCTTCGGAAAAAACGAAAAACTTTCATTTACCAACTTAATCCAAAATTTGTTTTTGCAATATAAACTTAATACATACCTCATTCATTTCACACAAGGGTTTTTCCTAAGGGTTTAAGAAATATCTTGTCCCTATTCATGTGACACGAAGTGTATGTATTCAGTGGCTTTGGTCCTCTTGTTTTAAATTTCCCATTAGGAAGTAATTTTAAGTAGTCCGTGTTTTGTATTAAAAGTATTTTTTTTAAACATTTTGTTTCTTTAAAAAAAAAAACAATTGACAATTCTTTTATAAACAAATAAAAATCCACAAGAAATTGGTAAAAAATTATTTTCGAACCGAATATCTTGAGAATATAAATAAAGGTATTGACTTCAAAATTATTTCATTCTATACAAGAGATTGGTGTTAACTTAAGTTATTTTCTTATCAAAATCAAAATAAAAATTGGTAAACATTGGTTTTCGACTAAAATATATAACAAAAAACAGATGTTGAAATTTAACTTAATTTATCATATACATAGGAACAAACATTTTATTTAAATTGATTTAACTTTCATTTCCTTTAAATTACTAAATGCAACGAATTCGAATTCGAATTCACTGTTTTGTATTTTTCTTATATTTTTAAAAAATATTGTTTTTTTTTCAATTTCAGCAACATTGAACCAATCATAAAAACTACAACATCACAAGTAGATATGTATATAACAATCATGTGATTTATAAACACACAAACAAAAACATTAATTCAAAAGTCATTTTTTATTAATATTTATTGCATTTTTATATACATGCAAATGTATGTTATATTTTTTGTTCAATCATTTTATTAATAATTTAAAAAAGCAAACCATCCATTATTATGCCAATATCATAAATTGTATAAGCGTTACGTTCATGTTATCATATAGTTCCTACGTGAATTTACTGTACCTACATATGTATAAATATGCATAATAAACATTATGTTACAACAAATATGGCAATCAAAAAATCTAGCAATAAGTTGAGGCAATTTTGCATAGGAACACAAACATGTACTATACAAATAGAATAGGTATTTCAATGTATGTACAATATCTACACATATATGTATAAACATAATTTGTATATATGTATATTAATGTCGTACCGTTGACTGCATATTATAGCACCATTTCATTGAAAATAATACACGAATAGATTTCGCATTCAATCGAAATAAAAGTTACCTATAATAGAGTTGCCATGTGTAACTAAATTCAATTAACAACCCAACCAATTTTAAGAAAATTGATCAAATTAGTGATTATATAGACTCACTACATAAGTTGAAATATTGTTTATGGTTAATTTATAGATTTATCTCAACTTATCTGGTATAAGAGACATCTACGTAGCCATTACATAAATCTATGAATTAATTTAAAAATAACTACGTACTTATTACATTTCTGTTAACTCATTACATATTGATTAAACAAATGTATGCGCTCTCTACTCTCTATTTTCTTATTCTATAAAACCATTTTATTGGCTATATTATTTTCACACTTTTTACCTGACATTCTAAGTTACGAAGTAATTACTCTGATCGTTATATATGATCTTTTTATATCCTTACTTACTTAAGGTGGCGCTACAGTCCAGGACGAACCTCTCAACCAACAAAGGTGAACATAACGCAGGCCATCGCTCAAATTCAGCCGGATCTATGCGGAAGAGTTTTTATTCCAAAAGCTGGAAAATCCAGTCACGTAAACCCTAAAGACCTAAGACCTATCAGCTTATCATCATTCCTTCTCAAAACTCTTGAGCGTTTGATCGATATTCACTTAAGGGCAAGTATTGATAAGTCCCTCCTTTCAAAGGTTCAACACGCCTACAACAAAGGGAAATCAGTTGAAACGGCTCTACACAGTATAGTACTTACAATCGAATATTCCCTCCAGCATAAAGAGTACACCTTAGTTGCCTTTTTAGACATAGAAGGTGCATTTAACAATGTCGACACATCTGCAATTGCACGTGTATTGACATCTCTGAAGGTAGATAAATCGATCAGCGAATTGATTAATCAGATGCTGATAAGCAGGATTATCAATTCAAAACTGGGCGATTTTACTACACAAAGGGGTGTCAGCAGAGGTACGCCACAAGGTGGTGTCCTATCCCCTCTCCTCTGGAATTTAGTAATAAATGAATTACTAAGGACCCTAGAAAGAGAGGGATACAGAGTGTTTGCCTATGCGGACGATGTTGCTATTGCAGTAACGGGTTAACATCCCAATATACTAAAAGAACTCTTACAACGCTTTAAATAAGCTCACCAGGTGGGCTAATCGGTGTGGACTAGGCGTTAACCCACAAAAAACCGACCTTGTCCTCTTCACAAGGAAATACAAAGTCCCACACATTGACCCTCCCCTCATAAACGGTGTACCACTTAAATTCTCTGATCAAGCAAAATACTAGGGTCTCATTTTAGATAAGAAATTAAGTTGGAAACCTAATATTCAAGAGAGAATAAACAAGGCCACAGTAGCCCTGTTCTCCTGTAAAAAGGCCATTGGTAATAAATGGGGCCTACAGCCTCGCATTACACACTGGCTATACATCTCGGTCATAAGACCGATCCTTACTTATGGAGTAGCGGTATGGTGGACGGCGCTAGGTACAGCGACAAATCGCGATAAACTCAGCAAAGTCCAACGAACAGCCTGCCTGTGTATGGGAGGAGCACTTCGCTCCACCCCCTCTGCCTCACTAGATGTTCTGTTCCATCTAATACCGCTGGACTTTTTCAGAAAACAAACGGCCGCTAATACTGCCATACGGCTTCAGGCCTCCTCTCTGTGGATCAATAATGGAATTGGCCACACCACTATTTTGAACTCGTTCAGAACTATAAACAGTAATATTGACTACACCATACCCCATCCTCAGTTTAATAACTATAGCTTCAAAGTGACTATACCTCCCAGGTCTTCTTGGGAGAATACATAATTTTTGAACAATGATCCTATAAACTTTTATACAGACGGATCAAAAACGGAGGATGGGGTTGGTGGAGGCGTATACTCAGATAGACTTAACTTAAGTATCTCCTTTCGTCTACCCGATCATTGTAGCGTGTTCCAAGCTGAAATCCTGGCTATAAAAGAAGTCCTATCCTGGCTTAGAGAAAACGTTATATCAACTAATGATATACGCATCTTCTCGGATACCCAAGCTGCGTTAAAATCCTTAGACTCTGTCTCCACAAACTCATTAACAGCCCTAAATTGTCGATCATCTCTTACGGAGATGGCTACACAGTTCAACATTCACCTTTTCTGGGTGCCGGGCCATATAGACATTCCAGGAAATTGCAAAGCTGACGAACTTGCAAAAAGCGGAACAACTTTACCTCTGCTGGCTCACAATGCTAGCATAGGTATCCCCTTAGCTACATGTAAACTCATGCTAAAGCAAGATACCATAGAGAAAACAAACTTCAGGTGGAATAACACCACCACCTGTGTAGCGACTAAACGAATTTGGCCTAATCTTAGCGCCAGGCGCTCAAAACAATTAATCTCTCTGAGTAGATTGCACATAAGCTACGTTATAGGTGTCCTGACTGGGCACTGCTTAATGGGGCATTTGAATAATGTCATATTCCACACTTAATAACATATATGCGCCTTTAAAAAAACTTCTGTTAATACCTTACACACATGCTTGTTTTATTCCATTTCAACATCTACCCGCCCTTATTGAAAAACCCTTTATATTTTCAACATAGACTACAGTTCAATTACGATGTTCTCTTGATCGTTCTTATAGACTTCGGTTCGTGACTTTTAGTAAAATTTACGAACTTCATACATGTTGTGACATCCCTCTATCTATTCGATCACGCGCCTCTCATGCTCCCTTTTTTCCATCTTAGAAGCCGGTGTTGCTCTCTCTTATTTTGCTCGTAGAGCTCGCGATCAGTTTTGGTCCAGCTGCGTGTGCTTGCCGGCATTCTTCGTCAAACCAGGTGTCTAACTGTGCTGTGGTGTCTGTGTAAAACCTAGCACTTCATAGGCGGCATCTCTGATGGCTGCAAGACAATGTTGCAACTGGCTTTCAATGCCTTATGCAGTCAGCATGGGACTTCTTGAAAGGTTGTTAGAGCTTCCATCGTAAAAGGACATGATGGTCTTTTGCGATTGTAGCCGTCTTACGTCGAAGTATTTCCTTGTTTTTGGATTAGATCCGTAGCCGTACCTTGGCTACAACGAGCTAGTGGTCCGAGTCAATGTTTGCCACCCTCCTGTACACTAGATCGCGTCGATCTCAATGTGGTCAATCTGGTTGACAGTTGATTAATCAGAAGATTTCCCTGTACCCTTGTGGAGTGGATATCAAGATGTGTGAACTTCTTACTTATACCAGAACGTCTCGGCTCTCAGAGAAATCGATAAGTCAAATTCGTTCTTTCAAAAGTGACATTTCGAAGCAAAAAACAAACACATACCAAAAATAAAAGCTCCACAACTTTTGAAAATGTTTCTGCAAATCACCATTGCACTCTCAAACTCAAAGCATCCAGGAACGCTTTGGTCTCACATGTAGTCCAGATTCTTTTTGACCTTTTAATAAATGTGACACTTAAATAATTTAATTTAGAGATTTTTTACAATTTATTTGAACATCTATTCTCCCATGTGTGCTGCAGCTTTTTCGATTTTATTTACATATATTTTTTGACATTTAAAGCAGGGTTGCCCAAAGAACATATTGCTCAATGATTTTTTTTGTTCCTTTTTTTGGGGAAAATAATACCCATAAATTATGTCAAATAACTTAATTATTTTAATTTCACCAATTAATATCTAGTTTTGGCATACGATCTGTCAAACAAAGCAAGTGTTTTCTGAGTACTGTGTAAAATAATTAAGTTTTAACAAGTAAATAAATTAAAAAAAAAATCTGTTAACCATTGCAAAAGATTCTGAAACTTTTGGTCTAAGTTCTTACAATTAAAGACACGTAAGTGCTAGCAATAAGTTAAAGTTATACTAAAAAATCGCACACGCATGAATCCTAACCCCGAAACACCGGCAACTAAGAAGCGGAATCTATTAGAAAGATCCCCTGATCACAAAGAAGATACAATAAACACAAAAAAAAATAAAACAATCATGAGCTCCATTAGTGAACTATCGCTAGACGATTTTACCCGGCTGCTTGATGATCGTTTTAAAAACCTGGATGATCGATTCAACAATCTCACAACAAAACAAGTTCTTCAACCCCTTATCACCGAACTTTTCCAACTGCGAGTGAGCAACGAAAGTCTAAAGGCGCAAATTCGAACTTTGGAATCGAGATGCGATCAGCTTGAACGACGTTCGGATGTTTCGGAGCTGCAAATGAAAGAAAGCAACATCATTTTTCATCTTCCAGGCTCTAAAAGTGAGAACGCGCAGGAGCAACTGCAAAACACCTGCACAAGTATTACAAATAGTGCATCAGCTAAAACTTTCGAGCACTTCCAGGAGCTACGCACCAAGTCATGAAACCGGCGGACCTACCGCGCGAAGGTAGCAAATGGGCAGTTAGTTCGAGATATACTGAGCCAAAGCAGAAGGCTTGCAGATACTGGCATATCGATGCACAAGGATTATCCAGTGGGAATGCGCCGAAAATGCACCGTATTGTTGAAGCTAAGGAGGGAGGTAAAATCGCAAAATCCAGATCTCAAGGTTAGCTTGATTGATGATAAATTGCGCATTCATGACCAACACTTTTTCTGGAATGATGAAGCTGGGTTATTTTGTGGAAAGTTGGATGGTTTTAGCGTTTTTTCGTCAAAATTTAATGTTAATTTACAGCGAGAAAATTGTATTTATCAAAACAACAGCTTGCCAATGTTATCAATAAACGTCACTCAAACGTCATCTGCGAGCTATCTTCCGCCACCTACATCTCAACTTGAAAACTTACATGATGTCGGTAGTTCAGTTAAAGTTAATGGACGTTCGCACTAGGATTTAGCAGTCAGCCAGAATATTGAAAATGTTGTTAGTTTAGAAATTAAAAATTTTAAGTTATAATATTAATGGTTTATCTAATAAGAAAATACATCGACATTTGTTTTATTATGTCAATACTTTTGAAATATTTTTGCTATACGAAACTCACACTCTGCACCATGACCAAAAATACTTTGAAGAGTATTTCAGCGATTACGAACTATGCTGGGTTGCAGCGGTAAAAAAGAATGGAGCGACGAGAGGAAGAGCATCAGATGGAACACTCTACGGCGTTAAAAAATCTTTGTCTATAATCAAATAGAAGAATTCAAATACTTAGAGATATTAATCGATAAAAAAAAAACTATAAATCTAGTCCCAGTATATTTAAATTGTTCGCATTGGCAAACGGACTTTACCCATTTACATGACACAATGCAAGTATTGGGTGATAAGCACTGCGTCCTGTTGGGGGATTTTAACGCGCGAACCGGACAAGAACAATGTGTGTCTTTTGGAAGCCGTCCTATCTCAAGAAAATCAAAAGACGCAGAAATCAACGCAAGGGGAAAATCAATCTTGGAAATGGGAAGTTCGTTTGATTTGGCTATAATGAATGGTACTAAAAAAGGAGACGAGGAAGGTAAACTTACTTTTATCAGAAACCCAGGTCAGTCTGTTATCGATTATCTTATGATGTCCACTGATTTGATGGGCAATTTATTTGATTTTGAAGTGGATAGTCAAATTTATTCTGACCATATGCCATTAATTACAACTCTAACCACGACATATTCAAATAGTCAACCCGAAACAAAAAATTTGCTTCTCCCTAAACTTAAATGGCAGACAAATCGTGTTGAAATATATCAGGTAAAACTAAATCGCAGTATTAAAGCACACGGTCTACATGAGCACTCGCCAACTATGGAAGATTTGCAGAGCGTGATAACATCGACAGCGGTCTCACATCTCCCAAACACTAAGTCCCTTAAAATAAAATCAGCCTGGTAAGATAGGGAATGTGATTCTGCCCGGAAAAAATCTTTTGCGCTTCTTCATCTATACCAACATTTAAATAAACAGTCTTTGAAAGAAAACTATCTTGCAGCAAATCGAACATACAAAGCTTTATGTAGATGGAAAAAACTTAGCTTCTCCAAAAAACAAGCTGAAAGTCTAACCTACTGCCAAAACTCCTCGGAATTTTGGAAAGGAATACAAAATATAAAAGGAAGACCTTTTGTAACAAAATCACTACCGCCTGCAGAAACACTACGACATCGTTTTAAAGGACAATTGAACCCAAAACTTTTTGCTCCTCCAATTCAATACGCTAGACCAAATGTCGAAAATCAAATTCTAGATAGAGAGATAGCGATCTCTGAAGTCGAAGCAGTTGTAGCCAAAATTAAAGACAACAAAGCTCCCGGGATTGACCGGATCCCAAATGAATTCTGGAAATAAGCAACATTGGAGTTTCTAACACTTCTCACAAAAGTGTACAACGATATTTTCACTACAGGCAAAACACCGGATGCTCTTAGAAAATCAATACTTTTTCCCATTTTCAAAAAAGGAGATAAGACGGACCCATCCAACTATCGAGGTATTGCTTTTCTCAACTCATCGCTCAAAATCTTCATGGAAATTTTAAGAAGCCGACTCACAGCATGGATTGAAAGTAACCATATTCTGAGTGAATTCCAAATTGGATTTAGAAAGGGATATTCCACAGTGGATCACATATTTAGCCTGACCAACATTGCAGAGGTATATATTCGTAGACAAAAAAAACTATACGCATGTTTCATCGATTTTCGTGCCGCATTCGATTCCATCGACAGAAAGGCTCTGATGTTCAAATTGTTTAGAGATGGGATGTCTCTAAAATTTCGAAAAATTATTGAGGACATCTATGTATAAAGAAACAACGTATGCAGTATGGGATGGGCAACATCTATCTGATTGGTTTCTTGCGTTAGTAGGATTGAAACAAGGTTGCAATCTCAGCCCTTCAGCTTTCTGCCTTTATATCGAAGATCTAATAAAACACATGCCGTGTGGAATAACAATTGATGGGTTTCGGATTAAAGTTCTGAAGTACGCAGACGATCTTGTCATGTTAGCCGAATCTCCTGAATCTCTTCAGCTAATGATCAACAAATTACGGTATTACTGTTCGAAGTGGAATCTAACAGTAAACCTTGACAAATCAAAAACAATGGTGTTTCGGAGAGGATCAGGGCGATTGGCTGCAAACGAGAAATTGTATTATGGAGCGGACCAAGTTGAAACTGTGAGGGAATACCAATACTTGGGTTACACTGTGACGAGCAACTTAAACCTAGAAAAACACATAGTAAAAAAACTTTCTTCATCCAAAAATGCGATTGGAACGGTGTGGAAAAATGTGTATGGTAACAAAGACCTAGCATTTAGTGAAAAATACAAAGTTTTTCTCGCAACGTCCGAATCAATAATGCTGTATGCTGCGGAATCATGGGGCTGGAATCAGTCTGAAACCACTGAAAAACGCCTGAGGTTCTTTCTAAAGAGGCAGTTCCGACTACCCGATACAACACCTAACTACATGCTTCTCATTGAAACCGGCCTATCACCCTTACATCTCTCATCGCTTAAACTGCACTTCAACTACATTACCAAGTTAATGTATAGCCACGTGGATAAAGTTGCAAGAAAGATTGCTGTTTCGATTATAAAGTCGCAAAGCTCATGGTTTCAGGAATGGAAAAACTTAGCGGACTCTTGTGAACTCTCTCTTTCAACCTAACTTTAGATAATTTACATGAATGGAAGCCATATCTTAACAGTCTACTCGAAAAGCTCCACTCCAAATCTAGAGAGAAAAGTATAGAGCAAGCTACTAGTTAGCGAATCTTAGCCTTGATGTGGATTTTCGTGAAGAACTCGCACATACTGTTGAAACTGAAGACTTTTTGTCTCAGTATAGTTCCAACAACAAATCCACACCCAAATAGACGCTGCCTTTGTTCTCATCGCAGTTTCTTAGTTTGCGTTTGCCCGTTGCTTTCTCATCGCACTTTTGGATGGCGGTAATATCTGCCCTGCAGCAATTTGGGGGTTCCGCTAACTGTTCGGCTGCACGTGGTATATTAAGGGACCTAACATTCCACGTAAAGATACAAAGTTCGTTGTGCTTATTTCGTTTGCTAGGTTCGTCATCAGTAAATCCGTCCGTATCCGAGGCTTGTTGGTGTTTCGCAAATAGGATATTTCAACATTGTCAGAAAGTCAACCCGACCGACGGCAAACCCCTTAACGGGAGCCGTATAAAACTGCTCCTTATAGGCATGGGCTCCGCTTATGTCTCTTAAAAGCCCTATAACGTTCAACCTTAATGGAACTGTAGACGCCACCGATGATTCCATCTCGGAAATTCCCCCGCTGCCGGCCGTCTAAATAAGGAGAGGTGCCTTAGTGGAAACACCTCTCCCCCCTCTCTCGTTAGCCACAACTTTCCACTGGGGTTAGAACCCAATATCCAATTGATGTCTATTCACAAGATGTTCACCGCGAGGATGTGAGAGTAGAAGTTGATAGATACAGAGGTGAGTTTTGAGAATAATCTGCGGATAATAATCGTCTACCGTACGTCGATATTTCTAAAACAAAATTATAACATTTTGAGTTGTCATTTGTTGGCGGAAGCACGGAACACACTTATGGACTATTTTACGTAGCAGATTTCTACAACCGATAATGTAATATTCTTGTCTTAGAAGGGCGAATAAAAGAGAAACACCTGCATGGCAATTTGAACTATGGAAATGATCGACGATAAGTTTTGCAATTCGGGTGCTTTTGTCGAGAATGATGGGGTGTTTTGCGGAATAAGCTACATTTGATTCTTGGATACGACCCCCGACGCGTAAAAGTCCTTGGTCATCCACAAACGGCGCTAAAGATGCTAGCTTATTACCTTTTGAGAGATTCTCACCACTTTTTATACTGTTGATTTCTAGAGGAAAACTTAGATGTTGGTGAAATTTTATTAGTTTGGTCTTTGCTATGGAAATTTCGAGAGAAGACAAAGCCAGAGATTGCGTTTTAGGGGCAGATTTATCACGAGAATTCAGTAGAAATTTCTTTAGTTCAGCGTTTTTTACGGGATCACAGATTTCACCACTTGTTAGCATTTTTCTTATAGAAACAAGTTCACGAATATTTGCTATAAAACGAAATATGAAACCGAGCACACGAATAGATTTTAGAAAACGAGACGAATCATCGATGACTTTGCAAAAAATGTTTGTAGGGTCTAGTTTTGACACGAAAGCATAAGTCGGCTGCTTTTTTCGTCTTTCAAAGTCGTCAGATTTGATATTATCCACTGAATATTCCGATTTTGGCCACTGGTCCCGTTCTTTCGTAATTCACGATGGTCCGGTCCACCATAACTCATTTTGGAGTAAATGAGAAGGTGGAATACCGCGAGAGGCACAGTCAGCTGGGTTTTGTTCAGATCGTACGTGGTGCCATGATTATCTAGGTATTGCAGAGAGAATTTCTGAAGTACGATTCCCGATGAAAACTGACCACCTCTTTGGTAATGCCGATAGCCAATGGAGGACGATTGCGGAGTCAGTCCAAGCTACAACTTTTATTTCTTTATCTTGTAAAGAAGTTTTAAGTTTTGTTACTAACCGAGTTAGTAGAACTGCTCCACAGAGCTCAAGACGCGGAAGAGAGACAACTTTGATGGGAGCTACTTTGCTTTTTGCTGCGACTATGTTGCTATTAATATTTCCAGCCGAATCTACGCTTCTACAATATATCACAGCTGCGTAAGCATCAAGAGATGCATCGCAAAATGCGTGATATTCGACGTTTTCTTTCGATGTCCACATGATTCGTGGAATTTTTATTTTTTCGAGGGTTGGAAGCTCGTCACGAATGCAGTGCCAACTTTTGGCATGCTCTGAAGATATGACGTCATCCCATTTATACTTTTTCCGCCAGAGTTCTTGAAACAATATTTTGATACCGATAACAACAGGAGTGAGAAAACCGATAGGATCGAAAATCCTTGAAGATTCTGAAAGTATTTGACGCTTTGTTGATGACGCTTTATCATTTAAGTTGACTTTGTAGGAAAACGAATCATTTGCAGGAGACCACTGCAAGCCGAGAAGTTTGACTGAGCTGTATTCTTCAAACTCCTTTGGTGACATCTCGCGTTGTTCTTCTGGCAAACTGAGAAGAAGAGGCCAACAGTTTGTTGTCCACTTCCGAAGATTTAAGCCAGCAGATTTGAGAAGACTAACAAGTTCTTGGCGGAGTGACGTAACTTCTTCTATAGAATCAGCCCCAGTCATTACGTCATCAACGTAAAAGTCATTTAGCAATACTTCCGAAGCTCGCGGGTGTGTTTCTGCTGAATCGATCGCGAGTTGATACAAAGTGCGTACAGCCAAAAATGGAGCACAAGCAGTGCCATAAGTTACTGTCAACATACGATAATGTTTTAACGGAAGATTACTAGATTTTCTCCAAAGAATTCGTTGGAAGTCTGCATGCTCTTTAGAGATTCTGATTTGGCGAAACATTTTTTCGACATCGCCAGATATCGTATACAGATGACGACGGAAACGAATGCAGATTGAAAAGAGATCAAGTTGATAGGATTTACCTATAAGTAACGATTCGTTGAGAGACGGATGATTAAGCGAAGATCTAGCCGAACCATCGAACACTACCCTGACTTTCGTTGTGCTGCTATCATCCTTGAGAACAGCATGGTGCGGTAAGTAAAAACATTTGCTAGAAGACATATTTATCTCACTAGCAGGAACCTCTTCCATATGACCTAGGTTCAAATACTCATCCATAAAGCTTGTGTATTTATCCGTTAAGTACCGACTGGATGCGATGCGACGTTCAGTAGAATAAAAACGATTTAACGCGACGTGAAGGCTATTGCCGAAATCTCTAGCTTTATCGGATTTGAATGGTAACTGCACCATGTACCTGCCGTTAGGTAAACGAGTATGATTTTTAACGAATATGTCTTCTGCAAGTTGATCTTCAATGGACAGAGTAGGTTCGAGGTCGACTTCTTCAAGACGCCAAAAACGCTCGAGGTCAAACGTAGTTGAAGTGTCCAATGAAATACAGAATGAATTGACACCTTTTGTTGTCGAAGGGGTGACGGTTTCCATGTTACCACAGACAACCCAACCGAAAATTGTTGGCACAAGATCAGGCATTCCTTGCTTACCGCGCTCTGCAGAGCCATTTATTATGCTGAATAATTTATCAGCACCGATGAGTGCGTCGATATGACCAGGAATATTAAATTTCGGGTCAGCTAAGGTGAATGAACTGAACGACTGTACATTTGAAACCGTAGTAAACGAAGTCGGTAACATGGATGTTAGTTTTGAAACGACGAAGCACTGAATTTCAATAAATTCTTGAGTGAAGCGAGAATTAAGTTTGAGGGTCACGATTCCATTCGTAACACCTGCTGGTGTTGCTCCAACACCTGCGATGGGTATTTGTGCGTTCTTGCGAACCAATCCTAATCTCTGAACTGTTTGTTCAGTAACGAAGGAGACCTGAGATCCCGAGTCTAGCAACAACCGAATATTTTGTATTGTTCCTTGCTTATCATGAACGTGAGCGATAGCAGTGGGCAACAGAGTTTGATGCGAACGAATCGAAGAAGACAAATTGTTTGCCTGAGCTAATGATGAGCAAAGCGAGATTGGTGAAGCTGTTGTTTCTAGAGCATTTGATATCGATGAATTGGTCACGGGAATACCAGAAGAAGAAGAAGACGAAGATGTAGATGAAGAAACAGGAACTGCAGAAACTTTTGACGGAGGTTGAATGTGAACGAGCGAGTGATGCCGCGAGTGACAAGTTCTGCACCGAAATTTTGAATGACATTTTTGCGAAGAATGCCCTGAATGAAGGCAGTTGAAACATATTGAGTTATCTTTGACGAAAGTACGGCGTGCGGTAATGTCAAGCGAAAGAAACTGTGGACATTGATTTAAAAAGTGATCTGCTTTGCACTTTGGACAGCTTGGACTCGATTCTACAAAATGAGATTGAATGACCTTTGGATTCTTCCCACGAGATTGAGCAGTCGGACGAGAAAACGATTGAGCAGACTCCAAAGCATAACAACGTGAGTTCAAAAATATTAAAAATTCCTCTATTGAGGCATTAGCCTTTGTCCCTAACTCAAGTGCCCAAGCTTCCTTTGTATCTTGGTCTAATTTCAGCAAAAGTAGATAAATGACCCAAGGATCACGCCCGGTGGCTGCCAAGGAGTCTAAACCACGAATGGTTTCATCAGCTGCATCGGAGAGCTTACGAAGAGACTGTATATTAGACGCGTTGATATTTGGAATTGAAAGAAGCGATTGTATATGCGACTGTATCATAAAATTGGGACGATCGTAGCGCATTTCTAACTTTTCCCAAGCATCAACGTAATTGACATCCGAAACTTTTATATCGCGAATAAGATTTGATGGCTCCCCGCGTAGAAAAGATTTCAAATAATGAAATTTTTGTGTCGGAGATATATCGGAGTTACTGTCTATCGAGCCGATAAAATGATCTCTAAAGCTAGGCCATTCTTTGTAATCCCCGGAAAATACCGATATCGAGAGCTTAGGCAATGCTATGGAACACGTGGACTTTTTTGTCTCGTTTAACTTTTTCAAAAAAATAGTTTGTTGGCTAGCTAATCTTTCTACAACCGATTCCGAAACGGCAGGTGAAGCTGGTGTAGCAGCTAACTTTCTTTCGTTTATAACTTTTATCAATGTGGCTTGAGCGGAGAAATATTTATTTTCGTAGTCGGGGAAATCGTCATCAGGATCGACGAAATCAGCTTCACCCGAGTGGTTATAAAGTTCGTCTGTTAACCCTACAAATTTAACCCACGCTTCTTCAAGATTCTCTAAACGAGTCTCAAGAAGTTCTAATGAAACACGATCGTCTAAATTCTCAGCAAATGCTGCAGCCCGAGTCAAAAGCCCTTTCACATGGCCGCGTTTTGATTTGATAGCGTTCATTCTTAAAGTGTATATTGAAAAATATTTGGTTTCGATTAACGAACAAATTAATTAAATTGTACCAAGACACTGTGCAATTAATCTATGGCTTTATAATTATTAAATATTCGATCAATTAAATACCAGTGAACTCGTTTCATGTGTACCAATTCACAATTTGATATACATATATATTAGTTTACCATGTTGACACAATTAAAAAAATCAAATGTTATGTCCAATCTAGGATTATCGAAATTCAACAAAAATTCACGAAAAAGTTCATTAAATGTGGCTTACGAAGGACCATGAAAAAATCTGCTAATTACCAATTCGTAATATTTATTAAATATTGTCTATAAATCAAACAAGCAAAATGAATCGACGAGGAAAACACTCAATTGTAATTTTAATTGTTAAATATTTTATTATAATTACCCAAATGATGTTGCCACCTCGGTGGTTGATTATCGAAAGAGATCGAATTCAATGTAAAATTGTTGACAACAAGACAAAATAACATGATCATACGAGAGATTAGAGATTACAGCAATTTTAGCAAAAAGCAACTGCCCGTTATTATTACAATGACAAATACAATTAATAGAAATGTTAAATTTGGTAAACAAAGGTAGTGTAAGTTATGCAAGTTTGGCAGTTTGTCACAAATATGACAAAAACAATAAGAAATTTTAAATTACATTTTAGATCAACAAATTTATGATATGAAATTACAATTAATCAAATTCAAAAACAAACTAATAATACAAATTTAACATCAAGTACAGAACAATGGGTTTCGGATTAAAGTTCTGAAGTACGCAGACGATCTTGTCATGTTAGCCGAATCTCCTGAATCTCTTCAGCTAATGATCAACAAATTACGGTATTACTGTTCGAAGTGGAATCTAACAGTAAACCTTGACAAATCAAAAACAATGGTGTTTCGGAGAGGATCAGGGCGATTGGCTGCAAACGAGAAATTGTATTATGGAGCGGACCAAGTTGAAACTGTGAGGGAATACCAATACTTGGGTTACACTGTGACGAGCAACTTAAACCTAGAAAAACACATAGTAAAAAAACTTTCTTCATCCAAAAATGCGATTGGAACGGTGTGGAAAAATGTGTATGGTAACAAAGACCTAGCATTTAGTGAAAAATACAAAGTTTTTCTCGCAACGTCCGAATCAATAATGCTGTATGCTGCGGAATCATGGGGCTGGAATCAGTCTGAAACCACTGAAAAACGCCTGAGGTTCTTTCTAAAGAGGCAGTTCCGACTACCCGATACAACACCTAACTACATGCTTCTCATTGAAACCGGCCTATCACCCTTACATCTCTCATCGCTTAAACTGCACTTCAACTACATTACCAAGTTAATGTATAGCCACGTGGATAAAGTTGCAAGAAAGATTGCTGTTTCGATTATAAAGTCGCAAAGCTCATGGTTTCAGGAATGGAAAAACTTAGCGGACTCTTGTGAACTCTCTCTTTCAACCTAACTTTAGATAATTTACATGAATGGAAGCCATATCTTAACAGTCTACTCGAAAAGCTCCACTCCAAATCTAGAGAGAAAAGTATAGAGCAAGCTACTAGTTAGCGAATCTTAGCCTTGATGTGGATTTTCGTGAAGAACTCGCACATACTGTTGAAACTGAAGACTTTTTGTCTCAGTATAGTTCCAACAACAAATCCACACCCAAATAGACGCTGCCTTTGTTCTCGGTAGCCGTCGCCATAGAATACATCGCAGTTTCTTAGTTTGCGTTTGCCCGTTGCTTTCTCATCGCACTTTTGGATGGCGGTAATATCTGCCCTGCAGCAATTTGGGGGTTCCGCTAACTGTTCGGCTGCACGTGGTATATTAAGGGACCTAACATTCCACGTAAAGATACAAAGTTCGTTGTGCTTATTTCGTTTGCTAGGTTCGTCATCAGTAAATCCGTCCGTATCCGAGGCTTGTTGGTGTTTCGCAAATAGGATATTTCAACATTGTCAGAAAGTCAACCCGACCGACGGCAAACCCCTTAACGGGAGCCGTATAAAACTGCTCCTTATAGGCATGGGCTCCGCTTATGTCTCTTAAAAGCCCTATAACGTTCAACCTTAATGGAACTGTAGACGCCACCGATGATTCCATCTCGGAAATTCCCCCGCTGCCGGCCGTCTAAATAAGGAGAGGTGCCTTAGTGGAAACACCTCTCCCCCCTCTCTCGTTAGCCACAACTTTCCACTGGGGTTAGAACCCAATATCCAATTGATGTCTATTCACAAGATGTTCACCGCGAGGATGTGAGAGTAGAAGTTGATAGATACAGAGGTGAGTTTTGAGAATAATCTGCGGATAATAATCGTCTACCGTACGTCGATATTTCTAAAACAAAATTATAACATTTTGAGAGCAACATTTTGTATAACATTAACAAAGTTTGAAATCAATATCTTTTTTAAGTTCTCAAGATTCTTGAGTCGTTAACCAATTAAGCTGTTTTTGTATTAAAATTAAGTTGTCAATTTTATTTTCCAAAAATGTAAGGAAAAGTTACCAACATATTTTTTGACGTCAACACCTTTCTTGACGCTCGAGATATTCGAGTCGAAAACTAGTTTTTTTCAAGTTTAACATAAGGCATCCCAAGCGTATGAACACAAGGTACACGCATTCACAGACACCTTCCTAAGAACTTTTGATCTATATTCTTGAAACTTGAAACTTCTAGTAATGTCAAAATATTCAATTTTGACATATTGGTCCGATAACAATAACTGGTCATGGAAAGTTTAAAAATAATTTTACCGCTGTCAATTTTAATTTGTTATAATTGATAATAATTAGCGTACTGCACTTTAAACTAAAAACAATGATTGGCAACCCTACGAATTCCTCTAACTCCAAACAAAACAGGGCCTTTTCTTTGTCCGCTTGGTGCGGAGTGCGGTACACAATACAACTCATCAGAGCAGCTTTTCAAGTGCTAATAAAATGTGCCCTCCCATAAACAGTTCAGGACCTTTTTTTTTTTCTATTTTCTAGGCTTTCTCCTCGTTTATGTCGCATGGAATGATGCTTACGTTCGATTATTATTATTATTATCGTATGTGGTGAACGTTTCTGATGGGTGGTTGGGTCGATGGGTAGTTTGTTGTGTGGGCGGGCAGTTGGGGGTAGTTGGATGGTATGTATGTAAACATATAGGTAGGCATGTGACGTGGAAACAGCAATCGATTCTCATTTCCTATATAACTTCAAATGGTCGTATATGTATCGTATAGGTACATACCGTTATACTCTTACTATATAATACACCTATGTACATATGTATATTTTCTGCACGTACCTCTACATCTATATACGTACATATGTACATGGAAAATAATGATGGAGCGACAATTTGCATAGCAATCATATTTCTGTCATCATCAGGTATAAGAGATTTTAACAAATGGCACAGCGCACAGTTCCTGGCAGACATTCATTATAACGGAATGTGTGTGATATGATCTAACGGGGTTGAAGGTCCCAGAAAAGGGAGCTATGTATTTTTTTTTTTCTTATGTTCGTTTTATTATTACTTTTTTTTTAAGTTTGATTGCTTGCCTTTGGATTTGATGTAGGATATGGGAGGATGTGGATGTTTTGAAATGCTGAATACAATGTTCGATATAACTTATTGTTGAAGGCAGGTTAAAATGAGCAGTGTCAACATTATTTTTTTAACAGTAAACAGAATAAAATACAAAAAAAAACATAAAGGTATAAAGAAGAAGAAGAAGATTTGAATGATGGAGCATTTTTCGTATAAGTCATTTTATTTGAAAATTTACGATTGAATGGAGCTAGTGTTGATTTCAGATTATTGTGTTCTGCTCATCTGCTGTATACCTAGATACAAGCAACATGCATGCGTAGGTAAACATGGGTAAGAATGAAAATAGATATGACTTTAGAAAAAGAAATACAAAAAGAGTTGACAATAATTTAGGTATAAAGGTATTCTGAAGTTTATATTTTAGATTGGAAATTTCTAAAGGAATAATTTGATCCGAAAATATGAAAAGATTTGTATTGTATTCAAACAAAAGATCGTTTTTTTAAGGACATCAAAATAGAAGCCTTAAATAAACATCATTATGAAGGTTTGTCAAAACTTTGGTGAAATTTTATTTTTGTCAGAAAAATGTATATTGATACTTTTAATGACAGAAAAGGATAACAAAATGAAATTTTGAGTTTTTTCAAAACAAAATTTATCCAATATTTTCCATCGAAAAATAATTATACACGAAATCAATAGATCGAATAATTCTTGATTTATCTTTCTGATGGATGAACATAATATGTCTCTAGTACGCAAAAGTGATTCAAACAAAAACTGCACATCTGAAATGCTTAAGTTCATTGTGCAGATACATATATTTTTTAGGAAAATCTTTCAACACAAAACAGATAAGATGCTTGAAGGCTTAAGTCGAGACTGGAAAGAGATAAAGAGAAAAACAACTCAAAGAGATAGGTCAATACTTTTGCCAAAGGTCAAGCAATTCGTGATGCCCTTTGATCCCAATCATGCCAATAAGGAATCATCTTCTCAAAATTGGTTTGAGGGAGTGTATTGATCGTGTGTTTCAAAAAAAAACAAAATCCTTAAAGTTTGTTTAGAGTTTGCGCGAGAATTAGCACTCTTTACGACCAAAACAAAAAAAAAACCTACCTTCACGACCTATTTTGTCATATGGATCGATAGTGTCGGCACTACACGGGCCCTTCGAACCAGAACAACAGATGTCCAAAATGCTATTCTAAACCTTCTACCAGCAGACCTGCACATTAAATATTAAGTATCATGCAGCACTTTGAGACTTAAGCAATCAAACTGTTGGCTTTTCATACCCTATCAGCATGGCAAGACTAATGAACTGATTTCTCAGTGAATATTTTGAAAGCATCTTTCTTACCGGAAAGAATTGGGAGGATGGCATGGTTACGAAATACTTTGATACGAAATATTTACTGACGATTCAAAGATGGAGTGTAGAGTCTGAAACATTGTACGAATAATTAAATGACTCTAAGTCATTTCTGCTACCTGATTTTGCCAGTCTATTTTAAGCTGATATACTAGCGATCAGAGAAGCATGCAAAATACTGAATTCGAACTTACACCAAAATAGAAACACGGCTATTTGCATTCTGCACTGACAGCCATGCCGCTGTTATGGCAATCAATGTGCTAGTAATGCTATCAGGGATGGAGGGAACCTACAGTTTTAAGCCGAATCCGAACGGCTAATTTGAGAAAACATACAAGAATTATTCCTGGAGGATTTATCAATTCCTCGGAAGAGGCAGTTCCCGTGAAAAAACTTTTAGGTGGCACAGGCGGGGATCGAACTCAAGACCTCTCGCATGACAGTCCAACGCACTAACCATCATGCGACGGGTACATCTTTATACTGGTACAAAATGTCGGGATGAACTATCCAGTTTAAACACCAACCTCTGTGTGACTTCTCTTTGATTCCAGGTCATAGTGACATTGATGGAAATAAACGGACTGATGAGTTGGGCCATCAAGACTCGGCTCTTCATAGCTCACTTGCGGAAAGGGGAAAATATTCCTCTTGGAGCTATGAAAAGCAAAATTTTCTCAATTTTTCTACCAGAATCCAACCACAAGTTGATCAATCTAACGAACTAGGCTGTCTCTAACAATAACCGTTCTATCATATTACGGCAGATCGTGGAAAAAACTCAAGAACATCAAATTGACGCCCACCATATCTTCAGTGATTTCAAGGCCGCATATGACAGCATCTACAGCGACGAGTTGTGCATCTAGTTTTGGCCAAGTTCGTTCGTTTGTGCAGGATGACCATGGAGAATTCTCGTTGTACTAAAAAAGTTAGAAAGATCTTAACAGAATCTTTCGATGTCAAAAAAGGCTTTAGACAACGTGATGGGCTTTTGTGCGATTTCATTAACATGGTACTTGAAAGAATAGTTCAGGGCTCCCACCTTAACCCTAAAGGCACTATCTTTTAAAAGTCTTTCCAATTAAATATAATGGGAAGAACTCAGCGTAGTGTCAATGGGGCTTTTTTGAGTATTGAGGCAGAGGCGGCAAAAGTGGGTTTAACTGAAAGCAATTGACTAGCAAAGCTTTCTCTCGAGCGACTAAAGTGCCGCTATATAAGAACCTCATATTCCCTGTCCTGCCTTACGGCGGTGCAGAATCATGGACTATGACAAAAGCGGATAAAAACACTTTGGGTCATTTCGAGAGTAAAGTTCTTCATGTGATCTACGGTCCCGTATGCATAAAAGGTGAGTGGAGGAGATGATGAAACGACGAACTGTACGGGCTGTACAACGACGTTGACTTAGCCAGAGGGGTAAAAGTCCAACGACTAAGATGGCTGGGTCACTTGAGCGCATGGAAACCAACGCTCCGGCCCAGGAAGTCTTCGAATCCACAACCACAGGACATCACAGTAGAGGAAGGGCAGGGATCAGTTGGTTCGCACAAGTGGAAAGTTACTTCACCCAACTTGTCGTGCAAAACTGGGTTGGGACCAAGCTAGATAGAGAAGTTTGTTGGGTGAGGCCCTCGTTCACACAGGACTGTAGTGCCACCTTAAGTTAGTAAGTAAGTAATGCAACTGCAACTGCGTTTTCCAATAATTCGATTTAATTCGAATATTTTTTAAGAGATTTCATGCGACATGCAATAAGAGAAGAGTTACTAAGTTAAAGTTAGAACGAAATATAAAAACAAACTAACATCAAACATTAAATCAAAATTGTTCTGGACTAATTGCTTTCTTTTGTCTTGTCAATTTTGGTCGATCTTTTCGAAAGATGCTACAGACAGACATGCGACAATATTGCCAAAATCGATCTGGAAATCTGTGCAAATTTTTATATAAATGATGAAATTCACGATAGTTTTCCCTCTCGCGATTTATTGGGTATACTGTATACACCAAATCTACGGATTCTAAATCATATTATAGAGCTGTAAATAATGGGTAATTATTTTGAGGTTAGGATTTTCATGTATTTGACAGATCACGCGGGATTTCAGACATGGTGTCAAAGAGAAAGATGCTCAGTATGCTTTGACATTTCATCATGAATAGACTTACTAACGAGCAACGCTTGCAAATCATTGAATTTTATTACCAAAATCAGTGTTCGGTTCGAAATGTGTTTCGCGCTTTTTTATCGACAAATTTTGTTCAGCGATGAGGCTCATTTCTGGTTGAATGGCTACGTAAATAAGCAAAATTGCCGCATTTGGAGTGAAGAGCAACCAGAAGCCGTTCAAGAACTGCCCATGCATCCCGAAAAATGCACTGTTTGGTGTGGTTTGTACGCTGGTGGAATCATTGGACCGTATTTTTTCAAAGATGCTGTTGGACGCAACGTTACGGTGAATGGCGATCGCTATCGTTCAATGCTAACAAACTTTTTGTTGCCAAAAATGGAAGAACTGAACTTGGTTGACATGTGGTTTCAACAAGATGGCGCTACATGCCACACAGCTCGCGATTCTATGGCTATTTTAAGGGAAAACTTCGGAGAACAATTCATCTCAAGGAATGGACCGGTAAGTTGGCCACCAAGATCATGCGATTTGACGCCTTTAGACTATTTTTTGTGGGGCTACGTTAAGTCTAAAGTCTACACAAATAAGCCAGCAACTATTCCAGCTTTGGAAGACAACATTTCCGAAGAAATTCGGGCTATTCCGGCCGAAATGCTCAAAAAAGTTACCCAAAATTGGACTTTCCGAATGGACCACCTAAGACGCAGCCGCGGTCAACATTTAAATGAAATTATCTTCAAAAAGTAAATGTCATGGACCAATCTAACGTTTCAAGTAAAGATTTGATGAGATTTTGCAAATTGTATGCGTTTTTTTTAAAAAAAAAGTTCTCAAGCTCTTAAAAAAGCACCCACTATAAACAAAAGTTTCAGCTAATAAGCTACGATGAATCGCACTTAACTATGGCATTTTTCCAACTAACCGCTCAGCAACGTCGTTTAGTAAATGGTCACCCATCGCATCGCTCAGATTCGTCGCTTAGTCGATCATTGCGTGGCCGGAGCCTTAGGAGAACAATATGCTTTTAACAATATCAAATAAATAGCCGCTATATGATTGAAACACGATATCCATTTCATGACCAATTCGGCCATTTGCATCTGTACGACCTCTACGACTTACCGAATTTCGTCTTTAAGGTTTTGAATTGATTGTGGAGAATTGATAAAGACCTTTTCCTTCACGAGTTTCCAAGGAAACTTTCCTACCAAAAATGCAATTTTCTCGTTTTTTGTGTACCTTATAGAGAGGTCTTGCTGAAAATAAACGTATAGTTGATCCGAAAATACGATGGTCCTCATGTTTGATGGCTTCCGAGTTCTGAGCGTTAAAAGCCTAAAGACCTAAGTTTTTTTTTATTTGCAAAATACGATGTAATATTTTTCGCTGAATATCTAATTTCAAAGATTAAGCAGTAAACGAAACGCCTGGGTATTCTGTTTTTCTTGAAAGACTCTTAAAACCTGATGGTCGTCTATCAGTTCCACGACAACCTAAAAGTGTTTTAGTTTTGCAAACTTTTAATTTACATAAATTTAAGATTTAAGTAATCGCCAAATATGAAAAGATGGCAGTTTCAAAAGTGAACGCCTAAATTGCAGACTATACGTAACAAATTTCTCACTGTTCTTAAGCAAGGCACTCGATGGAACAGTCATACTCTTAACATGCTTGAAGGAATCACAACCAAAATAACACATACTTGAAGAATTCAAGTGAAAACAAATTTTTTCCACAAACTCTGTCCAATTCAGTTGTAGGTACATGTAATTGTTACATATCCTCTTCATTCCGCTTGGTATGACCTTTAAGTGCCCTGTAATACCTTAAAACCAGATTACACTTCTTCAATTCTCCTGTAACTAATTACGTAGAGTACGGAGGCTGTGGGGTAAATGGGGGTAAACCCTATACGCCATTCCAAAATATTAGTTGTATTTATCAAATCAAAGTAATTATTTATTTTGGAATTTAGCCTGCCTCTAATCACTGAGGCATTTGATTGACGTGGTAAACGTGATTTATTTCAATGATGAGAATAGAAAGTTCTCCTCGAAAAACCGATTGGCATTGAATTTTTGATTGCGTACTCGTATGTTTTTTGTTTAAGGGTGGTTTAGATATGAGGGTGAGGGTGAGGGTGAGGGTAGGTTCAATTATGTATCTAACATTGGTACTTGTGTATAGTTTTAATGATGAAATTGTTTTGATTAGTGTCATTGCTGATGTTAATGGTGGTATATACATATATACTTTTGTGTGTTTATAGGCAGCGAGATGATACAAAAGATAATGATAGGATTTCTAATTTAACATTTTGGAGAACAAGAAGAATCCTAGTGCCAGACACACACGTGTCCCGAACTGTGTTGCTGGTGCTCTAAATTTTCCAAATGAACAAGTAGCGGGGTATACAATTTTAATTGGATACAAAATTCAATGCCGGTAGTCGGTGGTACTCGTTATACATATGTATGTATATTCTGTGGAATGTATATATTTATATATTATAGGAGAAGGTGAACTTTATAACCTATGTTCTTTGGTTGGTTGGCTTGGTTCTAATTGCATGATTTCAGAAAAAAGACACGTGTCTGTGTTTTGTTCGAATTTATTGATTTTTAATGTAGGACAATTTGAAATCCCAAAACAAAAAACAACAACCTTCAAACAAAAATATTCGGATTATGTTACTGCTGGTGTAATGACAGTGGTTCGAAATTTACTGAACCATGAAACAAAATCACAATGATTACTCTAGAACTAGATTAACACAAAACTGTAACAGAAAGAAATACACTTTTTAACCCTTAGCCGGTACACTGGGGTCGTTTGTGACCGGGCCTTATACCTTTCAAATTTCCCGCCCTTAATGTTCTGAAACTGGGTCCGTAGTGGCATCTAGTTGTAGTTGGAGAGTTGCTCTTTCGCTTCGCACAGTTTTTGGTGAGTCAAGTGCGTGGGTCTGTTCGTCACACTCAGGTGAATTGGAATGGTGCCGTTAACAACCCCAGTGTGCCGGCTAAAGTTGAAATTGATTTTATTTTCGAATTTTTATTTCACGTGTTTTTGTGCTAAAAATCGTCGAATAAGGTGAGTATACACTATGTTTAGAAAGTGTGAATTTTTTCGCAAACTAATAGTATTTTAAAACACGTAAGATGGCCTACAATCTTCGACGTCGCACGTTTCGGCGAGAGCTCCTGGATGAAACACAGCAAGTTCCTGCCGAGGACGAGCAGGATCAAGAGAGCAAAGGGAGTGAAAGTGAAGGAGATTCTGAGTACGATGCCGAGTGCTCCGAGGCTACGGATGTGTCATCCTCAGAATCGGATGTGGACGCGGAAAACGCCACTTTGGACAAGCGTCTCTTGGAGTCACGCGCCCGGGGACGGCGGAGCTCTACCTTGAAAGGAAAAGATGGTTTCAAATGGAAGGCAAGAGCTCCTGAGTGTCGGCCAGGTTAGTACTATAGATATATAGAGATATAATAGGCATAGTAGAGAAGATTGGAAAGAAGGATGGTGCTGGTAGCTAGGGTGTACAAGTGAAAAAAAGAGCGGGCAAGCGAGCGAGAGTTTGTAAAAGAGAAAGCGTGAGGTTGAGAGTAGAGGGGACGGTGCATGAACACAGAGAAAAGATTTCACGAACACAGCCGGTGATGATCGACACTCGGCGACGACGAACACGGCGTATATCAATTTCGACGGGCATGCGCATGCCGGAGAGGGAAAAATGGAGCGTAGTTTGAAAATTCAATTTATTTTTGCAGATCGAGTAAGCGACTTTGCACCTGTGTACGTGCCTGGACCAAATGGTAACGCCAAAAATCTAGATTCCATTGAAAAGTTTTGGGAAATACTTTTCAACGATGAGATGATAGATATCATTGTACAGCATACGAATACGAAAATTGAGGAACTTTGCCTGGAACTCGTTGCCGCAGACAAAGCAGAAAGCTACCATCATTTGACTGATATAGAGATGAAATTCGAGCATACATAACATTGGCGTCTTATATCGGGTGATTTTTTAAGAGCTTGAGAACTTTTTAAAAAAAAAAAACGCATACAATTTGCAAAATCTCATCGATTCTTTATTTGAAACGTTAAATTGGTCCATGACATTTACTTTTTAAAGATAATTTCATTTAAATGTTGACCGCGGCTGCGTCTTAGGTGGTCCATTCGGAAAGTCCAATTTTGGGTAACTTTTTCGAGCATTTCGGCCGGAATAGCCCGAATTTCTTCGGAAATGTTGTCTTCCAAAGCTGGAATAGTTGCTGGCTTATTTGTGTAGACTTTAGACTTGACGTAGCCCCACAAAAAATAGTCTAAAGGCGTCAAATCGCATGATCTTGGTGGCCAACTTACCGGTCCATTCCTTGAGATGAATTGTTCTCCGAAGTTTTCCCTCAAAATGGCCATAGAATCGCGAGCTGTGTGGCATGTAGCGCCATCTTGTTGAAACCACATGTCAACCAAGTTCAGTTCTTCCATTTTTGGCAACAAAAAGTTTGTTAGCATTGAATGATAGCGATCGCCATTCACCGTAACGTTGCGTCCAACAGCATCTTTGAAAAAATACGGTCCAATGATTCCACCAGCGTACAAACCACACCAAACAGTGCATTTTTCGGGATGCATGGGCAGTTCTTGAACGGCTTCTGGTTGCTCTTCACTCCAAATGCGGCAATTTTGCTTATTTACGTAGCCATTCAACCAGAAATGAGCCTCATCGCTGAACAAAATTTGTCGATAAAAAAACGCGAAACACATTTCGAACCGAACACTGATTTTGGTAATAAAATTCAATGATTTGCAAGCGTTGCTCGTTAGTAAGTCTATTCATGATGAAATGTCAAAGCATACTGAGCATCTTTCTCTTTGACACCATGTCTGAAATCCCGCGTGATCTGTCAAATACTAATGCATGAAAATCCTAACCTCAAAAAAATCACCCATTACAAGGACTTTGGAAATCTGCAGATGTAGATAATGATAGGCTTTGGGATACAAAAATGGCAGACGAGAATGATAGATTTTCTGCTGTTCGTCAGATCTGGGATATTTTTATGAATAACTGTCAGCAGTATTATACGCCAAGCAACAAATGTACTGTTGACGAACAGTTACTGAGTTATAGAGGTAGATGCGTGTTTCGCATGTACATGAAAGATAAGCCAGACAAATATGGATTGAAAATCGTTACGTTACGTTGTCTTCGTTTTGTGAAATACATGTAGCAGATTTTTATCAATTTTTAATTAATTTATTTTAGATTTACGGAGTGCCCTATTTAGGCAAGGGATCTGCTGTAATTTGAGAAGAAAAAATTCACGAGTATTTTTTCCGCGTCGTTACTGCACCAATACATGGCTCTCATCGTACAGTAACATGTGACAATTGGTTTATGTCTATACCTCTACTGCAGCATATGCTGCTTGCACCATACAATCTGACAATTACTGGAACGTTGAGAAAAAATAAGAGAGAAATTCCAGCTGAAATGAAAGTTTCTTCCAAGTCACCGCCAGACTCCAAATTCTGCTATACAAATAATCTTACGCTTGTAAGTTTTACACCAAAAAAACATAAAATAGTACTTCTACTGTCTTCGTACATGCACACAACAGAGATTAAAGATAAAAATAAATAAATAAATTAGGTGGCGCAACAGTCCATGAAGAACCAGGGCCTAGTGACTTACAACTCTCAACCATTCCTGTGTGCGAGTAATGCTATCAGAGATGGAAAGGACCTACAGTTTATATGCCGAATCCGAACGGCTAATTTGAGAAAGCACTTTTCATGACAAGAATTACTCTTGGAGGATTTGTCAATTCCTCGCAAGAGGCAGTACCCGTGAAAAAAAAGTTAGGTGGCACAGGCAGGGATTGAACCCACGACCCCTTGCATGACAGTCCAACGCACTAACCATCACGCTACGGGTACTTAAAGATGGCAAGCCTAAAATAATCCATCATTATAATGAAACTAAAGGAGGAACCGATACTTTCGACCAGTTATGCTATTCGTATTCGGTGACTAGAAGGACGAATCGCTGGCCAATGCGAATTTTTTACGGTATGCTTGACCAGGCTGCATTGAACTCACGAGTTCTTATGAAGTGCAAACTCAAAGCTAACAATTCTAAAGATAAGTGTACTGCAATAAATTGCCTCGAAAAATTATCGTTGTACCTGATAAAACCGTATCTACTGAAAAAATACGGCACGGCCACTTTGCGACGTGACTTAAAAGTCGGCGTTGCCGGGATTCTGGGCCTCGACGACGTTCACAAGGAAGACAACTATGCACGGGTGAAATTACCGAAAAGAATAAGATGTGCAGTCTGTTCGCGAAAAACAGATAAAATAAACAAATGAAGGTTGCGCAAGTTGTGAGCGCCCCATTTGTGATGATCATCGTTTAATGTTCTGTAAAACATGTTGTGGGATGTAATGAATAATATTTTTATCGGCAAAGTTTTAATAAAGTGTGTTTACGATTAACTTGATTATTTTTCTTCATTCCTTGATTTATTTTTGTGAATTTTCAGTATTAAATGAGGTTTGTAATGTAAGAGCACTGTCAGTGTAATTTTTTGCATACAGGTATATGTTTCGACAAAATACTGCTGAAATTTGAGCGTCCAATTCGCAAATTAAAAAAGTTATGAATTTTTTAGTAAAACTGGTCATTTTTCGTAGTTTAAAACATATTTTATTTTTTTTGACAAATTAAATTGAAACATTTTGGCATCGCACTCATATTGTCTCAAAAAGGGGTAGTTAATGTACAACTGTGAATTTTTTCACGATGAAAAACACCTTAGTTCACTTACTATGATTACTATGATTGGCCAAAAAGTGTGCCGGCTAAGGGTTAAAATTGAATTTAAAATTTTGAAAATTTGTAAGATACCACATTTAGGAATTGCATCAGTAAGGGGAAGTCGAGGCATATTGTGCCCCTCACAATGGGCATAGGCGGGGCATGATGGGCATGGAGCTAAATTTGATTACAACGTGAGCATATGTGGTTGGATTCATCATCAAAATCATTCTCTCCAGCACATGAACAATGAGCCCACTTGCCGCAAGCTCTACAGGAAACACATCTATCGATAGACTAGGAGTATAAATACCCACAATACAATCACTCCTCGTCTTGTTCTCTGTCTGAAGTTTCTGCCTTATTTTTTAACCTTTGCGATGATTATTTTCTTTTTCTTCATTGTGGGAGGCTTGCAATTGGTGATTTCAGCCTCCAGCTGCTCTTTATGTAAGGAGAGCTTGTAATAATTGCAGTTTTTTCCCCGACGCTAAGAAGCTCTCTTTTTTTTGTGGTGCTTTTTGAACTGCTACAATCTGAGATAGTGAACAATTATGGAAAGAAGTTGAGAGCGTTGGCGCATCGTCAGTTGCTAAAACGGGGTTTGTAGATTGTATCAATGCATTTATTTGCGATTGTACGAGTATTACGCATTTCTGGTAAGAAATTGATTTCGTGGATTGATCATTCATTGTCGAAACAGGGGTTGTAGATAACGTAAGTGGATGAGACAGCGCTGATGCGTCAACCGCTCTTATAAATGAAGCTTCTGTTAACAAAGTGGATCAGTGGTTTATGAGCCTGTTTGTTGCACTTGAGAAGCTTGAAAATTTAGATCAAAAGTAGGTTGCTCTTCGTGTAACATATCCGTGGTTTTGCAAGGCAAGAAGTCATGGTCTTCGAATATATTTGGATTTACCGGCCATGTGCCGGTCTTCCAAAAGCCGTTTATCGCAACTGTCATTAAAGCAGTTCTAAAATAGGCTTTTCCGAACAATTGTCCTACTTGGTAGTGTTCAAAAGTTCTTTCAGGGTTTTGTCTGAGCCATTTCTTTACTTCATTTCCAAAATATGAGTTCAGAGCCTTCATAAACGTCACATCCAAGGGTTGCATTCGATTTGTGCAGTGTGTTTGAAAGCAGAGCATAATCAATGCTCTTAACATGGCTTGCATGCCTGTTTAAAAGTAACAAAACTGGTTGTTCTTTGGTTGCGCGTGACCATTCAATAAATCTTTTGAACCACTTTTAAAACAGATCATAAGGTATCCATCCATTTTGTTGCACTCGCCCCATGAGCTGATGGATGGACTACCATCTGTCCATCCATCAGCTCGGATTTCATTCTTTTTTGAGGGAAAATAAACATTGGCGGCATATACGAACCATCAGCGCTCATACAAATTTCCACGGTTAATAGTTGTCCTCGCTCTGAAGAAGATAACGATCCTACTTGTTTCCTCCCTCTAGTTGCTAGAATTTTTCCCAGACTCTTTGCAACGGTAGTGATCCCAGTTTTGTCTACGTTGAATAACCTGCTTGAGGAAAATCCATATTTTTCAGCAAATTATAAAAATTTGCCACAGCGATTCGGTTAAACCCCATAGCCCGAGCCGCAGATGTTGCTTCAGGCTTTCTTAATGAAATTGTTGCATTACGTTTCAAAAAATTGTTTCTCCAGTCTTCTCCGGCGATTCGTGCTTCGGCATCAAAGTTATTGGCGAACCCATTTTTTCTGCTAGCTCATGCGCCAATTCACGAAATTCTTTCATCGAGAAGCCAAATAAGCGACCTTCCATTTCTTTAACATATTCGTCCAGCTCTTTTTCTTGAGCTTCTGAAAAACCGGGCTTAAAGTTTCCTACTTTTGTAATCACAAGTGGAAGGTTGGAGTTCTGATCAGCTTTTTTTATAACTCTTTGTTAGGTGCTTCGAGGAATTTCGTAATTTCGAGCAGTAGCCTTACAGCTCATTTTTTTTTACCTTACATCTTGTACAGCTCGGAGCATCCTGTCTTTAAAGCGAGAGGCGAACTCCTCAGGCTTAATTACGTACCCAACATAAGCGAGCAAAATACGGAATGCACCTTGTGCAATATGAGAACTAGAGAAGACATATGTCATTTCATTGGCATATGTCCTATTTTAAACTCAATCAGAAGATCAATCTGGAGAAAAAATACTCTTAATGGAGATGAAATTCAGGGTATTCTTAATGGCGATAATTGGAAACTTCTTTACTTCTACATCAAAACTGCCTATAAATATCGAAATCAAATCATAAACGAATCTTTTTGATCCTGCCTTTAATTTTAATTAAATAATTCTTTTTTATATTTATTGTATTAGTTTATCTATTTGTTATTAATGTAAACTTTGCGTTAAATTAATTCATACTTTGTATTAAGAAATATTATTGCTCTCTTTTCGGCTGACGGCACATGCCAATGCTCTTTTGTGATAACTACCAAACTATGTAATTACTTCTTATAAATGTAAATAAAAATCACACTTACTACTACTACTACTCCTGTCTTTGCTCCATTCTTGTCGCTGGGTCTTCTCCACATAGTTCCGAACCATCTAAAATAAGTAAAATGCTGATAGGATCAAAACAAAGGAGCAAAGTGGCTTTTCATGCAAATAAAACGAAGCATAATGGGCACCCATGCCCATTCTGCCCCAAAACACTTTTTATAGACACATTGCAAAAATAAGTTACAAGCGTAGCATAAATGGAAAAACAAATTGATATATATATAAACTATATTCATTAAACTTGATAAAAAATAAATGGAATCAAAAATTCACTTGCCCAGTTTTCAGAAAAATACACTTTTAAATGTCTCTAAATACTCGTAACATACTCGTAAACATGGAAAAAACTATGGAAAATCTTATTGTGCTCAAAACACAAAGCAGCTACGATCTCAAATCAAAAAAGGATTTTCCCATAATAGCGAGCGATATGTCTGAGCAGCAAATTTACAGAATAACTTCCATTTAAACGAAAAAAAAAATTGGGTTCAAATTTAAAACATTTCAAATTTGGAAATTACTTTAATAACTTATATGAACAAATATCAAAAATTAAAATAAAATCAAAAAAAAAAATTAAAATATTTCAGTTAGTATTCTATTTCTGTAAACGATTCCAGTTTGATTAAATGTTTACAGCTTTTGACCCGTTCGAATTCGAATTCGCATCAAAAAAGTTCTTCACAAAAATATTTTAACGGATTTCTTGAAGAATTGGACATCTCCACTCTAGCTAGTAAAATTAAATTATTGGTAGAACACATACATATGTATCGTTGAAATAATTTTCCAAAGTATTGTCTATATGTTGAAGATTTGGCGTGGTTAATGTACATACGTCTCTCTATATTTTTCATCCAATTTTGAGACTATATAGTAAAGGCTCCTTTTTAATTCCGTTGAATTGTTCATATCCAATTCTTAAAGGTTATCTATTTTGCGGTTTCAAAAATTGAGGACTGGAATTCGACATCTGTCAAACTAAGTTGTTAAACCAATTTTTTCTTTTCAGTTGAAAGTCTGACATTTACGAAAATGGATCGCATAGCTATCGCACAACGCATAATAATTGTTAAAACCTACTGCAAAAACGGTGATTCTGATGCCACAGCCCCATATCGTACTTTAAGAGGAGATTATGGTTTAAATAATCGTCCAACTACGCAGATACAGATATTTTAAGACCTGTCCATCATCGTTTCGCTCGTACAACTGAAAATATCGCTGCTGTAAGTGAAAGTGTTGTAGTATCCCGTGGCATGATGGTTAGTGCGTTGGACTGTTATGCCAGAGGTCTTGGGTTCAATCCCTGCCTGTGCCATCTAAAGTTTTTTCACGGGTACTGCCCCTTGCGAGGAATTGAAAAATTCTCCAAGAGTAATTTTTGTCATGAAAAGTGCTTTTGCAAATTACCTGTTCGGATTCGGTTTAAAACTGTAGGTCCCCTCCATCCCTGAAAACTTTACTTGCACACAGAAATGGTTGAGAGTTGTAAGTCACTAGGCCTTAGTTCGCAACGGACTGTTGCGCCTCCTAATTTATTTTTTTAAGTGAAAGTGTAACCGAAGACCCGAATGTGTCGATTCCTCGTCGCTTCGTTCTCAGGAATAAGACTGTCTTACGGCACATTATGGTATTTTGCATTTGAATCTACATCAACATCCATATATAAGGTCCAGCTCATACAACAACTGAAGCCAGCTGACCATTCAATGGGTGCTTGGACAACAAGTGGTGGACGGCGATTTTTCGAACAAAATTTTCTTCAGCAACGAAGCACATTTCTCACTCGTGGGTATGTTTATCAACAAAATGTTTGTATTCTTAGAATTCTTAAGTTATCGAAAAGAGTTCATAACATCCCAAAAAGTCACTGTTTGGTGCACTCTTTAGTGCGGAGGTGTGATTGGACATTACTCCTTCGAAAACGACGATGGAACGACTATAACAGTCACTTCGGAGTGTTATGGTCACATGATAACCGACTTTTTTTAGCCTGCTATTGAAGAATACGACTTGGAAGATATGTGGTTTCAACAAGACGGTGCCACAAAACTCATGCGAATATGGCTTTATTGCAAAAAAAATTTCCTGGCCGCGTAATTTATCGTCGTGGCCATATCAACTGGCCACCAAGATCATGTGATTTGACACCGCTAGACTTTTGTTTGTGGAGCTACGTGAAATGCCGTGTTTATGCGGATAAACATTTAACTCTTGACCGCCTGAAAACCAACATTCGTTAAGTTACTCGTATATCGATTTAGCTATAGCTTGAAACAGTCTGTATTTCAACGAGTAATGGATTGATTTGTTTGAAATGCAGATTTTCCATGAAACGTAAAGTTTAGCGTTGGTTTCCTTCAGCGTGTACAATAGACCACTAATGGTTTCTCTATAGTAATGCATACCCCTCCTCTCACGTGCTCTACTAAATATTCGGTAAACAGTGTAAATTAAAGGGTTCTCAATACAAATCATTGCTTAAGACCAATTAAACTACTTAAATCTTCAGAGACGCTTTCTCAACTCTTAACAGCTTATAGAATCATTTGCACACATAGCTCTTAGAATATTGATAATACTGTAGGATATGCCAATATGTATCTGTATCTATACTGTCAAAAGTTGGTTGAGTTTGACATTGAGACGGTAAATCTGCAGACACTGATCATTCCATTTTAGCTTAGGGGAGAGCTTAAGCTCTGTTGTATTAAGTAGACATATTACTATTAATTGTGATGACTAATGGCATGTGCTCAGAAAGCTGTACTTTATTATCTGTTAACATTTTCAACCATCCACAGTAATCTTTATGGGTTCGTTAAGTTTGGTTTGATATAACAATTTATTTGGACCACTGTATACCTGTTCTATTCTATAAAGAATAAAAAACGAGGATAAACAAATTTAAGATACGAGTATTTTGTATCTTAGCGACAAAATTGACCGAAAGAAAAGATGATTTCAAGTTCACAAATGATTTTATATCTATAACTATTCATGTAAAAAATAAATTAGGTGGCGCAACAGTCCGTAGAGAACCAGGGCCTAGTGACTTACAACTCTCAACCATTCCTGTGTGCGAGCAATTGCAGGGATGGAGGGGACCTACAGTTTATATGCCGAATCCGAACGGCTAATTTGAGAAAGCACTTTCTCATGACAAGAATAACTCTTGGAGAATTTTTCAATTCCTTGCAAGAGGCAGTACTCGTGAAAAAAACTTTAGGTGGCACAGGCAGGGATTGAACCCAATACCTCCCGCATGACAGTCCAACGCACTAACCATCATGCCACGTTTGTAAGAGTATGTAAGAGTATGAATAAGACATTTTGGTTGTATTAACTTCTCATATTAATGTGTTGTTAAAATTTGTACATTTCTCTACATTTCAAGGTCCCTAGAATCTTAATCAATGGCTTTAAGTGTGTGTGTGTGACTAGGGCTCTACGAACAGAAGGGGAAAGAGGAACACCAGTTTCTCAGAAGGAACAAAATTGGGCATGAGAAGCATGCAATCGAGGAGATATGAGGAATATAACAACAGTAATAAGGGTTGTATTCTTTACCAAAAGTAAAAGAAACACCGTAGTAGAAACGCAGTCTATGCTAAAAACATAGAACATCACTTTTCCAAACTATGTACATATATATGTAACTGCGATGACGATTTTAACTCCGTTGCAAGGGAGAAAAACAATTCTAACTACCCGACCTCGACGAATTTTACCAAGACTCTATATTTAATCTGAATTCCAAAAAAGCTGTTTAAGCTGACGGAATCGCTGACGAATTATAAAAGAGCAGCAGGCGATGACTTGGACTAATTCATCATCAATGAGTGGAATAGCGTAGTTTGTCCGATCCTCAAGTTTGGAGACCCTTTGATCTGCTCCAAATGCAGAGGTATTAGTCTCCTGAATATCTATTGTAAGATCTTGGAAAAAACCCACCAACAGTATCAATAAAGATGAAATTTGAACAGGAATGTCTAGTTTTGGCATCCTTGTCAACTTTGCCAGTTTGTGCAGAATGACTATGGAGAATGCACGCTACTCCATTAAGGTCAGAAAATATCTCACCGACGTTTTTGATGTAAAAAAAGAGTTTTGAGACAAGGTTATGCATTGTCATGCGACTTCAGCACACATCGTTCTAGAAAGAATTGTGCAAAACTCAATCGTTAACCCTAGGAGAACAATCTTCCACAAGTCTGTCAAATTACTTAGATACTCAGATGATATTGAAATAATTGGAAGGTCAAAGCGTGATGTCAGTGGAGCGTTTGTGAACATTGTGACAGAAGCGAGAGAAGATGGGTTTAGTGGTAAATGAGGACGAGACCAAGTTAATACTGTCATCAAGAAAAGAAATTCATGGAGTCAATACAGAATACTCCTCTCTTTTTTTGGCTCAATAACAACAGGTGCGGCTAAGGGTGAATCACTTTTCACGTGAAGTCTTCCTCAAACATCTCTTTAAGCTCAATTTTGACTTGCTCCTTTCTGACTGATGACCGATTTGACATGCACTCCAGTTTTGATTCTATAAATGGAGTTGGTTCGTCAGGTGCGCTTAATAGCTGTGTCTCGCTTAGTAATATCTCATTAAGCTGCTTACGCCCCTTATCAATAACTGAGTTCGCTTCCCTCATTTTCTCGTAGTTCTAGTTCCATCATTAAAATTTCCTTGAACCAAGGTTCTAAGCATACTTTTTCCTCAGTTTTAACTAATGCAGGAAACAAACCGTCCGTTTCTTAAAGAGTCACTGAAAATAATTCGGAAATGAATGTGGGGAGTAATTGTCTTTAGGTGTAGAAATACGTTGTTTGCTTCATTTTGCGTTTCTTAGCAGACATGGGTTTTAAAGTTTGTGAGGAACATACTTGAAGACGCCGAACTCGTTTGAGTAGCTTTTTTAAAGACACAGATTTTTGTGCCGGTCTCATTGGTGTGACCGTCTGAGGAGAAGTTTTTACAAATAATTTCTCAAAAACGTCTTTCACATTTGATTTTAGAAGTTTTGTATGAGACGTCAACTTTTGAAAACTTGGTGCCGTTTTTGAGAAGATGAAAAGTTCTTTGCGTGCAACACTGGTTCGTGCTGCTGTATATAGGAGCCCTATACCTGATTCTCCATGCCAAGCGAGGCATACTGTTGGCAGATCTCGGCCATCTCGGTTTTTGGTGTGAAGTAGGCCTTAGGCTACATATGTCAAGCATCATAGTTTCTGATGGTTTAGGATCGGGTATCGCTTCTTGTATATGAAATCGTCGATTGATTCTGTAATTTTTAACTTCAAATCGAAAGTTTTTGTAATCGGTCCGATTTTTCGAATTGAATATTTTGACATTTCTCTACGTTTCAAGGTCCCTAGAGTCTAAATAAAAGATTTTTAGAGAGATGTCTGTGCGTGCGTGTTCGTTTGTATGTCCGTACGTCCGTACCAGAAGAGATATCGACTTCAAATAAATTTTGTTATACAGATAATAAGGCAGAAAGATACAGAAAGGGCTCTCAAAAAAATTGCGTGGGTGGTTTTTTTTACCATATAGCAGTTTAAAAAAAAAGGTGAAAATTTTGGTTAACCTTAAATATCTCATGAACCAAGGACGCTAGAGACTTGAATTAAATTTAATATTATATATTGTAACGTAATACAAAACAAGTATATTTTTGGACAAAAATCTAATTACCGGTTTTTTATAAATCAAAAAAAAACTGAAAAAAAACAATTTGTCACCTCGAAAATTGTACGACCAAAATATGATTTCATCTCCAAAACAATTTTGAATAATGTTTTTGACATGTGATAAAATTTTGAGAAAAATCTAATTGACAGTTTTTTTATAAAAAAATAAAAACCTAAAAAAAAAACATTACTCAAAGTTGGTAAAAATTGAATTTAGACTTAAATATCTTTTCGAAAATTGGAGATTATGGCTTCCAACTTATTTTATCTTATAAGAAATGTTGTTACCTATCAACATTCATTTTAGCCTGGCAAAAATCCTCGTATCAAACCCTCCTAGTGGGTGCCGGGCGGTAATGATCACCACAGTTTTCTTGTGCGATGTCAAGAAGGGGATCAGCTAAGGTCAGGTTGAATTGTTGAGGCGTTTCTAAACTCTTCAATAGTTTAAACCCTCAGCAATGCAATTTGACCATAGATACGGGGTCCCTAATTTTCAGTGGTGGTGTGAGCGATTTTCATAATCCGTGCCGAAGAAATGGAAGGCTGGGGGGTAAACCAGTCGCGAACGAGCTCATTCGGATGCCTTGGCAGGGTCCGTCTTACATCTTGCCTTACCCCGGTATATCGGCTCTGCCGGGGCTGACCTTTTCCTCTCCGTTTTTACTCGTGGGACCAAAATTTCTTCACAAAAAAATTCACAGGACGATTTAGACATGACGAACTTAGGACCATCCGCCGACTATGAGGATGAACTTTTGGCCTCCAGTCAGGAGACCGTTGTGGGGCAACCTGCAAAAACTGGAAGTGCAGCGAGTACCAGCCATAGTACTCCTGTGCCTCGACCGCAAATAAATCCTAACTCCTCTACCAGCAATGCCAGCCATAGCAATGCTGGTAAAGGAAAAAATAAAAAATCATCTGGTACTCGCATCAAGAACCAGTTCAAGAAGGCCTCCTTCATTCTTAGCAAGATTGCTGAAAATGAGAAGGCTGGAATTGTGCTGGAGAAGGATCGCGAGGACAAGATCATGTACCAAAAGATTGTTGATGAATACAACAGTCTTTTGGCTACAAAAAAGAAGGCCGACAAAAGAAACCGGTCTCGTGAAGAGACCGAAAAACCTTCAAAAAAACCAAAACATGAACCAAATTCAAATAAAGAAGAGAAGGCATCATCTTCTGGAGCGGCGCAACAGCGTACTTTAAGTGAGGTTGTCAGAGACGACCTCCAAGTATCGGTTGTGGATGAGCTCTCCACAAACAGCAGAGGTCTGCTAGCTGTGTGGAGTTCTATCGAGGCCAAGCTCTCGGAGATGGTGTTTTCTTACACAATCTCGGCAATTGAGGGTCCCTACCCTAGTTTTGACTCTGGCGAAGTGCTCAGGGGACACAGGGTAATCAAATGCGATGACGTGTTTTCCAGGGATTTCCTTAGAACATGCATTGCTAAGATAAGCAATGACTGGGAAGGCTTGAGACTTAAGCTCATCCCAGCTAAGGACAGCCCCAGACAGCCTAAGGCTGGCATTTGGTTGCCCGTCATGAGCATCAAGCCAAGTGGACAGGAGCTGATCCGTGGTCTTCAGAGGCTAAACCCGCTGGTTCCAATGCATGACTGGACAGTCATCAAGGCTGAGGAGCCGCAAAAGAACAGCGCGTCTTATCTTTTGAAGATCAGCGGGGAGAGCTTGGGGGCCCTTGAGAAGGCTGAATACAAGCTAAGATTCGGCATTAGAAATGCCAAGATTAAGGTCCTGCAGAGTCAGGGAGCAGACTGCGACAACAACAATGATGGCAAAGTCAAGACCGACGATGACATCATTGTTGCCGAAGTCCCCGGCGAGTCGCCGGGCCCTGAAGGTGCAGGCCCTTCTTCTTCAGGCAATTAAAAACGCGCTGCGTTCTATACAGATTAATCTGAAGCACTCGAAATGTGCCTCAGATAATCTAAAGGTCTTCCTGAGTCAGGAAGACTTGGACGTAGCGTTCATACAAGAACCTTGGGTGAATGGCCTCAGAGTTCGAGGCCTTCTGGACCACAAATACGACCTTTTTTATAAAATCCCTAATACTGACCAAGGTAAGCCTAGAACCTGCATTCTAGCTAAGAAACACTTAAAAGCTTTTTTGTGTCCCATCCTTAGCACCTCCGATTTGACGGTTGTCAGAATTGAAGGAAAAAATGCTGGCCTACTTCTGGCATCGGCTTACTGTGGCCACGACCGGCAGTCACCTCCGGAAGAGTTGGAGACCATGGTAATCGCTTCAAAACAACAAAGGACAGACCTCCTGATTGGGTGCGACGCCAACGCACGGCATTCTCTATGGGGTAGCACGGTAATTAATGAACGAGGTGAGTCACTTTTTGATTTCATTATTAACAATAATTTAAATGTATGCAATAGAGGTAATACCCCAACTTTCATTTTTCCGAGCTCGGTTAACTTCGAAGGTTGGGAGGATGTACTTGATGTTACTCTATCAAATAACAATCTTTATTCTATGGTGGAAAATTGGAGAGTCTCACTTGTGAATTCTTTTTCTGATCACATGTGGATACTCTTCAATATAAATTTTGAGTCTGAAATTCCTCCCCCTCACAGAAACCCCAAAAATACTGATTGGAAGAAATTCAGTCAAATAATTAACACGAAACTACGTAACACACCAAATCGGTGTCCAGAGTCGGTAAGCGATCTCGAGTCTAAAGTAAAGACCTTCGAGGCAGCTTTTGGCACGGCCTACAAAGTCTCGTGCCCTATTAAATACAGTCGCAAATCACTCCCTATGTGGTGGAATGAAGAACTGTCTAGTCTCAGGAAAAAGACTAGAGTGATCTTTAATATTTGCCACAAACACAAATTCTACCAACCGTACAAAGACTGTCTAAGAGTTTATAAGCGAGCCATTGCCAAGTCTAAACAGCAAAGCTGGAGGGATTACTGCCACAAAATAGACAATATAAAAGAATCCGCCAGGCTTAGTAAGATTCTATCGAAGGACCACTGTTGTCCTTCCTTTCTTAAAAAATCTGGCGATTCCTGGGCAACATCTCCTGCAGAATCCCTAGAACTGCTGTTGGCTGTGCATTTTCCGGGTTGTGAGAATAACAACCCTCAAACTCTTAATTCAAATGGCGTGTCGACGGCGGATATAGAACACATCGATACCTTGATAAATAGGGAAAATATTGCTTGGGCAATCAACACATTTTCCCCGTACAAGTCTCTAGGCCTGGACGGCATAATGCCGATCATGCTTCAGAAAACGCAATTTCTGGCGATTCCGTGGCTGGAGATGATCTTTAAAGGATGTCTCTGCCTAAATCATGTTCCTGAGTCTTGGAGACATGTTAGAGTAGTTTTTATCCCGAAGGTGGGCAGGCGAGGACATGAATCCGCGAAGGACTTTAGACCAATAAGCCTTACCTCCTTCGTGCTTAAGACAATGGAGCGCATTCTTGACTACCATATCAGAGGCATTTTAGATGTATGCCCTCTTGAGAGTTCTCAACACGCTTATCTTAAGGGCAAGTCTACAGAGACAGCCTTACATGAGGTAGTGCGTACAATTGAAAAAACCATACACTACAAAGAATTTACTCTTGCTACCTTCTTAGACATAGAAGGAGCTTTCAATAACGTCTTAACAGAATCTATTCAAGAATCACTGGTTGATCAGGGTGTAGAGGACTACATTAGAAATTGGATTGTTTCCATGCTCAGTGATAGAAAAATTCAAGCTACCTTAGGTAACACTTACTTAACCAGGTGCGTAAATAGGGGAACACTTCAGGGGGGTGTTCTGTCCCCTCTTCTTTGGCTTCTAGTCATGAACAAAATTCTTTTTAAACTGGAAAGTTGTGGTGTGAAGGCCGTTGCTTATGCAGATGATCTGGTGATACTGGTATCAGGAAAGTACACTTCCGTGATTAGTGAGATTACGGAGAATGCATTGCTAAAAGTAAGCAACTGGGCTACAAGCTGTGGCCTGGGTGTCAATAAAAGCAAAACTGAACTGATGCTCTTCACTACGAAAACAAAAGTACCACCCTTCACCCTTCCCCGCCTCAACGGTGAAACTCTTTCCTTGTCTTCCAGCGCTAGATATTTGGGAGTAATACTTGACCCAAAGTTAAACTGGAAATTTAACATCGAAGAAAGGGTCAAGAGAGCCCGCATAGCTTTCTATGCCTGCAATAAAACCTTTGGCAAAAAGTGGGGTTTGCAATCGAAGATGATTTTGTGGACGTATACAGCCGTGGTACGTCCAATCTTGTCCTATGGTTCGATTGTTTGGTGGCCCGCGCTTAGTAAAGCCTACAACATAACTAAACTAAAAAAGGTTCAGAGAACAGCTAGTGTTGGCTCCACTGGAGCTTTGCGCTCATGTCCGTCGGACGCCCTAAGCGTTTTTCTCTACCTCTTACCAATAGACCTGCATATCAAATACTTAGTATCTTGCAGCGCGTTGAGACTTAGGGAATCGAATAGTTGGTATTCTAGGCCCTTTGGTCATAGTAATATCACTAATCTCATCCCAGCGAACATCTTTTCGACAGAAACCGACTACTGCACCCCTACTGTGGACCTCAGTGCGGATTTTAAAATTATCATCCCATCTCGAAATGAATGGGATGATGACTTAGTGACGAGAGGCTTCGACACAACTATCTTCACTGACGGCTCAAAGATGGAGTGTGGGGTCGGTGCAGGAATTTTTTCCGAGTCTTTAAATGTCTCCAGGTCTTTGCGACTTCCTGACTTTGATAGTGTTTTTCAGGCTGAATTACTCGCGATCAAGGAAGCATGCAAGTTACTAAAACTAGATCCAAACCAAAACCGCAATACAGCTATTTTTTCGGACAGCCAGGCGGCTATTCAAGCGATTGGCTCGTCCACTTCATCCTCCAAACTGGTCCAACAATGCCGAAGTGAGTTAGCTAGCATGAACATTGGACTCAAGGTCACTCTCATCTGGATTCCGGGTCACAGAGGCTTTGAGGGCAATGAACGAGCTGACGAGCTGGCTAGGCAAGGATCAGCCCTTCATAGCTCTCTCGCGGAAAGAGTCAACATTCCTCTTGGTGCTATGAAGGGCAAGATCTTCCATATTTTCCTCGCTGAAGCAAACCACAGGTGGAACAGCCTAACCAACTGTATCATATCTAGAAGGATATGGCCCACCTACAACAAATCCCGTACTAATAATCTCATTTGCAGACCCAGGCAAGACATAGCCAGGGTCGTTGCTACATGCACCGGACACTGGCCTGTTGGAGAACACGCATCTAAGCTGGGCATCCCCCACAACACTTTCTGTCGTAGTTGCGAGGACCAGCGAGAAAAAGAAACTGTTCTTCACTTCTTATGCAAGTGTCCCGCCTTAGCCAAAACGAGAGCCAAAACATTGGGAAAGCCCTTTTTCAACGACCTCAATGAGTTCTCAGAACTGGAGATCAAAGATTTGATCTCCTTTCTAAACGCTACAAAGTGGATTTGAGGCGCATTTTTCCCTTTATAATCCCCCTTTTATCTTTATAGGTCAAGCGAGTATTTTATGGTATCAAAACGGCGCAACGTAGCGCTAATTGTGTCACCGAGCTAGACTGCTCGTGGCCACCATTTCTACTAACTAACTAACTATCAACATTCAGTAATTGAATTGACAGTTTTTTTATAAAAAATAAAAACCTACAAAAAAAATTGATAAAAGTTGGTAATACATAATTGATTTTCGACTCAAATATCTTTTCAAAACTTTGAGATATTGGCATAAAACTACTTTTATCTTTCAAAAAATATTGTTTTAAACATTCATTAAAATTTTGAAAAAAATCGAATAGACAGTTTTTTTTACAAAAATCTCAAATATCTTTTCAAAAATTTGAGATTACTAAAACTTGGTAAAAATTTACTTTCGATTTAAATATCTTCTAAAAATTTTGGCTTCATACTATTTCTATCTCACAGAAAATATTGTTTTCGACATTTAAATTTTAATAAAAATCCAACAGTCAGTTCATAAAATATTAAAGTCTACAAAAAATAGTATGCAAAATTGGTAAAAATTGATGTTCGGTTTTCGAAAAGTCACGAATAATAAAGGACATTGACTTCAAATTCATTTCATTTATCCAATTAGTATTCTTAAATCTCGTTAGCTAAAACAGATTTTGAAATCAAACTAATTCATCATATGCAAAATATTGTTGGTAATTTAAATTTTGTTTTTAAATAATTCAACTGACACCTTTTTTAACAAAACACGAAAACAGACAATCCTTTTTAGCAAGACAAATCAAAAAATTTTGTGTCGTCTGCAGACAAAAAAAATCAAAGTTAACTGCAATAGTCTCCTCTGTACAAAATAAAGCTTTCGAATGATGTAGGAACTTTTACACTAGAATTACATCCGAGTCATAATTAAATCGCAGTTAAATGTTAAGAGCAGTACCCACACAAAATATACAGATGCGTTCACTTCTAAAAGCTCATTTGGTTTATTAATTTCATTTTCGCATTTCCATTAAAGCCAACGTTTTCATAAAAAAAGAAAAATAATATAATCTGGAACAGTGTGACACATTGTCACAACGTTTGCCACAAGCTACACAAAAACAAAGTATTATCTGAAAAAAAAGCAGAAAAAAACACCACGTGATTCATGATAATTCAAAAAACTTTGAGCATAATAATAGTTTGATTAATTAAATAGTTCCTTCTTGATGAGTACACCACACACATGAATTGTCCTTATAGCATAGAGTTTTGTGTGTGATTCATACAGATACACAGGGTGTCCCAAAGCATTGATTCAAAATATAGTGAGAAGAGATGTGAGAGGTTCCTTTTGCCGGGATAAATAATTTTTAGGAACAAAATAATTGATGTGCTATTTCGCTAAAAAAATATTGAAGTCAATGATAAGTCAAACCAAATTTTGCACTTTAAGATATTTAAGGTGATGTGCTGACAAAAATTTTTGTAACTAACCGAAATTCATAATCTACGATAGGGCATCAAGTTACTTAATTCTGTTAGATCAGGACTTGACCAATGACCCTTCACCATATTCTGTTTGGACCATTACTTATGGGACACCCTGTATAGAAGAACAGAGAGATAGAAACTCATATCGGTGTTGTAGTGTTTGCCAAAAAAATATCCTTCTTAATTATATCTACATAATATACGCAAAGATGGACGACCGAAGGATATCAAATTATGACAAAAATTTGGAATGGTAGGACCAAAAAATAAAAAAATCTTGACAAAAGTCCTACTTCTACTTGTGATTATGAAAATGTGGCTACTAATGTTGTACAATGTGTACATATAGTGTGCCGGTGACAGCTGCCTACCTTTACGACGCACGGTTGTCTACGGTAGAAGTTTTGTTTTTCATATCGTTTTAGTTTTCTTAACTTTTAATTAATTTTATACAATAATTATTTTATTAGTTAAAAGCATTTAAATGTTTCACACTCTTACAGAGTCACATTAAAGGACTCACTAAATAAGTTTAGTCCCATCCCTGACAACAGTACTCGCACACAGGAATGGTTGAGAGTTGTAAGTCACTAGGCCCTAGTTCTCAACGGACTGTTGCGCCACCAAATTTATTTATTTAAATAAGTTTAAAATTTTTAACAATAGATTGATTAAAGAATGAAATCAACAACATTTTATATATGTTGGTTACAACCAAGTTTGTTTTTTATAATTAGCGAACACTAAAAGGTTTTGTATACCTTTAATATGCCAAAGAAACAGTGTGAGCATTAGGAAAAGTGGGAAGGGTTGGATAGGAGGTGTCGGTGTACATTGATTTTGAATTTCTGAACATTGCAATTACAGGGAAAGATAGAGCGTAGCAAGGCGTTCCCCATTCGCGTAGTACGGCTAAAATCTGAATTAATGAATGAATGAATCTCTGTAATTCATAGTACGGCCGATGGGCTCAAGGGTAAACTGAAGGGCATTCCTAGAAGCGCGGGTATTACGGTTAAATTGTTTAAGGGGAGGAATGCAACTGGCTATTTCACTAGAGCATAGTAAGTTAAAATAACGGTAAAAAAGGTTGAGACAAGAAACCTTGCGTCGATGTTCGAGAGACGTAATCGAGTTGATGATGTTTATGTCACCAATCATTTTAAAAGCCCTTCTTTGAATACTGTCCAAGAGGCTTAAATAAGTTACTGGAGCACCAGCCCAAAGATGAGAGTTATATTCAAGTTTCGGACGTATGTAGGTTTTAAAGATTGTAGCCAGATCAGACGGAGAGAAAAATTTCTTGCAACGTCTATTTCTATTCATCTAATCTAATCTAATCTAATCTAATCTAATCTAATCTAATCTAATCTAATCTAATCTAATCTAATCTAATCTAATCTAATCTAATCTAATCTAATCTAATCTAATCTAATCTAATCTAATCTAATCTAATCTAATCTAATCTAATCTAATCTAATCTAATCTAATCTAATCTAATCTAATCTAATCTAATCTAATCTAATCTAATCTAATCTAATCTAATCTAATCTAATCTAATCTAATCTAATCTAATCTAATCTAATCTAATCTAATCTAATCTAATCTAATCTAATCTAATCTAATCTAATCTAATCTAATCTAATCTAATCTAATCTAATCTAATCTAATCTAATCTAATCTAATCTAATCTAATCTAATCTAATCTAATCTAATCTAATCTAATCTAATCTAATCTAATCTAATCTAATCTAATCTAATCTAATCTAATCTAATCTAATCTAATCTAATCTAATCTAATCTAATCTAATCTAATCTAATCTAATCTAATCTAATCTAATCTAATCTAATCTAATCTAATCTAATCTAATCTAATCTAATCTAATCTAATCTAATCTAATCTAATCTAATCTAATCTAATCTAATCTAATCTAATCTAATCTAATCTAATCTAATCTAATCTAATCTAATCTAATCTAATCTAATTTCTCATCCAACGAAGAAGAGATTCGTCGATACCGAAAGCACGCATTTTCGATTAGCGAGCAAGATGCCAGACTTTATCAAATGAAAATTTGAAATATCAAGTGCAATAATCTTACTTTCTCCAAAACGATGAAAGGATTTGTTCCACTGTTCGGTGAGATGAACCATGAGATCACCAGTGGACCTATTGCTACGAAAGCCGTATTGCCGGTCATTAAGAAACTTCCGTTCCTCAAGATATTTCTTAAGCCGATAATTAATCAGCGTTTCCATGACCTTAGAAAGAAGGGACGTCAGTGATATCGGTCGATAATTTGTGGGAGAAGAAGAACTCTCGCCACAGTTCGAGTACGAAAAAAGATTGGTCCCATAGAATCATTTACGCGTTCAAGAACTGGGGAAGTCATGAAACTATCTGGTAAGGTGGAATTTTCGGCGAACTGCCTTGCAAATAAGTTGGCTTTATCAATAGAGCTAATTTAAGGAGTGTCATTGACAACAAGCGTAGGAACCGAGGAAAAGGAAGAATTCCTCATGTTTTTTTACGAATAACCAAACATTCTTACAGACATTGCAGTATTTTTCGCCGTAATTTTTGGTCATGTAAAAATTTGGTCCTTCGAATATAGGCGTTGCAGGCATTCCTGGCTTGCTTAAACCTTTTCCGGTTTTCCTCAGTTGAGTTGGCTTTAAAACAACGGAAGCTCACCTCTTTCTCCTTGATAACCTCTTTGCAGCTCGAATATAACCATGATTTAACCTTGAGTTTAATACTTTTAACCCTTTTCGGGATAAAGGTTTTTATTCCCAGATGAATCATACTAGAAATCATATCTGCACTGGAGTCTACGTCGCTACCGAGGAAGCATAGCGACCAGTTAAAAATCCTGAAGAAATTATTGAGACTGTCCCAGTTGGCTTTCTCGTACTTCCAAACGGTTCTCTTTGGCGCTCTTTCTTTAACTGGATTTGTTTGACACGAGAAATTAGCAGATATGACACTGTGGTCCGATGTACCTAGGGGCGTCAATACACTGATTGTGTATTTATCAGGATCAGAAGTGAGAAACAAGTCAAGTGTATTTTCTGCTCTACCACTAACGTCTAATATACGAGTAGGCTCATTGATAAGCTGAGTATTATTATACAGGGTTTTTCAATAGGGACGCTACGAAAGAAGAGCGACAGGGACAGCAAACGAAGCCATATTTCTTGCTGCTTTTTTGACATTTCTCTTCAGTAAGGTTTGCAATTTTATGATGGAAAGATGTACGAGCCAATAACGAGTCAAAATTATTTAAATTTACTACCGAAATTCGGAGTCAGTGGCCTCAACGTTAAGAGCGCTACGTCCAATTTATGGTCGTTATAATCGTCCTAGTAGATCAACAGTTGACCGTCTAGTGGAAAAAAATAATCCACAGGCACAGTACAAAATGTTCCCGTGCCAGTAAGACAAAGAATTGCCCGTAGTGTTGAGAATATTGCTGCCAATGAGGCTTCAATTTCAGAAAGCCCAAATGTGTCTCTCACACGCCGTTCGCAAGCTTTGGGCATCTCTGTGACGTCACTGTGGCGAAAAGATCTTGGCCTACATCTTTACAAGATTAAAGTGACGAAAGAACTGAAGCCGTTCGACTACCAGAAGCGTCGTATGTTCGTGAATTGGGCTAAGCAACAACTTGAAAATGATTTAAATTTTCATCGAAAAATCATCTTTAGCGATGAGGCGGTATTGGCCAGGCAGCAATCTACACATACTCCATGAGTCATCATTTCATCCCAAAAAAAATTACGGTTTGGTGTGGCGGCGGCGGCGTTCGTTGGGCCGTACTACTTCCGTGATGATCAAGGCCGGCACGTTACTGTGAATAAATATTTGTGGCTCCAATTGGATTATAGTATGGACTTAGAGGACATGTGGTTCCAAAAGGACGGCGCACAGTGGGGCAGAAATGGCCATTTTATGATATCAATTATTTTTTAAGGTAAAAATGCTATTATGATGGCTGTTTGTGTTTTTATGACAAAGGTAGTAGTTTATTGAAACCTCTGGTACAGTTTTAAATTTCGGGAATATTGTATAAACTAACCTGGAATCGCTTATTTTAAAAGTTTTAATTGACGAATTCTACTTGTTTAAAAAATAATTTTTTTCTAACCTATGATCACTTTTTTGAAGAATTTTAGTATTCTGAATTAGAATCCGAAGCTTAAAAATTCCAGCACAGCGCGTTTCTGAGATATTCTAAAACAATCTCTTCACGTTTTTGAGAAATAACAATATTAAAAATGTCAACAAAAAATGTTTTTAAATTCTTTTGAGATTTAGATCTCAGTATAATTTTTGAACGCAAAAGTTGTCGTGAGATCTAAAAGCACTTGAAAATAACATGTCTGCGACCCTTCTAAATTCAATCAAAATCCTGTGAATAGAAGTGATTTTAATAAACCTACTCTGCGGGACATATTATTTTAATATAATACAAGATTTCTTGCATATTCAGATTAAGATATTTCAAAAATGGGATTTGTTGGAATTTAGTAGTTTCGAATTCGTATTTAAGCAACGAAACCTTGGGTAAGAAACATTTGAGTACACAATTATGTTGTAATTTAGTGTTGTCGAAATACTAGGCTAACTTCTTATGACATTGTATTGATGTCGAGACAGTTTAGCTTCCATCATCATTGACAAAGCTTCTAAAGTAGACATTTTTTTAACTTATTACAGTTTTGCAATTTGTTTAAAAAATCTGGGGATGATGTTCTTCTTTGACCAAATCAGCTTCTTGTTTTTGACCAGACGCTCGTAAGCTCATTTGAGCTGCAAAAACAAGTTCAGATGTTGGAACAGTATTTCGTAACTCTGCATGCCGTGCGCTTTCGTTTTGTCTGCTCTCTACTGTTGGCAAAATCAAGTGCAGGGCGTCCAACGGATGGGAGATATTTTTTGAACGAAAAGTTTTTACTGAGCCAACTTTTTTCAGACGAAAAAAAAACGTTTTGTCATTCGGTGTGAGCGATCCCTTTTAATTATGAACTGGGATTTAAAATGTTTTAAAGCTACCTTTAAATTAGTGATGTGACTTGGGCTACAAAAACTTTTATTTTTTATGTAGGATTCAACATCTGAGAACTTTTGATCAATGTTTGTTTGCTTGCTCAAAAAATAAATTTCGACCAATATTTTTCTTGAGCATTGGAAATTTTGGTCTTCAGAACCTAAAAACAAGTTGCAAAGTGCAAAATGAGAAATGGTTTTCAAAAAAGTAAGGAGTAGGCAAAATAACATTTAATTTAGTGTAGATGTCAATTTACTTAATTTTTTTTATTTAAGGCTCAAAATTGTAAATAAAATGGAAAGCATAATATTTTTTTGGTAAAGTAAAAATTTTTCACAACCTTTTTTCATTTAAATAATTGTTTGAAAAGTTCAAAAATATTGTTAACTTGCAATTTAGAACAGAAAAGGAGAAGAGAAATTGTATTGAAAAGAAGGACTATTGGTATAACAATTTTGAGATAATTTTTTGAAAAAAAAAAAAAAAATTGAAGCACTTAAAAACAATTTTATAATAAAATTTAGCTATCAGAAATTGAATATTGTTCCTAAAATGTTGTAAAATAAATTTATAAATAGAAGTAAACAATTTTTCAGCTTTTTAAATACTATAACTTTATTTTAAAAAATTGAAAACAAATATTTGGGGCAAAAGTCAAGCACTTTTGTTTTTTTGGTAGTATAGGTATATTGTCCCTGAAACTTTTCCCACTTTCAGACCTGCTTGACTTTTGCCCCAACAGAAGATATGAAGTGAAAAGTAAAAAAAAGCCTTAACAAAATTTCTTCTTTTCATTTCAATTATTTCAACATAAAGATTTCTTTTTTTTATATTTTTAAACTTCAATCATAATCTACATACCTTTATCTAGGTGTGACATTTTTTGAAACTTTTTTCCGATCTTAATTTTGATTTTATGAATAAAACTAAAGTTAATCTTTTTTAGCACTTTTTAAATAAGCGATTTTTGCACATTAAAAGTCTACTTTGAGGGGCTGTCTAACCTTGACTACGAGACATAAAAAAAAAAAACCACACTCTTCATATCAGATTTTCCGTTAACTTTAAGAGAGCGAACTTTATAATCCCGTTCCTTTAATTTTGCAAGGTGACCTTTTTATCATCACCATGTATGGAGCTGCCCCACTGTGCGGCGCGGCGCCACAAGCCACATAGCGAATGTCACAATCAATTTATTGGAAACCAAGTTTGGAGAAAGTGTTATCTCACGAATGGTCCAGTCGTTTGGCCGCCTCGCTCGTGCGATTTGACACCGTTAGATTATTTCCTGTAGGGATACGTCAAGTCTATGGTCTATGCCAACAAGCCAGTGACGATTGAGCCAGCAGTATCGGCGGATTTATAATTGAAAACCGTTGAAAGTTGGGTTCAGCGTCTGGACTTCTGCAAGCGTGCCCGTGGTGGCAATGCAAAAGAAATCAAGTTCCATACATAATGGCACTTTCACAGGAATAAAGAATTTCATTGATATCTAATTTTTTATTTAAAAAAAAAACTTTTGTAGTGCTCTTATTGAAAAACTAGATTTTTAGCAATGTAATAGAAGAAGACCTTACAAATATTTTGTATAAAATGGAAACCTGTTTCTGAAATTTAACAAGAAGCGAGGTCTGGCTTTTCAAATGGTTCAAAAAAATAATATTCAACAACAAACTTTTGCTACTTCATAAAACTGCAGGAAAAGCAAGGGCTTTTTGAAAAGACACACAAATGATCTAAGCTTTCAGATAGGTACCAACAGACACTTCCATCGATAGAACTAAGGGTTTAAATCCCGGTATTTTTGGAGAGTGTGTATGAAAAATATAACTTCCCAGCATTCAGCATATGGAATGTGGATGAAAAAAACCACAGGTTTAAGGTTTAAGGGAAGAAATGAAAACGGCAAATGGGGGATTTGGCGTCAGCAGAACGTGACGTCTAGTTACTCTGGTGAATTGTATGAGCGCAGTTCGAAATTTTATTCCACCATATTTTGTATTTCCAAGAAATATACAAAACCTACTCTACTTGAATAACGCTGACACAGACTTCATGGTCACTTCCATATTTCGGGATGGATTCAGCTGCCCATTTGTATGGAGTGGTTACGACGCGGCGTTTCCTAAGAGTTAACTAAGACTTCAGGACAGCAGCCAATTCTTTTAATCTCCGACGGTCATTATAGTCATATTAGACACCTGAATAAGTAATTGACATGGCGCGTATAAGTTGTAAATTGTAATTGTAAAAACGGAAATCGAAAATAAAAACTAAAAACTAAAAAATGTTGTAACCACAAACAGGGGACGAAAAACTGAAGCAGCAATTTTGAATATTTTACTATGTATACGATTTAGTTGCAGGCAAGCCTGCAGCCTAGTTAGCAAATTAATTAAAGTCGATTACAATTATTAAAAAAAAATAAATGAATTCTGTAATTAAAAGCATTCTATACTTGTCAGAAGGATAAGGCAAGTCAGAAGGGTAAAAGTCCAACGACTAAGATGGCTGGGTCACGTAGAGCGCATGGAAACCTATGCTCCGGCCCGGAAAGTTTTCGAATGCACACCCACAGGACAGCGCAGTAGTGACCTCACCCAACTTGGGGAGTCAAACTGACTTCTATGTAGATGCAGGGAAGCTAAGGTACAAGCAGAACTGTAATCTGGAAGGAAGAAGTGCTTACTTGCACCTCCACGTGGGGGCTCCCGGGGAGCAAGTGTAAAAATCAGTGCAGCTCAATGACGACTGATATTGTGCAATTAATAATAATTAAAAAAAGCAACGCGGAGAACTGCACTGAGGAAATTCTCAATCTTGTAAGCGAACGCAAGAAGCTACGGTTTGTTTCCTTTTTAAAATTAAATGTTTCGATTGATGGTAAACACTGGACTGTCGTCCTGCCCCTGGGATAGGGCTGACTTACTGATAAAATCAATACAAATACAATAAAAATGAGTAAATATACAAATCGTTTGACCAAGAGAGCAAATATACTTAAAATAAGATTAAAAAGTCTGAAGTGGAATTAAAAATCATTTTTAGGAATGATGTATAATGTAGATAAAGCGCTGCTTATTACATCCCTTCAAGATGCCGGGCGACCACTTCTAGGGTTATCTTCCCTAGATGTCACTTCATCAAAGACTAATTTTCAGACCACTGGATATGTGATACCATGGGATATGTTTTAGCCCCCTCGTTAACTCCGGGAACATAATATGATGGGTTGGCCTCCTTGTAAGAGCGGTGGGTGTGGTTTATCCTATATGCATAGGGTATTGATTTTTACACTACTCAAAAAATCAATATATAGATGGACAAAGCACGTGGTAGTAGTAGTAGTAGTACCCTTGGCATAATGGTTAGTACGTTGGACTGTCATGCCAGAGGTCTTGAGTTCGATCCCTGCCTATGCCATCTAAAGTTTTTTCAACGGTTGCTGCCTCTTGCGAGGAATTGACAAATTCTACAAGAGTAATTCTTGTCATGATAAAGTGCTTTCTCAAATTAGGCGTTCGAATTCGGCTTGAAACTGTAGGTCCCCTCCATCCCTGACAACATTACTCGCACACAGGAATGGTTGAGAGTTGTAAGTCACTAGGCCCAAGTTATGAACGAACTGTTTCGCCACCCAATTTATTTATTTTAGATGGACAAAGCCAATACCAAAGGTTAACAAAGAAGTGAATTTGTTATGTCTTGGTAGCTTAAAAAGAGGAACTCACTCGAAGCATTTCGCCAAATAAGAGAGAGTAACTCTATGTGTAAATCCTTTTGGTAAATTGCAAAAACTAAACGAATATACAATGCAAGGGGCAGCAAGTGTAAGACTTGCCGTCTAATTATGGCTAACCGCTAGTCGTTGGCGTTGTAAGTCCTATTATTTCCTCACCGAACTTGGGTGAGGCCCTAGTTCACACAGGACTGTAGGTAGCCCCACCTTAAGTAAATAAGTAAGAGTTTAATGGCTGAGGGCATTTGTGGTGTTTCGTTGTCTAGCAAAAGTTGTCTAATGCCTTTAATCCGTTCTTTTGGGTTGGAGTTATCATTTGGAATCGAAAAAATTATGTTTTTCCCCTTTAATTCACGACTCTGTGCTTCCAACTCCTCTTCCAGTACACAACATTTAACTTCAAATAACTGAATTCTTTTGGGTAATTCTTGACTTTGCTGTCGTAGATTATTGAGTTCTTGGTTCAAATTGACTAACGACATATTTTGTCGCCAAATTGGCGAAGGCTATACCAAGTTGATTGTGAAGTGAGTCGTCGATTATAGATTTGATTTGTTGGAAATCGGGCTGGGAGATAGATATTTTTTAATGATTTTTAAATACTTTGGTGATTTACTGATGTTGTATAATTTATTTGATTTTTCTTCTGGTGAAATTTGACAAGCTTTTCTTTTGTTGTCGGTCATGTGACACGGATATATCAGTTCAGGAGTTGATTTTTCAGCTTAAAGCCTATCGTTACCTGTGATTTTGAAAATGTTTTTTACTCCTTGCGTTCGAAAAAATTAAACTATTCACATTCACAGCAGTGATGCCAACATATTTAACATTATTAATTAATGTGTTGTTTCATGTTATTGTTAATTAAAGCGTTAAACGTTTATTTATTTAAGGACATGTCTTTGTTATGTATACATCAAAATTGAAAAACATAAAAGTTATGTAAAATAATAATGTATTTAGTTATTTCATAAGAAAAGAAAAATGTATAGCAATTTCAATTTCCATACTATATGACAAACTTTATTCACCACATTTAAAAAATGACTGTTTTGCACTACAATACAATTTTTGCAAATATGTTTTTTAATTATTTGAGAAAAGTTCAGACAAGGGGTAGTAAATGGTGTTGCCGCACAGTTTAAATAAATGACACACTGTTGTCACACTGTAACACACGGTTACTGTAAATGTTTGGTACTATCACAGTGCTAGAAAAATTCAATAAAAACCGTTTTTCATTATTAAAAGAAATAATATTAAAATAAAAATACAAAAATTATTTCGAAAGCCAGAAAGCAATTTTGAAGCTATAATTGATTTTAGAAATTCATCTATATCAGCCACAGAAATGGGTCAAAAGTTCACTATTAAATTTCAACGTATGGAAGAGTCCTAACTCTATTCCAAAAAAATATATTTAACCTCTTGGATTCGCATTTTTTATAACATACATCATGAATGTTTTTCTAATTAAAAAATTTTAACAGATTTTTTAACAATTAACTTAAATTTATTAGCAACTTCAAACCATGTATTAATTTTTTCCTTTTTTTAATAATTTGTATTCAAACTCAACTCGTGCTCGTATGTTGTTTTTTTTTACCATATTCTCTAAAAGTTTTGTAAATTTCCCTATGATCCAATTTATGCAAATAATTGTTATCTCTTATATCCCGCTGATGGGGCCAAACACACAAGTTCACATACAAGTATAGGCTTCAATATTTAATAGAAAAATCAAGCAAACATAAATTGCCAACTAAAATATAATAACTTCAACATATTTTGTTTATTTTTTGAGTTTTTGTGTTTTCATATTTTTTCATACAGCCACAATACCAATACGTATGTTCATAAATATATTCAAGCTAAAAGCACCATTTTATCGTTGTAAATTTGTGAAGGGAGGGGGTTGAAAAAGTTATATTTTCCGTTTGGCTCTGCAATAACAAAAATCCAAACTCAAACCAAGTTATAGTGCCTATGTCAGTTTACTATAAGCTAAAGCTTTGATATGAATCACTGTGCCAAGCTTATAATATTTTATGTAGTACAGCCGGGGCCAAAATAAAGGGATCTTACGTTAATTTTTTGGTAATTATGTCTGTTATGTTATGTTATTGCACTTTTATAAGTCAACAAATTGAAAAAATAAACTATTTAATTTTAAAAATAAATATTTTTTATTTATAGATTTCGGGGTACATTTCATGGACACTCCTTAAAAGTCTGACCAAAAAACAAACACACTTTGACTTTATTTCAATTACAAGATAAAAACAATACAATTTGACTAAAAATGTCAATTAATTTTATTTGTTACTAAATTGTTGCCTGATTCCATCCAAATAATTGTTTCGTCCTGTTCTCGAACTGATATTGTTGTTATCGGCGATTTCAGTGTAGACAATTCTTCATGGCTTTAACATTCGGACAACACTCGAAGGACTGTATAGGTGATAAGCTATTCTTACTGCTTTCCCCTAAGGTAGTGTGTTGCTTTTAAAGGCTTAACTATACATGAGCCGAAAAGTACTTTTGTACAAAAGTAAAAATATTTGTATTCTCGCTAGTTCAGTGGTTTTGTGAAAAGAATATACAAATTTGTTCTTCAACCAAAATTTAAGTCTCATGCATCATTTTTATAAGTTTTCCAGTTCTAAGTATTTATATCTTATCTTTCAGTTATATAGCGACAAGGAAAAATCTGTCAGGAAAAGTTCTAACTACAGTTTTTCTGAAAGTGCATTGTGGCTTATTCATAGATGTTTGCTAAACTTTTTAGGCTATTCATAAAAAAATGCAAATCAAAGTTAAGGGCTAAACCTAAATAACTATAAACATAGAAAATGTTGTGTTCAAGTAATTATTATCGCAGCCAAATTTCATAATTGATTTTTTTGGTGTATAAAAAAGCTGAAAAAATAATTTATGACAGATAAATGTTACGTTAACACTAAGTTCCAGAAAATATCGATTGATACGGCAATTGCAGAAGATATGGATATTTTATGTAAATATACACGGTAAACTATAGAACTTTATTATTTCCGCCTTCTATAATTCAACTAGCTTTTTACCCGCGGCTTCGCCCGCAGTGGAGAAATTAAATAAGTATGAGAGATAAAGGGTAAGGGTATAATAATAGAAATGAGTCAATATAATAACTAAATTTTATTGCTTGGCTGAGATCAACAGTTTTTAAAAATTACTACAGACAATGAAGTTTCAACACCTTAATATATGCTTATTGAAATGCAACAACAAATGTTAAAATATATTTCACCGTAACAAAAATAAATAATTCTGAATTCTAACAATTTAAAAAAATAAAATACAAAGTATTAATTTAAGATATTTTTATAGACAATGTTATAAGTTTTCCCGTCGGGTGCAAATATGTGTAAATTCCGGGCATTAGATACACGTGAACAGGCTACATAAAGTTGACCATGAGAGAAGCATGAGTTTTCTAAATGCACTCCTGCTACCTGTAATGTTTGTCCTTGTGCCTTGTTTATAGTAACAGCAAAGCTAAGCTTGACGGGAAACTGAACCCTTTTAAATTGGAATAGAAGGTCAGTGAGAATAATTGGTATCCGAGGTATTATAACACTATTTCCCTTACCGACACCTGTTAAAATAGTAGCACCAAGTATGTTCTGTCCCAATTTTGTTATCCGAAGCTTTGTTACATTACATAGCCGAGGAGCATCTAGATTTCGCATAAGCATTACTGGTACATTTAGTTTCAATTGAAGTTTATGTGACGGTACACCCGATAGTTCAAGTGAATTAAAAAACTCCACAGGATATGAAGTACTTAGTTTCGTATCCATAATTGTATCCATTGACAAATATTCCTTCATTTCCCCTTGAACCTCGTTGAAAATGTCAGTGTTGATCCTATTTGCAATTTCATTTCTTGGTGCTAATATTGCTCTTGCACATAACCACTGATCACTACACAAATTTTGTTGCAATTCCGGAAAAACATTAGCAATGAGATCCACATGACGATATTTTGACAAACAATTTTGGCATTTTTTCAAATAAAAGCAGAGTAAGAATTAACATCAGCGAGTAAGATCTAAAATAATAAAGTAACAGCTAACCACAAAAATTACGGATAACCTCAAAAATGTGAATAGTATTATACTGCATGTAACGACAGAAGAAAATAACAATAAATATAGAAAAATTAGAAACAGTTGAAACTATATTCAATTGAATTAGATTATTATTATTATAGAATTAAACAATTTTCTTATTTTTCGTAATTTTTTTTTATTTTTTTAATAAAAAGTATCCTATGTTACTTCTAATACCTTCAAGAGTGTATGTGCAAAGTTTCATGATGATCGGTTAAGTAGTTTTTGCGTGAAAGCGTAACAAACAAACTTACATTCGCATTTATAATATTAGTATGATATAGTATAGTATAGTATAATATTATAGTATAGTATGATGTAATATATAATAATTCAATGCAGTATGTTTTAGATAATACAGTAGTTAAGTTAATAGTTAAGGTATTACTATTGAAATAAACATAACAATCATTTATAAAAAACATGTACTCGTTCATATATACAAATAAAGTCTAATCTAAAAAGCCTTAACCTTGTTAAACACTTTCTGCACACATCCTTTCTTGTTTTGGTTGTTCCTGCCATCTATCTGTAACTTAGAGAAAAAGAAGGGAAAAACAAATTCACCACGAACTACCGGTATAACTTCTTCCGTTATTTATTAACAAACAAAAATGTTTTGCTAGAATTAATTTGAGTTATAGGAGTATTTGTGTAGATATAAAAACGACAAGATGTTAGCAAGCGAGGAAATTTGGTTCTCTCATTTAGTTTTTTCTCTCTGACTGTGCTTCCTCAATAGTGACGTGAATTCCAGTTCTGAGGAAAGGCGGTAAAAGTTCAAATAAGAAAAGAAGGCCTACAATGCCCATATTTGACGGACCAAATTTATGCATGACCAAAAACTACGGCAACTAAAATACCGCAATGCCCCAAAAGCAGTACACATTTTTGGTCATTCGTCACAAAAATGAGGAATTTTTCACTCACACTCCATTTGTTAGCTCTCTCGAGAAAGCTAATCTCTTTGCTAAGCAGTTCGTCGCCTGTCATTGTGAGCGCGTAAGTGATTCTATGGGAGCAATCTTTTTTCGCACTCGTACTGTGGTAAGAGTCTTGAAGGATCTCAATACACATAAATCCGCTAGTCCAGATGTTATGTCCGCTATTGTTCTGAAGAGGTGTTCTTAAACGCTGACAAAACCATTGCGTAAGCTTTTTCATCTATCCTATTCTTCAGGTCTTGTTCCGATCGGATAGAAAACAGCATTTGTCCAGCCCATCCCCAAAAAAGGTGAATCCTCTTCAATCTCCCATTATTAACCGATTGCACTTACGTCCCTTCTTTCCAAGGTCATGGAAACGTTGATTAATTATCGGCTCAAGAAATATCTCGAAGTACGGAAGCTTCTTAATTACCGACAGTACGGCTTTCGCAGCAGTATATCCACTGTTGGTCTCATGGTTCACCGTGGAGCAAATCTTTAAATCGTTTTGGAGAAAGTAAGATTATTTGTTTTAGATATTATTGCACATGATATTTTAAAAGTATTTGGTAGGGTTTGGCATCAGGCTCTCTTATCGAAAATGCGTGCTTTTGGTTTTTATGAATCCCTCCTTCCTTGGATTAGTAATTAATTACCTTTCGAAACGTTTAATACAGATAGTATTGAATGAGTTCAAGTCAAAAAACCACAACATAAATCCTGGTGTACGGTGTACCTCAGGGCTCTGTTTTATCTCCAACACTCTTTCCCATTTTTATTAATGACCTCCTGTCTGCAACTTCTAATCCAATACATTGTTTTGCTACCGATAGTACTTTAAGATTTTCATATTCATTTTCAGACTCACATCCCGCTTCTTCGGATATGGAACTGCAACTACAAAATATGATGAGCTAATTAAATTCCGAACTTAACAGCATTGTACAATGGGGAGTAAAAAACCGGTGTGGAATTTAATGCTTCAAAAACCCAATGCTGTCTTGTATCGTTAAAGCGAGATATACCCCCCTTGCTCTTATCTATGGCTGGCACTTGCATCAATGAGACTGAATATCTGGGAACAAGCTCATACGCGATGTCGCCAAGATGTTTGGGTTACCTAAGGCTATCATTTACAAGACTTGTATACGTTTAAAGCTTGAGTATAACCCCCATCTCTGAGCTGGTGCTCCTAAAATTTTCTTAAGCCTCCTGGGCAGTATTCAACGTTGAGTATTTAATTTGAGTGGTGATAATATCGTCATAAGTTATTTTATCCCGCTTAGACATCGTCGTATAGTTTCTTGTTTTACCCTTTTGCAGCGTTATTTTAACAGTTTATGCGTTAGAGAAATAGGCAGTTGCATTCCTCCCCTTAAACAGTTCAACCGTAATACTCGCGCTTCTAGGAATGCTCATCAGTTTACCCTCGAGCCCTACTTCGGCCGTCCTCTTAAGTACATATATTCATTCTTTAGGTGAATGTGGAATGCCTTACCATACCACGCTCTGTCTTTCCCAGTCATTGCAATATTCAGGAATTCAAAACCAATGTGCACCGACACTTCCTTTCAAATCCTCTCTTCCTTTCCTAACGCTCACACTGTGTCTCTGCATAATAAGGGTAGCAATATCCCCTTGACTGTGCGCTTATTATAAAAAAAAAATTAGTTTTAAGTTCTAGGTATGTGGTGTGCAAAACAAACCACCTCCCTTGGAGTAATCACAAATTAGTCATGGCCAAAACTGCTGCTAAGTGTTTACATTTTCTCCTACCATGCATTACCATTTACTAATAAAAGCTTTCATCAGTCCGAAACTCGAGTATAATTCTCATATTTGGACTGGTTTCTTAATAACTTAAATGATAGATGTCCTTATCTTACTGAGACATTTGCTATTCTTGAACACCGCCTAAAGGTCTCATTCCTATAATTATTGTTTTATTGATATTTTCGCAAACAATGCTTCAGTGAAATAGCCAGTTGCAGTCCTCCCATCAAACAATTCAACCGTAATATCCATTACTTCTGGGAATGCTCATTAGTTTAGCCCTGAGTTTGATTTCAGAAGTATACTGTTTAGCACAGGGATTCTATCTTTAGCCGCACTACACGAATGCAAACAAATAAAAGTCTAAGAAAATACTACTAAAAATGGGCAAATATTTATTTTGACTCAAACATCTCGGGAATAATGCAAATGACTTAAAAATGTTTGCATTTTACACAACATATTTTTCTCAATATTAAGTAAAAAAAAATGCTACAATAAGTAAACAATTATTTTCGACTTAAATGCTAAAACTATACTCCCAATGAGTCAACATCTCGGTGCAGAATGTTTCATGACATAAATAGATTTTCTTATTAAGAAATATTCAAACTGGAAATTTCGAAATGGTACTATTATCTTGGCCATAGCTGTATGTATGTTTTTAAATATACATACGATTCCTTTTATACACAAAAGGAAAATACCCCTTCTCAGTCTGATAAAACCAGTGTCATAAACATCAGTAAAAGGTTTTGTGTGCTTGTTATTTTTTAAATTAACCAACAAAACATATTGGGGAGCAAGGAGGATTAGATTTGTTGAGCATTTGTGCAGTTTGTGAATTAGTTTGAACAGAGTTTTGATAACGATCTTTCCCTTCAATCCTATGAAAACTGTTCTGTTTTTGAAAAACAAAAAAAAAAAAAAAAAATAAGGTTAGTATATACATTTTTTGAACTTTCATATATAACCTTAGATATTTTCCAAAAAACTATGATTACCTTGCAATCATATTTGTTATACATATCTAAAAATATTGAAATTGGTGTTATGCGGTGTACAAAGTAAGATTTCGAAATCGCTTTGCTGTATAAAAGTTCGTTTTACAGTGGGAATAGGGGGTGTTTGTTAGTGTCAAACTCGCTAGATTTTTATTTTTTCCCTAGTAGTGGTTATCATAACATAGGTCCTTCAAGTCATACCAATACACTGAGATTCTTTTTTTACCCAAGTTCAAAAATTTGTTGTATGGAAAAAAATAAATTTCTATTTTATTTCATTTAAACGAAATTATGTGTTTTTGATTGAGTGGGGATGAACAGTAAAACCAGCTTAAGAGAAAATACAACGTTTAAGAGATTTCTCAGAGCTCCGCTTTGAAAATGCCACTTTAAAGGAATCCGAATAAGTCAAATACTTAATTTAGGTAAAATTCAAAAGCTAGATATCAGTTTTAGTCCAGCAAAATAATTTCGAAAAACTTTGAACAGAGCGGAGTTTTGATAGAAAGATTCAGTTGAACTTTCTTAACATTCCTATAAAGTGCTCTGATTTTGGAACGAAAGACAACAATAAAGGAAAGATAGCAGCGAATCAAGTACAATATTTTGCAATTTACTCGAAATAGATGAATAAACCAGGTGGCGCGACAATCCGTTCCGTAGAGAACCAGGGTGACTTACAATTCTCAACCATTCCTGTTTGCGAATCGTTTCAGAGATAAAGAGGACCTACAGTTTTTTCAACTCTAGAAATTTTTCAATTCTTCATAAGAGGCAATATCCGAAAAAAAAAACTTGATTTACCAAAGACATCTGGCGTGACAGTCCAACGCAATATAGCCATCAAGCCACGGGTACTTAACTAGCTTAGCCTATCAGTTAATAAAAGAAAACAGCTTTAAGAGTGACATAAGTCCAAAAGTTGTGGGCTATTCAAGTTTAAGCTTTTTAATGAAAAACCCTTTACAATATGACTTATGCCCATACAAAAAGAAAAGTGGCATTTGCTGACATTTTTTAAATAATTTTGCTCTTACAGTTTAACAGCAATTGTGCCCATTCTCTCTTAATCCCTTATTTCATTTAATGGGTAGTTTAATTTTATTTGAGATTCTGCATTCAAAATACAGATTCTAATATTACCAACCTTCGTGTGGTAGTCGAGGACCTTGAGATTTTCATGTGGAATTTTATTTATAGATACAAAACAAATAGTTAGCGATATGATGCCCAATAAAATAAAATTACTTCACTTCAAATGTCAAACTAATTTAATAAGTAAAACATTAAAATAAAGCAAATTGGCGCACGATCGGCCACTGCGAAACACCGCTTGGTGCCTATTGAGGGTACACTCGATCCTGGACTTAATCCTCTCGAGAATAATAGTTGCCATTAACTTCGGAAAAACGGACAGAACTGTGATACCACGCCAATTATTACAGTTTTTGAGGTTTCCTTTCTTTGGTAACTTTACAATAACTCCATTCTTCCAGTCCCTTGGGTAAGTTTCACTCTCCCAGACAGTCTGCACGAGTTAAGGCAAAATACGGGAGGCTGCCTCAGGGTCTGCTTTTAGGAATTCCGCGGGAATACGATCAAGTCCAGCTCCTTTGCATCGCATTACTTATCTTTGCACTTGTTGGGGGACTGGTGTCAATACCCCTAGAAGATCTGAGCATGTTGTTCAATTGTGGATTCAATTCTGCATTGTGGTCGTCATTTAGCAGCGCACAAAAGTGCTTCTTCCATCTTTGCAGCTGATCTTCTATCGTCGCTAAAAGGTTGCCGTTCAAATCTAACACGGGATGGTTATTGTTAGTGCTACTACGCTGTCCGACAATGTCCTGAGTGATTTTATACAGCTCCCTTCCTGCAGCATTTTCCGCATGTTTGTCCACCCTTGCCCTCTTGTCACGTCTCACACACCACTGCACTGTCTTATGAGATGCTCTATACCCGTTTCGTAGAATCAATTTCTTTGAGCATCACTTTCTGAATTGATTCTAATTTTAAGTGTTCTTCGATATGTGATTTTGTCCCAGGTGTCTTGGGATATCCAGGAATCTCTAGCTCTTGTCTGTCTCATGGCAAACATCACCGCAGGCTTAAATCAGATGTGTCATTCGCTGCAATTGAATGGAGAGGTGGCTGGCTTAAGGATTAACACAAATAAGACCAAAGTAATGACCACAAGCCAAAGCACACAAATTATTCTAAGGCAGGGGACCATAAAGGAAGTCGAGCAGTTTAAGTTTTATAGCTCTCGGATCTGGATGTTAACAGTAGAATAAACAAATCCCGCAGTGCATTTGGAATCCTTTCTCCTGTTTGGCACTCTAGCAAAATATCGCTACGCACCAAGTTGAAACTCTTCGAATCCAACGTCAAATCAGTGCTGTTATACTCGTATGCTTCTGAAACATGGAAATGCTCTGCCAACATCTCGAGCAGACTACAAGCTTTCGTTAACCGTTGTCTGCGCTCTATTCTAAAGATCCAATGACCGCAAACCATATCTAACGTTGAGCTGTAGAATAGGACCGGACAGAAAAAATTGGACGTAGACATCATGCAACGGAAGTGGCGTTGGATAGGCCATACACTGAGGAAACCTGACGACAATATAGCAAAACCATCCGTCCAATGGAATCCCCAGGGTAATAGATGCGTTGGAAGACTAAAAACAACTTGGAGGTCATCAGTTTTGAAAGAAGCTCGGTCTCAAGGTATTCAATCGTGACCACAGCTAAGGTCAGTTGCGGTGAATCGGGATAGGTGGAAGGATCTTGTTGCTGCCCAATGCTCCAGGAGGAGTTAAAGCGCTGCTGTACTTGTACTAGTCGGACAACATTGTATAAAACAAAACTTACATATCTTTTTTTAAGCTTGTAGAAAAAAATACAGCGTAGTAAATATGTAGTGCGTGACTTTCATGCCAGAGGTATAAGGTTTAATCCCTGCCATTACCTGCTTAAAGGTTTTTTCCACGGGTACTTCCTCTTCCCAAGAATTGAAAAATCCTCTATGATTTCAAATCTGTTTAAATTAGCCGTTCGGATTCGGCAGAAGAATTGTAGTTCTTCTTCAACCCTTTTATTACTCGCACACAGTGGTACGACGGCGTCATAAAGCAAATACTTTGGACGGCAAAAGCTGTTGATAACCGGTGAAAGGCATTGATAGCCGATAAAAGCCGTTGATAGCCAGTGAAACCAAAGACCAACAGAGTAGGCTATTGATATTAGGAGTAAATGGTATACAACTTGAATTCAATGAACGCGAAGATGAACCCTTAATCTATTTGACCAAAAATTGACCAGTCAATCATATTAATTAAAAAGAGGCTGGGATACGACCCACACTGATAACTTCCAATCCCGTCTAGCGATTTGTTTTGCTTAAAAGTTTGTCTAAATGTATCAATTTCTTACCAAATTTTCGTTCTATTTTTTGTAGATTTTATTTTTTTATGAAAAAACAGACTGTTGGATTTTTATAAAAAATTACTGCATATCAAAAACAATATTTTCTGTGAAATAAAATAAGTTTAAAGCCAATATTTTTAATTTTTGAAAAGCTATTTGAGCCGAAAATCAATTTTTACCAACTTTTATTAATTTTTTTGTTTAGGTTTTTATTTTTTGTAAAAAAGCTGTCAATTCGATTTTTCTCAAAATTTTATCAGATGTCAAAAACAGTATTCTTCGTTGCACAAAGTTGTTTTGGAGATGAAATCATATTTTAGTCGTAAAATTTTCGAAGTGACACATTTTTTTTTCAGTTTTTTTGATTTATAAAAAAACCGTTAATTCGATTTTTTCCAAACATATAATTGTTTTGTATCACGTTACAATATATAAATTTAATTCAAGTCTCTAGCGTCATTGGTTCATGCGATATTTAGGGTTAACCAAAATTTTCACCTTTTTTTTAAACTGCTATGGTAAAAAAACTACCCACACAATTTTCTTGGTAGCCCTTTCTGCATCTTTCTGCATTATTATCTGTATAACAAAATTTATTTGAAGTCGATATCTCTTCTGGTTCTGAGCTAAGGGCGACGAAAAATCGTCGCGAACGTACGGACGTACGGACCTAAAGATTACTATCTAAAGTAATAAATATAACACTATCGAAACGTCAGACCACGGTTGTCACTTGAAAAAAAATTGCATGACCAAAGCTGCAAATAAAAATGACCAATCGTACCTACCAAAATAATTTGTGTCCGCAATGGCTTTTAACTTCCCATAGAAAGTTATTGTAATCGTTCCGATTTCTTGAATTGAAAATTTTGACATTTCTCGGCGTTTCAAGGTTCTTAAGTGCCTTGCACATGAGCAACGAACTGCGAACTGCGAATGGACGAACAAACGTGATTTTACACATTTCAAAAAGTCAATTCCAAATAACAACACATTTAAACTATAAGAAACCAATTGACAATAATAGCCGCGTTTTATTATCACCATGATCTGATCCGGATCTTGAATTTACATGCATTACAACAACAACACAAGATCCTGCTTTGTGTTTGGATCTCAATTTGAGATCCAAAATTTAATTCTTTTTTTCACAACAAGGATCGCTTTATCATTGTTATTTCACATGTAAATGTTGGTATCATTGCAAACAAATTAAATAAAACCTGTATTGCCATATAAACATTTCCATTTGACTGAAATCAAATATTTTTTAAATAGAAAGCGAGAAGCTTTATATTTATTTATTTGGTATACATATAATCCATGCAATAATTAGATATTTTAACAAAACTGGATATTAATTGGTGAAATTAAAATAATTAAGTCCAAAAAAATGTATATTTGACATAATTTATGGGTATTATTTTCCCCCAAAAAAAAGAAACAAAAAAAAATCATTGAGCAAAATGTTCTTTGGGCAACCCTGCTTTAAATGTCAAAATATAAATAAAATCGAGAAAGCTGCAGCACAAATGGGAGAAAAGATGTTCAAATAAATTGTAAGTAATCTCTAAATTAAATTAATTAAGTGTCACATTTATTAAAAGGTCAAAAAGAATCTGGACTACATGTGAGACCAAAGCGTTCCTGGATGCTTTGAGTTTGAGAGTGCAATGGTGATTTGCAGAAACATTTTCAAAAGTTGTGGAGCTTCCATTTTTGGTATGTGTTTGTGTTTTTTTTTTGCTTCGTAATGTCACTTTTGAAAGAACGAATTTGACACTGCTACCAAACTTTAAATAACAAAAAATAAGGTGATCCAATGCTGGTTTTATTATCATGATCTAATCCGGATCAGATCATGGTGATAATAAAACGGGGCTAATATTAAGATAATAAAATATGCATTTTGTTCTCTAAAACAAGACAATTTTGTAAAAACAATTTGTTAGTAACGAATTGCAGTGTGGTTGCTACGAACTGTCAAACACTATTCGCGTTCCACATACCATTCACACTGCAATGCAACGAATACATTTTTCGCGCTCAACTTAACCTCAAAATTATACCACTCTTGTTTTGTTATTGTGTGAAAGATCATGGCTGAGGAAGATATGGAGAAAAGGCAATTCGTCGCTGTCTGCGAATAGAAATAAAGCTCATGTGAAAGAAAAGTTAAAATATGCGAACATCCACAGTTCGCACTTCGTAGCTCATGTGCAAGATGCCTTAGAGTCTAAATAAAAGATTTTTAGAGAGATGTCTGTGCGTGCGTGCTAACGTACGTTCGTGAAGAATAACGTTTTTGACATCTGGTAAAATTTTAAGAATACCGCATTGACATTTTTTTACAAAAAATAAAAACCTTAAAAAAAACAATAGTAAAACTTGGTAAAAATTTACTCTCGACTCAAGTAGCTCTTCAAAAATTAAAAAAATATAAGTCAGTTTTTTTCATAAAAATTAAAATCTACAAAAAATATTACGCAAATGCTACGAAAATTGGTAAAAGTTGGTTTTTGACTAAAAATCTCGTTAACAAGAACAGATATTGAAATCAAACTATTTCATCATACTCAAAATATTGTTGGTAATTTTTAATTTTTTTTTAGAATAATTCAATTAACAACTGGAAAATCACAAAAGCCTACAAACCTTTTAAGCCAGACAAATCGGCAGACGGGATGGGAAGTTATCAGTATGGGACGCACCCCAGCCTCTTTTTTTTAAGATCACAATATGTTAAAATTATGTCAGGAGATCGAATAAGTCAGGAGATCGAATACTATCGATAAATAAAATTCATATAAAATTGATTCAAAAAAAATGTTTTTGCAGACCAAACGCTATGGTTATTTTTGTCATCTTAACGCTCTTTGGCCAGCATTATATTATTAATGGTACCCAAATTAAGTCTGCCTTTCTTTTTTATTTATTATTTTAAATTCCTCTCAGCAGCAGCTGAGCTGTGAGGAAGTAACATCAAGTTATAAACGAACTGACTTAAATTTTGAAAACAATATTCATTTGAAGCGTTTTTATGATAATTGAACTTTTCCCAAAATTCTTAAGGTATGTATTTTATTTTTGAGATTATAAAAAGAATTGAGTCGAGTTATTTTTTTCAATTTCTTAAAAAAGGGACCAAATGGAATAAAAAATGACCATGCGACCAAGTGAGAAAATAATGACCAAATTTGGTCTTAAACGACCAAACTGGCAACCGTTCGTCAGACATAATTTGTCCGTGATTGTATTGATATTTAAAATTTAATGAAAATTTAGGTAAAACCTCAAATGTGTCGATTTCGCAAAATTCTGTTGTTCACGAAATTAAATGCTCTTTTAAAAGAAATAAAACTTTTCCAAAAATGCTGATAAAAATTGATTTTCCACTAAAAGTCTCGGAAGAAAAACAGATACATATAAATTTCGAACTCATTTTAAAAATTGAGTCTGAGTATTAAAATCAATGTTTTTGTCCTATTTAACATTCTTAAAAAAAAGCACCAGAAATAAAATTGTTCATTCTACCTACATTCATAAAGGGCAGTTAAATTCAAAGGGTCAATGTTAAATGTGAACCACAACTAAACGTCAAGTTTTTTCTGTATTCCAATTTCAGACAAAATTAATTTATTAAATAGAAAGATACACCATTGAGCAAAGCGTTTAAGTTAATCAGGCTTATTATGAAAATGGGGGTTCAAATCAAAATGCATAATATTATGCACTTAATAATTTGTTTGGTCAATTTAATCTTCCAAATGTTCGTACAATTGGAAAAATCGTCCAAACAATTGAGAAAAGCGGCTCTGTAGGAGATGTGAAAACCGGTCCATGCCCTTACAGCTCCATCTACCTAAATTCATGAGCTAAGGCCTCTTGAACATTTCAAGCGTCGAAAATGGTAAGAATTTTGGCAAGAAATGGCAACAGTATTGATGATCAATTTTCAAAGAAAATCATCTTCACGTTTTGACGTCAGTGGATTCGACAATAAGAAGAATTTCCGCGAATGATAATCCAAGAGTAATTGTCGAAAACCAATGCACCCACAAAGAGTGACAGTTTAGTGCGGTTTATGGGCTGGCGGCATCATCGGGCTGTATTTTTTTTCCTAAATGAGGTCAGTCAGGCAGTTACTGTGAATGGTGTTCGCTATCATGATATGATACCAAACTTTTCTTTGAGCCGAATTGGAAGATATGGATGTGGACGATATGCAGTTTCAACAAGACGGTGCCAGAATGGCTCTTTTGCGCGACAAATTCAATGACTGTGCTGTCTTTCGTGGTGGCGATGTCAATTGGCTGCCAAGATCATGTGATTTTACACCGTTTAAACTTCTTTCTTTGGGGGTTTTTGAAATAAAAAATTTACTTCGATAAGCCAGGAACAATTAAAGGATGAGATAATTCGGCACGTTATCGGCATAAAGCCTCAGCGTCATCGAAAATTTGGGCCATCAAATGGAGGTGTGTTGCCAAGGTTGCGGCTTCTAGTTGACCGATATTTGTTCCACACATAATTTATCCATACCAGTATTATTATTATAAAAAGAAATGACACTTATTATCATTAATACATTCTTTATTTCTCGATAATTGTTTACATTTTGTTGATATAAGAATTGTAAAGCTTGACAAAAATGTTGCCGTCTGCCTAATTGACTTATTTCGAGTTTTTAGTAAACAGAAAGAAAAGGAAAAATGACACTTATTTCCTAAATAATTTGTGTTTTATTAACTTCCCATAGGAAGTTATTGTAATGGGTCCGATTTGACAAATTGAAAATTTTGACATTTCTCGACGTTTCAAGGTCCCTAGAGTCGAAATAAAAGATTTTTAGAAAGATGTCTGTGCGTGCGTGTGTACGTACGTCCGTACGTCCGTACGTTCGCGACGTTTTTTTCGTCGTCCATAGCTCAAGAACCAGAAGAGATATCGACTTCAAATAAATTTTGTTATACAGATAATAAGGCAGAAAGATGCAGAAAGGGCTCTCAAGAAAATTGCGTGGGTGGTTTTTTTTACCATAGCAGTTTAAAAAAAAAGTGAAAATTTTGGTTAACCCTAAATATCTCATGAACCAATGACGCTAGAGACTTGAATTAAATTTTGTATTATATATTGTAACGTGATACAAAACAATTATATTTTTGGAAAAAAATCCAATTAACGGTTTTTTTTATAAATCAAAAAAACAAAAAAAAAAATTTGTCACTTCGAAAATTTCACGACTAAAACATGATTTCATCTTCAAAACAATTTTGTGCAACGAAGAATAATGTTTTTGACATCTGATAAAATTTTGAGAAAAATCGAATTGACAGTTTTTTTTACAAAAATAAAAACCTAAAAAAAAACAATACTAAAAATTGGTACTTGGTAACTTTCGACTCAAATAGCTTTTCAAAAAATAAAAATATTGGCTTCAAACTTATTTAATCTTACAGAAAATATTGATTTCGATATTCAGTAATTTTTTTTTATGAAAACCCAACAGTCTGTTTTTTCATAAAAAAATAAAATCTACAAAAATTATTACGCAAATTTGGTAAAAATTTATACATATAGACAAACTTTTAAGTAAGACAAATCGGCAAGTTATCAGTGTAGGTCGCATCCTAACCTCTTTTTTTATTTAATTTTTGAAAAAACAATAATTTTCGCAACTTTGAATTTTGTTTGATACATCGCGATGCGTTTCGAATATTAGTCATTCATCATTGGGCGTATAATAGACTGACTGCATTAATTTTTATTTATTGGAGCTTTGGCGTGATGATTGATGTTGTAGCCTGGCAGGTATGAAGCTCTTCTATTGTTATTTTTGATTGTTTAATAAGTTGTGTGTTTGACGTCAATTGCTGTTTATTGTTGTTGTTATAGTTTGAACATTGGAGGTTCTTCTATTTTGTTGTTGTTTTTATTGTATAGTGGGTTATGAGTTTGATATCGAATTCTGTCTATTGTTGTTGTTATATTTGATGGCAGTGTCCAATTTACCATTTAGTAAATTGTTTTGTTCTTGTATATATGCTAAGTATATCTCGCATTCCTCAGTAACGTCGAGTATACCTACATCCTTTCTTGCACAGGTGAAGGGGGTGCAGTTTTTGTCAAAATTTGTATAATTGTGGTTCTCATCGATGAGGTGCAGGGCAAAATTCGATCTGGTGTTGGCTTTCGGCTTGTGTTCCTTAAATCTTTCGTAAAAAGGTCTGCCGTTTTGACCGATGTAAAATTTGTTGCAATCGTCACAATTGGGTTTATATATTCCTGTTTACATATGTTTTAATATTTCGATGTGTTTTAAGTTTTAGAATGTTTTGTATGTTATTGTTTGTTTTAAAAAGACAAAGGCAACACAATGGTTATCATCAACCTACAAGACTATATAACAAAAACCAAATACTTTTTTGACAACAACAACATACAAAAACTTAACAACGATCCAACTACTAAATACACCAAAGAAATTAACAACGCCATCAACAATAGTAAACAATTATTCCCCAACCAAATCACGAATAAATTCAAACAACCAAATGCAATATTTTCGTTTTTATATTATTGCACCACAACCGGAGACAACCACACCATGTATTTAAACACTATTTTAAGGTATCACTGATGTCCTTTAATAATTCACACTTTACATTGCGATGATTTTCCAATATAAATACTTAAACACATTAAAGCAAATTGGCTAAGACGTGTTTTTCTTTCTATTTTCCCACCATGCCACCTCTCTTATATGTATTTGTAGGTAATTCTTATTTCAATGCCATGATTTAATCTGAAATCACTTTGGAAATACTAAAAGTGAGATAAATAGAATTCCATTTCCATTTATACACAAATAAACCTATATCTATCCCTAATAATATGTTCCTTTTCATATAAAGTATCTATAGATGTTTTTATTTTTCTGTTTTCACTTTCACCAAAATGAAAAGCAAAACAACAACAAAAAACATCCTTTTTAGTATTTTAGTATAGTGCGAGTCTGAGTATTAAAGTAGATTCTATACTATAGATATATTATCTATGCCGTTAGTAGGTATGTATAATACCTATGTAGTATAGGTATGGTCTTACTTTTTGATTTTAGCTTAAGATGTTTATCACGTTCTTGTATGTTTTGATATCACGTCGCACGTGTGACCCTTCCGACTTGAAGTAAAATAATGGCATTAAGTGAATAGCCACGAACACAGAAAGCGCCACTTTACTCTTGTAGATACTAAGAGGGCTGGAAGATAAAACATTTCATTAAAAATGAAGTACCTACCATAGAATTGAAACACTGTTTTGAATCGTGAGCATTTTTTCCTTTTTCATAATAAAGATAGTAACTTTAAAGGTATATTTAAATTAAATTAAATGTTGGAAATTATGTGCATAGGAACTATAGACAGGTGTGCCTACTGCTTATTAAAGGATGCAGTGAATTAAAATATATGTACCTAGATATGAGCTTACTTTGAAGATTTGGACAGTTTGAATGTTTTAAGTTAGCTTCAGTTCGTCATCAAAAATGAAAAGTGCTTTACGTTGGATTACATTACGTTAAACCACACAGGACAGTCTTAAACGATCATCGGCTGTATGAGGGCCATGTACTAAATTACCTTCACTCTGGTGTCAAAACAGCTGTTTCGTCAGACAGAAGGCTCCTCTGGCCTGGTCAGAGCAGCATCTGATCTAACCTTCCACCAATTAGGACCCACCGGGTTGACCTGCAGGACTTGAAACAGGTATGTAAGTCGGCCACTAAGGGCAAATTTTTAATAAACATTGTAAATGAAAAAGAAAAGCTGTATTCGGTGCAGTGCTTCTCACTAGTCGAACACAAACTACTGAAAGAAGTGCTTAAACAAGCCACCGCTGAGTTCTTCAGCTACACGCCTAAAAGCGAAAAATTTCAGACAGTCCTTCTGAAGGGCATAAGTTCCTGCACGGAACCGGACGCGCTCTTAGCTGAGCTCCGTGAAAAAGCCACTGATGATCTCGATTTTATCGGGGTCAAGCCTTTCACTACGGTGAAGTCCAGGCGAGGGGGTTATAGGCTGCCAATGTTCCTCGTAACATTATCGCCCCAAAGTAGTTTTGAGAGTGTGAGGAAAATCGAATCCCTCGACTATCAATCCGTACACTGGGATAAATCAAAAAGGCACGAAGACATTTTGCAATGTACGAAGTGCCAGAGGTTCGGCCATGCCAAAGCCAACTGCAATATGCAGTTGCGCTGCGTCAGGTGCTCCGAAACCTACAACGAGGGAGAATGCAAGCTGGGGAATGAGCCAGCTTAAGTGTGTCCTTTGTGGAAACCAAGGGCATCCGGGTAACTATAGGGGTTGCCGTAAGGTCCAACAAATGAAACAAAAACAGGCCAGTCAAAAATCCGAAGGAAGTCGAACAGTTCGACAGGCTCCAACACAAAAATTCGTGGATCCCAAATTATCTTACGCCCAAATGGTGTCAGGGAATGGGAATACGAGACAGGCTCCACCAACGGTTACCCCAAAGGCCCCTGTGCCTAAGGCAGCCTGACATTGTAGCCTTGTTGTTGAGCATTCAAGGTCAACTAACAGGGCTGCAAAGTCAGATAAAGGAGCAAGGCAAAAGGGTAGATCATCTCTACTCTTAGTTGCCTGGCCTGGCGCAGTTAAGACCATAACGGGCCCGCTGCCGGCCGGCCGAAGACGCGCCTAAAAGTCCTAGCTGTGAATGTAAATTCACTGATTAGGATTGAACGAAGAGCCAATATGTTCCAATTGTTTAAAGACTACAGTCCCGATGTGTTTATGGCTAGCGAATCTAAGCTAAACCACAAAAACAAATTGACTCATAAAAATTACAATATCGTAAGAAGAGACCGGCCCGACTCCACTCAAGGGGGCGGTGTCGCTCTCTTTATACGAAAAGGCATTAATTATAAGGTCATATACAACAATGAATTGCGAAAGCTCAGGACGCTAGAAGTTTGCGTTGTATGCATCTCTCTCACTCAAGGGAAGCGGATGTATATGATTGCGGCTTATGCGGCTGGAGCTCCGCAGGTTACTTACTTTGCTTCAGAACTCGAGATTTTTTTTAGGGAGCTGAAACTGAGCTTGGAAGAAAATAGAAATCTATTTCATTTTGGCCGGTGATTTTAACGCAAAACATGAAGATTGGGGAAATCAACACAGTAATCCCAGAGGTAACCATCTTTTTAATTTGATGAATCTTTACAGCGTTGTATATGGCGTCGACCTGCTGGCTACTGAAAAGCCATCGTATCCAAGAAGCGGCTCCTTTCTGGATCTTTTGCTGTACGACACTAGACTGACAGTTACAGACAAAGTTGGTAATCACCCTCGAAACTGCTTACAGACAGTCGAGTACGACAGTGATCACTGCGGATTGACTGCTGTAATGCAGATTCCGAACGAACGCGTGGAGTTGGAGGAATACGTTGCAACGCACTCTTTACAATTACAGTAAGATGCGTTGGCCTCGTTTCACCAACGCCTTAGCGAGAGAACTTAGTTCGAGTGACATAGCCCCACCAAACAACAGAAACCTGACGAATACAGAAATTGACCAACATTTACAACAGATGGACGAAACAATAAAACGAACGATGGAACGGACAATACCAAAGTACAAAGAACGGGACCAAATGGACGCTTACAGAAACGCAACTATTGACGCACTACGTAGGCACAAGAGTGGCTTACTGACAAGACTCAAAAACTTGTACAGACGACTGACAGACCCACACGACTTGGAGGTTAGGACACTGAAGTCGTCAATAAAAAATGTCAATCTGTTGATTAAGGAGAACTACAGGCTATCAATTAACAAGTACTGGGACCGCAAGATCCGGTCAGTTAATTCCAGTGACCCTAGTATGTTCCCTAAAATCAACAAGATATTCAGGAAAAAGAACGACAATGACCTTCCGTGTCTGAAACTCCAAAGAACTGAAGAGAACAGAGACGTACTCATGACAGCGCAAATAGATCCAGAAGAAGCCATCTTTGACGATGACTTTTATATAATTGAAGATCCGAAGGAAAAAGTGGAGGCGGTGGGAGCTGCTTTCCAGCAAGTGTACAAGGTGAATGCTAGCATTCGCCCCAACCACGACCTGGAAAACAGAGCCCTACTTAAACACTTTTACCTTCGAAATGATATAACACAATGGCGATCTGAGAACCGCGGTTTCATGCGGTTCAATGACGATTCCTTGGCAAATGCCATAATCGCCGAGCAAATGGGACCAAGTCCCCTGTTAGTAACGAAGGTTGAGCTTCAGCTCATCTTCAATTTAATAAAAAATAAAAAGTCAGCAGGTGTCGATGGTATATCCAACGTTGTACTAAGGCATTTACCGATGGAGGCAATTAACATTTACGCCACACTCTTCAATAATGCACTGAATAATGCATATTATCCAGTGCATTGGAAGACCGCTGTGGTTCATCCTCTCCCGAAAAAGGGAAAGGACAACTCTAACCCGTCAAATCTTCGGTCGATAAGTCTTCTTCCGAGCATCAGCAAAGTTTTCGAAAAAATCATTAATAGGGCTCTGACTAAGTGGGCTGCGGACAACAAAATAATTCCGGATAAACAGTTCGGGTTCAAGGCGGGTCATGACACAATTCATGCTGCGTCTAAACTCGTTTCTGATATCCAATGGAATAAAACAAAACAACAATGCACAGGTGCTGTTCTGGTTGATTTGGAAAAGGCCTTTGACACCGTATGGTTAGAGGGTCTTTACCTAAAACTGAGCAGGCTTGGCATAAGCAAGCCATTGTTGTATATACTTTATGATATGCTTAACGGTAGAAAGTTTGTTTTCAAAAGTGGCAATGTAACTTCTACCAAAACATTCTTAATTAAAAATGGTCTTCAACAGGGAGCGGTGAATTCGCCGATTCTCTTCAGCATTTACACCAGCGATCTGATAGGTAGTCTTACAAAGGCAATTGCGTACGCCGACGATCTTATTGCGTACAGAACGGCCCGAAAGGTTGAGGTTATTAGAATTCTCTTGCAGCGTGATTTCGACAAGATTCAGCGATATTGTGACGACTGGAAACTGAAAAAAAGAGGCTGGGATGCGACCCACACTGATAACTTCCCATCCCGTCTATCGATTTGTCTTGCTTAAAAGTTTGTCTAAATGTATCAATTCTTACCCAATTTGCGTTCTATTTTTTGTAGATTTTATTTTTTTTTATGAAAAAACGGACTGTTGGATTTTTATAAAAAAATTATTGAATATAAAAAACATTATTTTCTGTGAAATAAAATAAGTTTGAAGCCAATATTTTTAATTTTTGAAAAGCTATTTGAGCCGAAAATCAATTTTTACCAACTTTTATTAATTTTTTTGATTAGGTTTTTATTTTTTGTAAAAAAACTGTCAATTCGATTTTTCTCAAAATTTGTCCTAATGTTGAAAACAATATTTCTTATAAGTTAAAATTAGTTAGAAGCCATAATCTCAAATATTTGAAAAGATATTTAAGTCGAAAATCAATTTTTACCAACTTTTGTTAAATTTTTTTTTCGGTTTTTAATTTTTTGTAAAAAAAACTGTCAATTCTATTTTTTTCAAAATATTACTGAATGTTGACAACAATATTTTTTGAAAGATAAAAGTAGTTTAAAGCCAATATCTCAAAGTCTTGAAAAGATATTTGAGTCAAAACTCAATTTTTACCAACTTTTTTTTTATTTTTTTTTAGGTTATTATTTTTTGTAAAAAAACTGTCAATTCGATTTTTCTCAAAATTTTTCCTACTGTTGAAAACAATATTTCTTATAAGTTAAAATTAGTTAGAAGCCATAATCTCAAATTTTTGAAAAGATATTTAAGTCGAAAATAAATTTTTACCAACTTTTGTTAATTTTTTTTTCGGTTTTTAATTTTTTGTAAAAAAACTGTCAATTCTATTTTTTTTCAAAATTTTACTGAATGTTGAAAATAACATTTTTTGAAAGATAAAAGTAGTTTAAAGCCAATATCTCAAAGTTTTGAAAAGATATTTGAGTCAAAACTCAATTTTTACCAACTTTTTTTTATTTTTGTTTAGGTTATTATTTTTTGTAAAAAAAACTGTCAATTCGATTTTTCTCAAAATTTTATCAGATGTCAAAAACATTATTCTTCGTTGCACAAAATTGTTTTGGAGATGAAATCATATTTTAGTCATAAAATTTTCGAGCTGACAAATTTTTTTTTTCAGTTTTTTTGATTTATAAAAAAAAACCGTTAATTGAATTTTTTTCCAAAAATATAATTGTTTTGTATCACGTTACAATATATAATACAAAATTTAATTCAAGTCTCTAGCGTCATTGGTTCATGAGATATTTAGGGTTAACCAAAATTTTCACCTTTTTTTTAAACTGCTATGGTAAAAAAACCACCCACGCAATTTTCTTGAGAGCCCTTTCTGCATCTTTCTGCCTTATTATCTGTATAACAAAATTTATTTGAAGTCGATATCTCTTCTGGTTCTTGAGCTATGGACGACGAAAAAAACGTCGCGAACGTACGGACGTACGGACGTACGGACGTACGGACGTACAGACGTACGGACGTACGTACACACGCACGCACAGACATCTTTCTAAAAATCTTTTATTTCGACTCTAGGGACCTTGAAACGTCGAGGAATGTCAAAATTTTCAATTTGTCAAATCGGACCCATTACAATAACTTCCTATGGGAAGTTAATAAATGTCCAGAAGTCGGAGGCAATTCTGTTCCGGACTCCGTTGGCTAGGGCCACGAGGGATACGTGCAAGAATTGGCGCAAGATGGTCATCGTTGATCTTCACGGGCAGCCATTAGCGAGCAAAAGTGTAGTGAAGTACCTCGGTATCTGGTTAGATCAGTATTTATATTTCGACAGACATATAAATGCTGCTCTGACCAGGGCCCGAGGAGACTTCGTTCTGACAAAACGGCTGTTTTTTAGCAGTCGGCTTGACCCCAGAGTGAAGGTAATTTGCTACATGGCCCTCATACGGCCGATGATCGTTTATGGTTGTCCTGTGTGGTTCAACGTTGCCCCTTCCCAGATGAAGAAGCTTCGGGTGTTCGATCGGCAGTGTTTACGACGCTGTATTGGCTTGTATCGAACAGCCGAATCTTCTTACGTGCATTACTATTCCAACGAGGTCCTATACAACGGGGCTCGAATCAACAAAATTGACAATTTCGTGATAAAACTCGTTCGAGGTCACATTGCAAGAGCTATGTCTTCGACCAACAATTTAAATCTCGGGGCGTTCCATCCGAACGACGAGTATTTTGAAAGTACACGCTTGAGCGGCTTCATTCCACCAGATGCATTCCTCTTTTTAGATAGATGCGGTCTGATACAGGATGGATTGGCAGTTCCGCTAATCTACCACGTCAGACGACGAACCGTGGATAGGCGACTCCTGTACAATCGGGACGTCATGGCACAAGGCGGAGCAGAGCTCCTTCGGTTCAGTAGGGCTTTGTCCGAACGCGACCGAACTGATAGGGTGAAGCAGGAGAACCAGTTTTGGTGGCTTCAATCGGCACTTGATAGTGGGTAGTCGGGATGGGGTTCAAAGCCTTGGCCGGCTTACATACTTGTTTTATAGTTTTAGGGTTTAGTTTTAAATAGAATAGGCATGGTGGCACAAAAAATACAAAAACAAAAAAAAAATACAAAAAAGAAAAATACAAAAAAATACAAAATAAAAAAAAATGGAATAAAAAAAAGACAACAAAATATGAAAAACAAAACGTTAGATAGTTAGATTTGCTGCTGTGGTTCTTCTAGTTTTAAGTAGTTTATAGGTTGAATAGGAAGTTTTAGTTAGTTTTAAGTTTTATATTAAGGACCTTATTTTAAGTAATTTTTAAGTAAAAATAAAAAATGATATTGATATTAGTTTTTTTTTAAATTTTCTAATGAATGAAAAAATAAATAAAATGGAACTGAAGTTAAATAGATCTTAGGGCCGAAAGGCATTAGCATTAAGTATTATTGTTTAACTTAGAGTGTCTGTATGGGACCAGTAAATTAGTTGTAAAGTTATGGTTAATTAGGCTAGATTTATGAATTTTTGTCTAGCTTTAAGATAGGTTTAAGATTGAATTAATAAAAATGAATTTACAAAAAAAAAACTGACCTAATCAGATACCGAGGTACTTCACTACACTTTTGCTCGTTAATCGCTGCCCGTGAAAATCAACAATGACCATCTTAAGCCAATTCTTGCACGTATCACTTGTGGCCTTAGCGAAAGGAGTCTGGAACAGCGTTACCACTTAACTTCAATTGAAGTAGATCCACTTCTTTTTTTCAAACAAAAATTAAATCTACTTCCTACTTCGCACCATCACCAAAATATTGAAATCTATTTCATTTTTAAGGTCTGTGTTTTTACCTATGTACTTCAATTCTAATGAAAAAAAAATGAAAATGAATCTACTTCTTTTTTCTCTTAATCTTGAATGTAGTCACAAAATTTTCGTAAAAAATACAAGAGAATTAAAAATAGCTTCAGTCTTTGCATTTGTACTTTGTAGTGAGATCCTTTTTTATTTATTGTATTCTATAGTTTAACCCTTTTGTCATTTTTACTTGCGACATAAACTAACTATATGGCAAGTTTTGCATTCGTAAAACAATTCCGAACTCGAGATTTTAATCAAACATGACATTACGATGGTAAAGAAGTCTGGTTCCTGATTTTTTTAAAACTAAAAATAACAGTAGTCCCAGTACAAATTTGTACGGTCAAAAATAGATAATTCGAATTTTCGCAAAACAAACCGATAGATTTCTTTATAAATTTTCGCAAACATTTTTGTTCTTATTTTGGCTTCTTTCAATATAAGAAAATATTTTTGTATTGCTTTGAAGGGTTCCTCCCATAGAACCTTTATTTTATTTTTAAGTTTTCTCAGGAACTTAACTATTTTTTTTCTGCAAAAGCTTCTGTACTGCCTCAATAATATTTGATGACCAACAATTTAATTGTTTTTGTTTTTGATTTTTTTTTTTCGAAATTCGATATCTTGAAAATGGGTCATCGTTGTTTTACAAAATTGAAATGGCAGGAGTCTAATAACAAGTTCTAAAAAACTGCATACCTACCAAAAATATTTTAAAACTAAAATGAAAAAAAAATATATATAAAATGTTTTGCAGGTACCTACATTTTAAATAGTTTTGAACGAGCTTTTTGGATGTATGAGCGAGTTCATGCGACCAAGTTCTGCATTTTATTTCTTTCTATTTGTTATGTTATATGCATTCAGCTGTGCTCTAGTGTTATTTTGGATTTGATTTTTTTATTTTTAATATGAAGTTTTTTATTTTCAAGTTGTCCAAAAAAAAGATAAGAGGAGTGTTTATGTACTGAAATTGTATTATGAATTCAATAACTAGCTATCTTGTAGAACTCATCCTTTGCAATCAAAACATCCTTCAGTCATTTCATCTGACTATCACGAGCAGAATCTTTGCGATTTCGATTAATTTAAGAAATGTAACATTAACATATTAAATTATATAATATGAAGGCTTAATAATTCTTGTTCTTTTTTAATTCTTTCATTCCAATAATGTACAAGTAATTTAAAAATACATAATATGTAGAATAATATGAAAAAGTTAATTTTTGATTTTTGACATCTACTTCCATTTTTCTCAATCTACTTCACTTTTTTCATCAAACCTACTTCCACTTTTTCTTGAGAAGTGGTAACGCTCGTCTGGAACAGAACTTTCTCCGACTTCTGGACGTTTATTTTCAGTTTCCAGTCGTAGCAATATCGCTGAATCTTGTCGAAATCACGCTTCAAGAGAATTCTAATAACCTCAGCCTTTCGGACCGTTCTGTACGCAATTAGATCGTCGGCATTTGCAATTGCCTTGGTTAGACTATCTATCAGATCAATGGTCTACATACTGAAGAGTCACCGCTCCCTTTTGAAGACCATTTTTAATTTGGAAAATTGTGGTTGAAGTTTCTTTGCCACTTTTGATAAAAAAAGAGTTCTACCGTTAACAAAATCGTAAATCATATAAAACAATGATTTACTTATGCCAAGCCTGCTCAGTTTTAGATAAAGACCTTCTAACCATACTGTGTCGAAAGCCTTTTCCAAATCAACCTATGTATATATGGCATCATTAAATATCACTTCAATAATCAAAGGCCGTATAAAATATGTGGAATTCTTCCTTTTCATTGTTGTTAATGACTCTCCTTAAATTACCTCCACTGAGAACGATAATAAATAAAAAAAAAAAAAAAATTAGGTGGCGCAACAGTCCGTAGAGAACCAGGGCCTAGTGACTTACAACTCTCAACCATTCCTGTGTGCGAGTAATTGCAGGAATGGAGGGGACCTACAGTTTTATGCCGAATCCGAACGGCTAATTTGAGAAAGCACTTTTTCATGACAAGCATTACTCTTGGAGAATTTGTCATTTCTTCGCAAGAGGCAGTACCCGTGAAAACTTTTTTTTTTTTTTTTTTTTTAATTAAGATGGCACAGGTAGGGATTGAACCCAAGACCTCTCGCATGACAGTCCAACGCACTAACCATCATGCCACGGGTACCATTGAGAACGATAACTTGTTTGAAATTTAATTTGCCGAAAATTCCATCTTGCCATCAGCGCGTATCTTAAGATCTCAACATATTTTAATCTGCTAGTTAAGATGGTAAGTGTTTAAGAGCTTTTCCACGGTAGTAAAGTTTTTCTACTCTCCTTGGCTAGTTCTGAGTACTAAGAACGAGCTTATTTGGGTAATCCGCAATAGAGGTGATTCTTTTTCTTCTCCCTCAAACTATTAACCGATTGCACTCGGGTGCCTTCTTTTCAAGCTGATGGAAACGCTGATTGACTATCATTTTGAGGAAAAGAAGCTTCCTAATGATCAATAGAACGGCTTCTGAAGCAATGGATCTAGCGATGGTCTCATAGTTTTCACCGAACAGTGGAACAAATCTTTATATGCGAGAGGTTTTGGGTTCGATCCCTGCCTGTGCAATCTGAAGTTTTTTTTCACGGGTACTGCCTCTTGCGAGGAATTGACAAATTCTCCAAGAGTATTTCTTGTCAGGATAAAGTGCTTTCTCAAATTAGCCGTTCGGATTCGGCATATAAACTGTAGGTCACCTCCATCCCTGCAATTACTCGCCAACAGGAATGGTTGAGAGTTGTAAGTCACTAGGCCCTGGTTCTCTACGGACTGTTGCGCCACCTTATTAATTTTTTACCTCATCTTGCATGTATTTGGTACAGACGAATCCGTTCTTGGTTTAACGGACTCTTAGCGTTTCATATACTTTTTAAGACCCACATCAATACTTTTTCGGGAGTGGAACTATCTTTTTGATCTAGTTACAATGTAAAAAAGAGGCTGGGGTGCGACCCACACTGATAACTTCCCATCCCGTCTGTCGATTTATATTCCTTAAAAGTTTGTCTATATGTATCAATTTTTACCAAATTTGAGTACTATTTTTTGTAGATTTTATTTTTTTATGAAAAAACGGATTGTTGGATTTTTATAAAAAAATTACTGAATATCGAAAACAATATTTGCTGTAAAATAAAATAAGTTTAAAGCCAATATTTTAAACTTTTGAAAATCTTTTTGATTCGAAAGTAAATTTTGACCAAATTTTAGTATTGTTTTTTGTTTAGGTTTTTATTTTTTGTAAAAAAAAATGTCAATTCGATTTTTCTCAAAATTGTATCGAATGTGGAAAACAATAATTCTTATAAGTTAAAATTAGTTAAAAGCCATTATCTCAAATTTTTGAAAACATATTTGAGTCGAAAATCAATTTTTACCAACTTTTGTTAATTTTTTTTTTCGGTTATTAATTTTTTGTTAAAATACAGTCAATTCGATTTTTTTCAAAATTTTACTCAATGTTGACAACAATATTTTTTGAAAGATAAAAGTAGTTTAAAGCCAGTATCTTAAATTTTTGAAAAGATATTTAAGTCGAGAATCAATTTTTACCAACTTTAATTCATTTTTTTGTTTAGGTTTTTATTTTTTGTAAAAAATTTGTCAATTAGATTTTTCTTAACATTTTTCAGAATGCTGAAAACAATATTTCTTATAAGATAAAATAAGTTTGAGACTTAATCTCAAGTTTTTGAACAGATATTTGAGTCGAAATTCAATTTTTACCAACTTTGAGTAATGTGTTTTTTAGGTTTTTATTTTTTATAAAAAAAACTGTCAATTAGATTTTTCTCAAAATTTTCCCAGATGTCAAAAACATTTTTCTTCGTTGCAAAAAATTGTTTTGGAGATGAAATCATATTTTAGTCGTAAAATTTTCGAGGTGACAAATTTTGTTTTCAGTTTTTTTATTTATAAAAAAACCGTTAATTGTTTTTTTTCCAAAAATATACTTATTTATTTATTTATTTATTAAAATATCAATATACAATTGAAAAAATTGCTATTAATATATAGGCTAAGAGCAAACAGCAGCAAAGGCTTTCGGCTCTAGTTTTAAAAATTAAGTTAAATAGAAATTTTAAGGTTATTGAATATATCTTTTAGTTTTGAAATATTGCTTTGCTTCGGTTCCTTAAGAAGTTCCAAAATGTTATGGTAGTTGTTGTTGTGTTGTTGAGGTTGCCCTGATAAGAAACATGGACTAAGCAAATGGGTGATGGTTGTAGAGTTGTGACAGCTGGGGCAAGTGGGTGGGGCTTCTTTTTTGAGCAGGTGTTGGTGGGTGAAGTCGGTATGACCAAGGCGTAGTCGGATGAATGTTCTAAGGTCAGATTTGGGTAAATCGGTTGGGAATTTAGGATGAATTTTCTTGGGGTTGATTAAGCTGTAGTGGTGCTTGTAGTGTTCCCAGTCAAGCAATCTTTGATTGTGACATTCTTGATGAATTTATCGTTTTAGGTCAAGGCGACTAAAGGTGTTGAATGTGTAGGTTGGAGCTTTAAGTACAGCATTAGCTGCAGCATCTGCGAGCTTATTACCTACAATTCCTGCATGACCTGGAGTCCAGATGAGCTTCACTTTATTTTTGGCTTTTGAAAGTGTATGCCGGATTTTTGCTGTAATGTCGGTATCGTTTCTAGGATTGACTATTGACTGTAATACTGACAAACTATCAGAGCAGATAGCCCATTTCCCTTTTCTTATTTTGTATCACGTTACAATATATAATATAAAATTTAATTCAAGTCTCTAGGGTTATAGGTTCGTGAGCTATTTGGGGTTAACCAAAATTGTCATCTTTTTTTTAAACTTCTATGGTAAAAAAAACCACCCACGCAATTTTCTTGAGAGCCCTTTCTGCATCTTTCTGCATTATTAGCTGTATAACAAAATTTATTTGAAGTCGATATCTCTTCTGGTTCTTGAGCTATGGACGACGAAAAAAACGTCGCGAACGTACGGACGTACACACGCACGCCAGACATCTTTCTAAAAATCTTTTATTTCGACTCTAGGGACATTGAAACGTCGAGAAATGTCAAAATTTTCAATTCGACAAATCGGACCCATTACAATAACTTCCTATGGGAAGTTAAAAATAAATATGCACAAGAGCCTGACTGTTAACAACACTTGAATAGCAATTTCTGAAAACTTTTAGGAAAAAAGGATTGTGATTGGATTGTAGTAAGTACCTTCTACATACCAATAACATTCCTTCTTTATCATCATACACAACACATGTCTTTATTTATCTATCTGCGTTAAGCTGAGTACGCCAATGAACTATTCTTTATTCGTTTTAGACACCTACCTAACTACAATTTAAACATACATACATGTTCTTCCTCTTTCTTATCTTCAGATAATTTATTTTCCATCCTGGTTCTTCTAATATGAAATTAAAATAAAGCTATACAAAGGAAAAACTTTGAGCGAACTAGTTGAATACACAAAAAATTATTTTCGTTAAGTACGGTTACAAGTATTTCGCATTTCCGGGATGAGTTGTCCTAGGATGAGTTGTGTCTTGGGATAAATCGCGCCTTTGTATATACAAAGGAAATACCTGCAAACTAGCTTACCGACAAAAAATTGTGTGTATTCGATAAGTTCATTCAAATACACAAACCATTTCCCTTAACATAATCTTTTCCGAGTATTTCATATTTTTATTATAATAAAAAGTTAAGTTTTTTCAAAAGATTATAAATTAATATTCAATAAAATACAATTCTCATAGTCTACGAAAAATTATCTTTGTTTTGACACTTTATTTGTGAAATTAGTTCCTTATGGGAGCCGAAAAAGGGAGACATGCTAACGAAATAATGTATATGATGATGATTCGTCGAGACTAAATTTCTATTCTCGACAAAAAAATTTCCCTCCGCCATAAGCGATTGATTAGTATTAAATTGTCTTTAATTTTGTTTCTTAACTTGGCTTCTTTTTGTTAAGAAATGTATTTTTGTATTGCTCCAGAAGGGAACCGCTCATAGAACCGTAATTTTGTTTTGATAATTCTCAGAACTAATGCACCGATTTCAATATTTGATGATCCGAAGTGTATATATTTTTTTGTATTTTTGAAAAAATGTTGAATTTTTTTTTAAATCCGATATCTCGAAAAAGGGTCCACATTTTTTTACGAAATTCAAATCTTAAACGTATTTTGACAATCACTAAACAACTGCATAACAAAAATATTTTTAAGAAAAAATGGAAAATTTGTATATATAAAAAATGAATCTAAATAAAACCGGTCTAACGATTTTCAAACAAAAAAATTGAAAAATTGAGGTTTTTTTTTTGATAAATCAAACAAACTTATTTTACAGGTATATTTTTAAATTTTATATAGGAACTTTCTAAACAGACTCTTTGCTTGCAGGAGCAAGTTCGTGCGACCCAGTCGTGCATTTTATTTTGATAAGAATTAGAAAACTTTCAAAAAATGTTACTGTTACTGGTAAAAATTGATGATGAAATTAAAATTATTTTTTATTATACAAAAAATATTGACGTTAGCTTAAGTTAATGTTTTAGAAAAATCCAATTGACACCTGTTTCTTCTAAGCACTAAAACTGTTGAGATAATTTGTTTTCTAATTGTTTAAAATACTTTATACCTCCTACAATACCCTATAAAGCTTTTGCAGAATTAACATACATACATATTGTACACTTATATATTACTTTGCTATTTACTTTTTTACATTTATCCTATGTATTGTTAGGAGTAACTTTACATTATTAAACACAGTTCATCTTGAATCACTAAATACACCGCTTGTCTTTTCTTTAAAATTGAACAGGTTATGGGCCCAGTAACCTACTAGACAAGGTGTATTGTGTAATTGTTTTTTTTTTGTGAAGACAAACTGTTAATAAGAAGAACTGTTGTATTTTGTACTGAGAAGCAAATCTGCTGACGAGTGGTACGGTTAATTAAAAATAAAAAAAGGTCAAATTTGTTTGTGCTTGGTTTTAGCAAAGCAATTTTTTTTATTTTTTTGTTTCGATTGATTTACACGGATATCGTTTAATATGGAAAATAACGATGTGGTTAAGATCGAAAAATAATGCAATGGAGATCAATGGAACCTATGGAAATTCCAGGTGAAGATTATTTTAAGTTCTTCTGATCTGTGGAAATATGTCGTGGGTATTGAGGAAGAACCTGAAGAGACGAGTGTTCTTAAGGGTGAGACTTTAATTAAGGCTTTGAGTATGTGGAGGTTGCATGACAGCAAAGCTCAAAAAATCATTGTTACAACTATTGGTCAGGAGCCTCTCCTCCATATAATGAATTGTAAAACGTCGAAAGATATGTGGTGTAAATTAGAAAGTGTCTATGAACTAAAATCTAAAGCTAGTGTTCACATGTTGCAACAACAATTTTATAGCTTTGCAAAAGATCCGCATGACGATATAGTTGTACATATTTCGAAATTGCAAGCAATTGTACAAAAATTGGCCGACGCAGGTGAAAAAGTGTCAGATTCCATGGTGGTTACTAAGATTCTTATGACGTTGCCTGATTCATATAATCATTTTTATAGCGCGTGGGAGTCCACAGCGGTGAAAGAGCAAACCTTAGAAAATTTGATTTCGAGGCTCGCAATGGAAGAGCAGCGCTTAAGCACGAGAAACGGTTCGCATGATCAGGTAGACAGTAGGGCATTATATGTAGGTAGGGGTAATTCAAGTAGATCCAAGAAATCTAACCTCAACGAGCAACCAAAACGAGGCAAGTGTTTTGTATGTAAAAATACCGGGCATTGGAGGCGAGACTGTCCTCAGTTAAAACATAAGAATAGTAGTGGTGACGACAAAAAGGGCAGTGCATTTTTGTGTGAGGTTTTTTTGGCTGAAAGTGTATGCCAAGCTGATGAATGGTTTCTAGACTCCGGAGCAAGTGATCACATGACGAATCGCAGGGAATGGTTCTTAAACTATCAGGCGTTTGAAAGACCGATTATCGTGAGAATGGGTAACGGGAACACAATCAACGCATATGGGAAAGGCGATATAAATGTTTCGTCATATAATAATACCGTTTGGAAAGAAAATCATTTGGCTGATGTACTCTACGTGCCAGATATTCGTCTTAACCTATTTTCTTTGAATTGTGCTTTGGACAAGGGACTTAGATTTGTCTCTAATAATTCTGATTGCGAGTTACTTAAGGAAAATGTTGTCATGGCAGTGGGAGTGAGGCAAAATAAATTATTTAAATTACTTATGAAGGTAATTTCTACTACGGTTAAAGAAGCATGCGTTAACTTAAGTGAAGCAGATAAGACATGTTTAAGAAGGTGGCATGAGAAACTTGGTCACCAGAATATTGTGCATGTGAAGAAAACATTAGCGGCCAGAAAAATTCCTTTCGTGGATGACGATAATTTTTTTTGTGAAGCATGCATGTATGGGAAGCAACATCGGGGGCCATTCCAAACTAGTGAGCATAAGTCTACTGATATAGCTGAGCTTGTACACTCTGATATGTGCGGGCCAATGTCTCAGAGGTCAATTGGGGGATCTAAATATTTCTTGCTTTTCAAGGATGATTTTTCACATTTTAGATCAGTTTTCTTTTTAAAAGAAAAGTCAGATTGCCAAATTTATATTGAAAAGTACTTAGATATAGTTTTAACAGAAACTAGGAAGAATGTTAGGACTATAAGAACAGACAATGGTACAGAGTATACAAATAAGGTGGTTGCCAACATATTGAGCCAGGGGAGCGTCAATCATCAGAAGACTGTTCCCTACACACCGGAACAGAATGGTAGCGCTGAGCGTGAGATGCGTACCATTGTTGAAGCGGCACGTTCGATGATTCATGCTAAGAACTTACCTCAAAAATATTGGGCTGAAGCTGTGAACACAGCTGTTTACGTACTTAATCGTACAGGTACTAGCTCTGTAAAAGGTAAAACCCCATATGAATTATGGTTCGGTGAGGAAGCAGATGTTGGGAATCTCCAGGTTTTTGGAAGTGAGGTATTCGTTCATATCCCACAACAAAAAAGAACAAAATGGGATCGCAAATCAAAGAAAGGAATATTTGTTGGTTATGAGAATGGTGTTAAGGGCTATCGAGTATACATTCCAGAAGAAAATAAAGTAGAAGTGTGTAGAGATGTTATTTTTAGCCCCCTAAATGGTAATATATCAAGCTCCAGGATGATAGGTTCTGGTAAAGAAGTCTCAATCATAGATCAAAACTTTGTTTTGAATGATACAACAAAACTTCAATCAATCAGAGGGGATGATGATGTTGAAGCTGAGGGTTGTGCTGGAAAAGAAGTTGAAAGAGAAGTTGTTACAGAGGAAGTTGCTGATGATATATTCGAAGATGCTGTCAGTGTTTTAAAATTTGTAAAGAAAAATAATAAGATCACTGGAGGTGCTGTCGGGAATGAAGATGCAAGTCGTAGTGAAGATGAAGCTGATGGTGTCCAAAAGAAGTTTACCAAGGATTGGCGTGAGCGTCTCAGGAGTACTAAAAACAAAGAAAGTGAGGCTAACTTTTGCATAGAAGAAGGTTTTTCTTTCCTGGCCGAATCATATATTCCTGCTCATTATGATGATGCAATTACTTGCAGTGAAAATAAAAAATGGAAAGCTGCAATGGATTCGGAAGTAAGCTCACTCCAAGAAAGTGATACCTGGATATTGGTAGACTTACCATGTGATAGAAAGGTGGTTGATACAAAATGGGTGTATCAGGTTAAGGGAGCAACACAAAACGAAGGTGAACGTTTCAAGGCAAGATTAGTTGCACGCGGCTTTAGCCAACAGTTTGGTGTGGACTATTTTGAAACCTTCAGTCCTGTTGCAAAATTTTCGTCAATAAGAGCAATTCTGTCCATTGCGGCTTGTGAAAATTTGCATCTTAAACAGTTTGACGTCAAAACGGCCTTTTTAAATGGTAGTATAGATGAGGAGATTTATGTCCGCCAACCAAAAGGCTACGAGGATGGAACTGGTCGTGTTTGCAGACTAAAAAAGAGTCTATACGGACTCAAACAAGCCTCAAGATGCTGGAACCAGACCTTCAAGAAATTGTTACATGATTTTCAGTTTTCAGTTTGCGATGCGGATCCATGTGTGTTTGTAAGCATTAGAAATGGAAATAAAACAATTTTAGCAATTTATATAGATGACGGACTCGTTGCTTCAACTAGTGAAACTGAAATCTTCGATCTTTGTGAATATCTTAAGCTAAATCTTCAAATCAAAGTTTTTCCAGCAAGGCATTTTTTGGGACTAGAACTGAGAAGGCTTCAGGATGGTTCGATTCATGTAAACCAGTCGCTGTATGTGAAGAGATTGATTGAAAGATTTGATATGAAAGATGCAGTACCAGTGGCGACTCCAGCAGATGTTTCGATAAATTCAATTGGTGCTGTGGAAGAAAACGGAGAAGAAGTGAGGTTCCCCTTCCGACAAGCTGTTGGAAGCCTCATGTACCTGATGGTAGCAACGCGTCCAGATATTGCTTATGCCATTGGATATGTAAGCCGATACTTGGATAAGCCCAAACAGGTTCATGTGTCAATGGTGAAACGTATCTTACGATATGTTAAAGGAACAGCTGATTTTGGTATGTTATTTAAAAGATCTAAATTTACCTTATCTTGTTTCAGTGATGCAGACTATGCTGGGGACGTTGTGATAAGACGCTCTACCAGTGGTTTTGTTTACCTAATGGGTTCAAGCTGCATCACCTGGGCTTCGCAAAGTCAAAAATGCGTAGCTTTATCTACTACAGAGGCGGAGTTTGTTGCTGCATGTCAGGCGGTCAAGGAACTGGTTTGGGTTCAACAACTTTTATCTGCTTTGCTAAAAGATGAATGTGCTAAGCCAGTTCTGTTTGTGGACAACCAAGGAGCAATCCGGCTCATAAAAAACCCAGAATTCCACAAACGAACAAAGCACATAGACGTTCGCTATAATTTTATTCGAGAAAAATATGAAGAGAAGGTGTTCGACTTGGAATATGTGCCTACTCAAAACCAAATAGCCGATATTTTTACTAAGGCTCTTCCCAAGGACAAGTTTTATCGATTCCGATATATGATGGGAATAGTTTCATTAAATTGATTAACATAAATCTTGAATAATTGAATTAAATTTTGAATTAATGTTTTTTTTTAACTTTTAAAAAAGTGGGAGTGTTGAGATAATTTGTTTTCTAATTGTTTAAAATACGTTATACCTCCTACAATACCCTATAAAGCTTTTGCAGAATTAACATACATACATATTGTACACTTATTGTATTATTATTGTTAGGAGTAACTTTACATTATTAAACACAGTTCATCTTGAATCACTAAATACACCGGTTGTCTTTTCTTTAAAATTGAACAAAAACCTACAAAAACTGTTTAAAAATGGTTTCAGACTCAAGCATCTTGAGAACAAAAACAAATATTGACTTTAAACTTTGTATTATAAATATAAAACGTTGTTCTTTCCAACTTATTATAGAATTATCGTAAAACTTGCACAAATGGAGGTGTAGGTTGCAGTTTAGGCTTGCACGCCATTTTTCTTGAAATTTAATCACTTTTTTGCACAATATACGTATCAAATTAACAAAATTAGAAAAACAAAACTCAATTTTTATACGAAACAAGTTAAAATAACAAAGACGCGTACTCTACGCCAAAAGCCAAGTAATTTGTTTTGAAACATGTTTTTAGCTATATTCGCGGGATTCCGGATACTGGATGTCCTCTATAGTGCTCGCTACCTACACAGAAATTATGCCATGTTCCTGTTCCTGTTCCTGTTCCTCTTTAATAGTTCGATGTAGTCCTTAACCATATTCCAAGCCGTCAGCGAATATAAGTTTACCATGTCAACCGCGGCAAAACACCGCAACATGGTGACCATGTTCTATCGTCACCATTTTCATAGGTGAAACTTAATAATGTCCAGAATTAAGAAGCACGAGCTATATGTAGTGTAGCAACAACTTAGGTACCTCTACCTACCTGTATATATGTAAATATAATGCATCAGCCACCTTTTTGAATCGGGGGTCCGCTGAAGCCAACCAAAGGTCGTCCTATCAGCGCAATATACTAAAGGTAACCAAATTTACAAGGTAACTCAGCCAGCAAAGTGCCACTATTGATGTCGCTGTTGCTGCTGCTGTTCCTGAATTGATGATTCTATGATGCTGCATGGACGACGCGACGCACGGTATATAGTGAATTGATGTTATTTCGATGAAAAGTGTTGGCAAAACATTAGAATGATGTTGTTTCCTAACTTTATTTTGCTTTATAGATTGCATCGTTTATTCATGACAACATACAAAACACATTTTCTATAAGTCTTCATATATGTAGCTTCCAAAAATCATTGAATTGCCAGATCTGTAGAATGAGAATATAGAGACAAGGACAAGGACGTAAACATGCATGTATCATGTTCTTATGTATGTAGGACAGGTTTGGCATGATTGGCGTTGTTGTTGTTTTTGTTAGATATTATTCCGGGAAACCAAAGCATGGTAAAGGTGATGTCGACACAAAACCAATTACATTATGGCTAAACTATTTTCCTGAAGTACCTAACCTATACCTATAAAGTTCAATGTTTTTATTTAAATTAAATAATATACATAGGTAGTTAGATACATTTTGTAACAATGTTGTTTATTCAAGGGAAATTTTGCATTTCTCTGATCTGAAAGTAAGCATCAAAAACACTGAATTTTGAACAATTGAAAAAGTTTCACCAATGTATTGCTTATGGTATCCTGCTTTGTACACAATTTTTGGAGGGTTAAAAAGTTAACTTAAAAACCCTTTTTTCTGTTATTATTTCGTGAATGGACCAATTCTCAATACCAACAAAAATAACTTTTCAACTTTCCTTAAATTAAAGTTAACATAAGTTATGGATGTAGCCATTGTAGGTTTTATGTATACTGCGGTCATTTTAATTTAGAAATTTTCACTTAGAGGTTAGAGAAATCCAATTAAATATTATTTAGTTCTGGGAATATAAATTACTAAGGGCGTGAAAATTCATGGAAAACCATTCCCCTTGTATAGAATGTAAGCAACTTAATGCTTCTAAGCTCTAAACGTTGAATAGATGAGAATACCTGGAAAGGCATATAGAATCAGCATGCGTGCGAGATGAGGTATGTATCTATAATAGTTATATTGAAGTCCATATAAGGAATATTGAGGTTAGGAGGTTTTGGAAAATTTGCTTTCACGTTTCTTTATTGTTAATAAGAAATATTATTCTGTGAAATACAGGATGCTTCAGTAAGGGCTTCACATCCTCTAATTTAGGCAAATTAAATCGTGTTTTTTTCTTATATGGGTGATTATACAAAAGTTGGGTAACTTTTGAGGATATTTTGTTTACGATAGTTTTTAAATCAAACTTCTATAAATTCGGGTGTATATGATAGCTAATCTAATTAATATATTGTTCCTAATCGGGCCAGTCACTTTTTTGAGTACATTGTAAGATATTTAAAGATTTCAGAATTTGACTGCCAGAGGACTGGCGAGTATACACAGTTTTGAAAGTATTATAATGAAATTTAATACAAATTAGTAAAACTCTTAGGATTTAATAATGATCACTTAAAATCACTTAGTAACAATTAAAAATAATTATTAATATGTAATACTAGGAGAAAATACTACATCAGTTTTCAAAACAGACTTTTGACATTTAACGTAACGTTATTCACTTATCTGTTACTACTTTCACATAGTTTTACTAAATATTTCAAAGTAATCAACAAACAAAATCTAACAATATTCATCTTAAAAGTACTAATGATCAAGAAATGAAGAACAATAACAATTTACCTGACACAGAACTGACGCCACACTACTGACGAAAAAGACGAAATTTGAGATTATAATCTGGACTAATGTTTTTTTTTGTAATTTCAAATATCAACAAACTACATTTTAACAAATCAAAGTCTAATACGAATAAATAAAAATAAACTTTAGATTAACAAAAAAAAATAACGACTCACCATAAAACTGACGTGTTGACTGGCTAAGCACGTGTATAGACAACAAACATAACCCAAACTCTGGTACAGTTATGGTGGCCGTCAAATTGTGCGACCCGCAACTAACTTTATTACCAACATTAAAATTCAAAGTGGAATTTGACGTTGAGTCGGCGATATTTCGCACGAATTTTAAATTTAAATAACACACAAGAAACTGACGAATAAAACTGAACACAAATTTTTTTATTTTTTTAAATAAAGTGGAGAACACTGCTTTATGAAAGTTGTAGTATATATTAAACTATATACATCACAGATTGTAGTAAATTGATAAGTTTTCTCAAATCAATGATAATGTTTAATAGACAGTCACTTAATGGTTGGTTTTCAGGGTTGTGACATGCCAGAGGACTGACGTTTTAAGAACTAATTGTGTTTTTTTAATAACTTGTATTCAAAATGAAGAACTGAAATTGGGTGACTAAATAAAGGTATTTCCATTGTTTTAAAATAAATTGCAATCTCAATAAAATATAATCAGACTTTGTACTGGTTGATGACATCGAGTTACCAAACTTTTGTATAATCACCCATATAGAAGTTTCCAATAAAAGGTTTCTATTTGATGTTTGAAAAATAAAACGTGTATGAACTGAGAACTCTGCTGTAATAATTTTAACCATTTCTTAATGTGAATTTAACAATTTTAATGTGCTGTCAAAAAGTGTAATTTAAGTTTAATTTATAATAATGGCATATTTTTAATTTGTCAAATGTCAAAATAGGGTTTTAGGCACTTCAGGGGTGAAATCGGCTAAGGTGATAATAATTGACTATCATATACTTTTGATAGTGAAATTTGACTATCATTTTCATTCCGTCTGTGTAAGATGATTCAACTCAATTCAATTCGATCGAACAATTTCAGATTAGAATTGTCACAATTCAATGTTGCTGTGGTGAAATTTTAAAATGATTCCTATAAAATATCTAAATAAAAGTATCAAATTGGCTGTGTTTAAATAACATTCTTACTTTTTTTGTGTTTTTTTTTTCGAATTTTGTAAGCTTAGTCGGTCACAAGAATGTGTTTTTGTACCTTAAAACTAACTGACAAAATTTTCCATTCGTTTTTATAAGCGTCTGGTAGCTCTATTTAGAAACGACATATTTGTAGGAAAATAACTATCACATTTTTGTTGTGACAGCTTTTTAGGTACCAATTTGATTATCACCTTACATAGATCAAATTCGATTATTCCACCCCAGACCTTATTTCCAAATTTCTCATGCCAAAAAAAAAAAAACAGTTAAAAAAAAGGACTCCTATAAGAATCGTTTGGAAATAATGAGGAAGCCAACTGCAACGGCCTCAACGAATTCTTCAAGAAATTTAACGGATCACTATGCACCCATCGTCAAAAACCCGATAGGTCCTTATCAGTGAAAAAAACCTGGAAAAACCCCAAGATCATCAAATCGACACCCACGCATCTTTTCATCAATTTCAAGACCGCATATGACAGCAAACTATAGCGAAGAGTTGTTTAAAGTCATGTCTAGTCTTAGCCTCCCTGCCAAACTCATCCGTTTGTAAAGGATAAACATGGAAAATTCGTGCTTCTCCATAAAGGTTGGAAACAACTTTACAGAATTGTTCGATGTCAAAAATGGTCTTAGACAAGGTGATGCGCTGCTCTGCACTATTCTTGAACATCGTACTTAAAAGAATAGTGCAGAGCTCCCACGTCAACACTAGAGGCACTATCTATCAAAAGTCTGTCCAATTACTAGCATATGCTGATGACATTGACGAGAATTCGATGTTCTTAACAAATTTTTATTTCAAAATTATATTTTATCAATTGAATCTAGCCTTAAAAAAATATAGTAAGTCATTCTGGTTCTACATCAAGAGCAAAAATTTAACAAGTATTTGCGATTCCTTCGCACACTATTTTGAATGTAGTTACGCAAATTTGAATGTAAGTTCAGCATGGACAGCCGAATATTTGTCTTTTGAGTGTAAAGCAGATATTGGTTGTTTAAAATTAAATATTTCCGAAATTCAAGATGGTCTCTTGAGTTTAAATGATGACAATAAACCAGGTCCAGACGAAATTCCACCTATTGTTCTTAAAAAATGTGCTGCTTCTCTAGCTGAACCGCTTTTCCTAATTTTTAATAGCTTTTTAAAGAACGGTGAATTTCTTCCATCATGGAAGAAATCATTTTTAAACCCTATTCACAAATCAGGGTCTAAACAGCAAATATCCAACTACAGTTCGATTTGTAAATTGTCGTGTATTCCAAAACTTTTCGAGAAATTTATATATGAAAAACTAACATTTTTCATAGTTAAGGAACACATTTCACCGCTACAACATGGTTTCGTCGCAGAAAGATCAACAACGACTAATCTTTCTATTTTCTCCAAATTCATTCTAAATAATTTCGAAGAAGGACATCAAATTGATGTAATTTATACCGAATTTTCAAAGGCATTTGATAGAGTAAGTCACTCTATTTTAATGAAGAAATTGAAAAACTTTGGTTTTCATTCTAAATTTTTTAAAATGGTTGGAATCTTATCTTAAGGGCCGAGTCCAATTTGTTTGCATTGACGAAGTTCTCTCAAACCCAATTTTGGTTTCATCTGGTATGCTCCAAGCCCAAGGTAGTCATCTTGGACCCCTTCTTTTCCTAATTTTTGTAAATGATTTATCTTGTATTTTCCTCAATTCTAGTCAACTTCTTATCGCTCTTTTCTTTTTTGTTGAAGCGTTGGACTTCAGAAGACGGTTTGCTGCCGACATATGTCGAAGCAAGGTTCACAATTCTGTTGTCAAACCATGTTACCACAGAAATATCCAGGTTATCAATTGTCACCAGTTTTTCCACAGTTGCACCTCTTCCTTTTTTGTCAATTCCTTTTCGGTAGGAACTTTATATCCCGGAATCCAATTGGCTTTTATTGTTCCTAGCGGTAAAATCGCTTTCTTTGCAAGATAAGTCAACAGCGGTAAGGACGTGTACCAGTTGTCAAAGAATAATTTGTAGTTGAATCCGTCGGGAATAGTTCTCGCCAGTCGAACAACAGTGTCACTGGATGTACTTATCTTTGGCAAATCGGTTAACAACTGTACAGTGTACATGTCCTTGGGCTCCAGTATAAAGTTCAAAGTCGTAGCGGAATCCAGAGCTACCACTGAGAACAAAATTTGTATATCCCTATTTGTGTGGTTTTTTTGGGTTGTATTGCCGCATAGATGATCTGCTTTTGGTTGGTATAATTCGTTCATCTACTGCCATATACTCTTCTCTAGGGACAGTAAGGAGTCTCTGCCTTGTTTGGTCCAAGAATAGTCTTATTTTATGAAGGGGATCATGTCCTGGTTGTCCTTTGCGTACTTGCGTCGAGTTGGTGTTGAAATGTATGAACCTTTTTATTTCTTCGAAGCGGTTACATGCCATTACAGAGTTAATTTTTGGGTAACCTAGGCTTTCATTCCAATAAAACCTAGTTGATGGTAACTGTACGATGGAAATGTACAGGCATATTCCAACAAACTGTTCAAGTTCCATTGCTGGGATATGGGCAATCTTTTCGGGACTCTTTTCACAGGAGTATCGGATAGTTTCTTGTTCTATATATTTGAACATTTCGTCTGTAAACAAGTACTTGTAGAATTTTACTGGCGTATCCAACCTCTTTATTTCCTCAGGTAATGTCGTATCACCTGTGAATGCGGTTTCTTTATCACCTTTTTCCAAAAACCCATCCCGCCATCGGGGTTTTTCAGCTCTCGCACTTCTACTTGAGGGAGGTATCATCTGGGGTAGAGGAATATTACCTTCTAATCTTCCCAATCGGATTCATCAGACTCTGGAATATATAGAGGCGGAAGATTTTTGTTCACCTCGTGCTCATCATCCGAAAGATCTTCGTCACTGCTGTTGTCGGGAAAATTTTGGATAGTAGTATGGATACCTCCGTAAAACCGATGTGGGTCCATATCTGAATTCTGTAATGTTCGTATAAATAACTACGAAAACAAAATATGAACATTTTTTAACTCTTTACTTTGCTTTCACTTAAAAAACTGCCATTTTATAAAAAAAAAAATAAAAAAATACACTTTTATTTACTATAATATATCCGTTATGTGCAACGTATTCCAATTAAATTATTACGATCGTTTGATTCCTATTGTAAATACAATTCCTTATATATGAATGCCCTTGTTGTACATGGCCTAGGGCAATATAGAGAAAGTTGTAAAATAAAATAATTAAAAAGTAATTAGGGGTATTGCCAGCAGTTTGTTTTTTATGGGACACGTAAATATGTATGAATGTAGATAAAAAAAAATATTCAACTTTTGTGCTCTTATTGCATGTTGGTTCAAATGAACGTTTTCTGCATGGTGTGCCATATTTGATACAAACCGTTTTTTAAACTTATAGGTACTTGTTACTTCATAAAATCGAAAAAATTCACATTGTCAATAATATTTATATTATTTCCTTTACTGGTAAATTTTTTTTTCCATCACTACATTTTATTTTTATATTTTTTATACAATTTTGAATTTCTCAAACACGCGTTTCTCCTACTACACCCTTTGTGACGAGTTTGACGGAAAATGCGTTGCCGAAACTCGTTCATAGATGGCGTTTATCAATAAAATTTAGAGCGTTTATGTCACTAATTTCACACTGTATGCACAAAACAACAGAATTAGTTGAAAACTGGAAAATATCGACAAAAATACGGTTTGGTCATATATGAGCCACCATGCAGTAAAGGGAGACCCTTTTGATCTCAAATGTTTTATTTACCTCATATGTAAGACCAATCTTAGATTACTGTTGTGTAATCTGGAACCCTTTTTATAACATTCAATCTATGAGAATTGAAATGGTCCAAAAAAAGTTTACAAGATTCACGATTCAAAAATTTGAGTGGAACATCGAAACTCCATCATACAAAACTAGATGCCAACTATTTAGCTGTTCAATCACTTAAAAATATACGCAAAATGTTTTCTGTGATGTTTATAAGTGATAATTTATCGTATCATATCAAATACCCTTTTTTGTTGCCTTTAATAAATTTGTATGCTCTATCGCGATAACTTCGAATACGTTGTTTGTTTCGAAAATATGTACACAGAGTTAATTACGCGAAAAATTAACCAATAACCCGCTGTGTTAAAGATTGATTTTAATTTTCAATTAAGTAGATCTTTGAAAAATAAACTATTACTGTACGAGTATTTTCATTTTAATTGATTTTTTATTTTGATTATGTATGCACAAATTAATAATGTATTTTTATTTATATTTTATTTTTATACCTATATATTTTGTATATTAATTATATTTTAAATATTTATATTAAACTTAAGTTTATTTAATAAATTGTACACATGTAAATATTTATTTACATGTAGTCTAATTGTAGGTTTTTAAATCTCATATTGATGAATAAATAAACTATTTGTCGTAACCGGAAGTACTCAGCGTGATGTCAATGGGCCTTTTTTTCGCTGGGGTGCATGCCGTTTTCAAAACCAGCCAAACATTTGTGGTCTCTTTAACCTTGGTGATTTGAACATTAACCTTGGTTCAGTTCTTATCCGTCGAATCCAATTGGTCTTAAAAGTAAACGAATTCGCGAATGAAATCCCCAGCCCAAACCGGACCAGTTTAATAGCTTGAGGAAAACGTTCTTGTAACTGGGAACCTTAGCATTCCTCCACCAAGATTGAGAGACAGGATTCGATAGTTCGAAGTTTAAAGACTCTAAACCCTTAGACTTCCGTACAAACAATTTTAAGGGAAGGGAAAACATATCACAAGCTGATTTTTCTTACTATTCCAACACTTTAGGTTGGGCATTAAGCCATACTAATTTTAGGGTGGTGTGCAAATTAAAGAAAGTGTGCGCACTATTCGTTTAACATGCGTTAACTCTTTATGTTTTTCTCCGTGTGTGGTCCACCTGTCACACACTCAAAAAGTCCGTTTTGTGACTTATCCGTCACACAATTATGTAGTTTATGACCGCCCGTCACAAATCTTAAAAGTAAATTTAAATGTGGACCTTCTGTCACACAATTCCGCATTACCACTGAAAGACCAATTTTGTTTGCTTTAAGAGCAGGACACAGACTGATGGAAAACAGGATTCAACTGAACTCTTAAAATATTTTTCCGCCTGGCAACGGCCTAGTCACTGATAAAGCTTCGGTTCCCATCGATCACCGAAATCAAACATCAGTGAGCGTGGTTAGTAGACAGATGGTAGACCGTCTCGAAACCTACCGCGTGCTGTTGTCATGTGTTCTTTCTGTCTGTTGTTCTTTCTCTTCTATCCTTCTGTCTTGTATTAATGTCTTGTGTTGTTATCACCTTATATAGTCTAGTCGCTCAAGGTGCTGTGTTCTCTACTCTGTAAATTTATGGGCTGAGTAGTATGTAATGAAATGTAATGTAATGTACTTTTCAGCCGCAACGACGAAAGGAAGGTTTAAAAGAAAAAGAGGATATGAGATAGGCTAGTGAAACTTGTTGTGGTAAATTTTATTGCAACATACTGAAAGACCTTGCATACACAAATATGCTGGCCGAATTGTATCCCCCTATTGTTCTGAGGAGGTGTTCTTCAACCACTGCGTAAGCTTTTTCATCTGTCCTACTCCTCAGGTCTCGTTCCAAATGGATGGAAAAAAGCATTTGTCCAGCCTATCCCTATTAATTGCGAATCATCCTTCCCCTCCAACTATCGTCCAATAGCACTCATGTCCCTTCTTTCCAAATTCATGGAAACGCTGACTAATTATCAGCTTAAGAAATATCTCGAATAACGAAAGCTTCTTAATGACCAACAGTATGGCTATAGGTCCACCGCCGGTAATTTGATGGTTTATCTAACTGAACAGTATAACAAATCTTTACATCGTTTTGGACTAAGTAAGATTATTACACTTAATATTTAAAAGCATATCATACAATTTTGCTATAAGCTCTCTTATCCAAAATGCGTGTTTTGGTATTGATGAATATCTTCTTCGGTGGATTAGAAAAAACCTTTCGAACCGTTCAATACAAGTTGTATTGGATGGTTTTAAGTCTGCCATTCATAAACTAAATGCTGGTGTCCATCAGGGCTCCATTTTGTCTCCGACTCTCTTCCTGTTAATTATAAATGATTTCTTTTCTAACACTTCTAATCCATTTAGCTGTTTCACTGACGACAATACTCACAGCTTTTCATATCTGTTATTCGCAATCTGTTATTCGCAAAACGTTCATTCGTCCAAAGCTTGAATATAACTCGCATATCTAAACAAGGGATTTGAAATAATAGGCGGTAGAGCCATAGCCGGAACATTTACATCCTTCGAGCACCCCCGCAATGTTTCATGCATTTAGTTCTTTTATCGATATTTTAACAATCAACGTTCTGTCGAATAAGCCAGTTGCATTGCACCATTTAAACAATTCAGGCGGAAAAACTCGCACTTCCAAGAATGCTCATCAGTTTCCTAATGAGCTCAATTTGCGGTGTACTGTAAATAATAGAGATTCTTTCTTAAACCGCACATCAAGAATGTGGAATAATTTGGCCAACTCTGTTTTCCCTCCGATTTTGATATTTAGAACTTTAAGAGCAATATGCGCCGGTATCTTCTCTTGAATCCTTCCATATTTTCCTAAAGCTCGCACTGTGTCTAAATATACACATATAAGGAGTATTAACAAACTCTTGAGTGTCTGTAAATTGTTAAAGAAAATGGAATAATGCTAAATTCTTTGTGTAAAATACTGTATGCTATAAACTCTGAGTAAAAGTTCTGGTATTTCAACATTTTATTTGGTCTTTTTTGTTGTAATTCAAAATTTTGTAAATAAACTTAAAATAAAAATAATAATTTTTAAAGTAAAGAGTCAGAAAGTTCATATTTAATGACAATTTCTGACTTAGTTATTGTAAATTCATGAAATCTATACTTCATGAACCATAAAGCTATTAATTGATTTATTATCTGAAATAAAAACAAAAATCATTAGGAGTAAGGAAAACTTAGGAACTAATAAAACAAAAGTATTACCTTTGTTATATTCACCATACACAATTACCCATCCAGGTTTAGAATTGATAACTTTGTATTTCTTACGAGCTTCTAATTCAATACAGACTTCATTTTCAGGATCGTAGTCAAAATAAATTATAGTCTTATCTCGACCATCATTGAATTGAATTGACTTAAAATTAAAAAAACAAAAAACATTAAGTCCTATTTTCAAAAACATAAATGAAATCACCTGCCTTAATATTTTCATTTTGAGATTCAATATCATTATAATTTCCATCGGTGAATATGTAGCCAGACTGTAGACTAACTTCCATCACAGTGAATTTATTTCGTGAGTTATTTGAAAGAACCTTTGAACAAATGGGCACATAAATAAGAAATTCTGAATATATCTCAACTGATATATTGGTAAAGTAGAAGTTAGAAGACTGATTTTTCGGTAAAATATTGTACTCGTACTTCACATCCACAATTGCAAAACCAGAACCTTTGCTTTGAATTTGTATCTTTTCTGAACTTTTGGCAAGCTGAAATTAGAAAATCTTTAAAAAATGTGAAGAATTTTTGAATGTTGAAAGAAATCACCTCAATTGTTTGTAGAACGTGTGCATTTTCTTCATTTAACTGACAATTTCCCAAAACATTACTATCATCCTGAAAACGTATGTTCAGGTCTGTTTTTCTCATGGAGAGTTTTTCAGCAAATGCGATCATAGCCTGCAAGGCTACCATGTGAGTTATAGATGATTCTTCTTGCTTTGGAACGATTAAGCCTCTAACAATGTGAAAAATATTTTGACCTGATATTTCTTGAGAATCAAAAAGATTCATCAAACTTCCAGCAATTGCCTCAAGATGTGATTGAAGTGTATCCGACTTTGTCCATAAGTTTTGCTTGGCTTTTTAAAAATTAAATTACAACAAAAACCTTCTTTGAGAAATCACGTACTTGCCGAACTTGTATTAGAGGTAAGTTTTCTAAGATAATCTCCAGCTTTTTCATGTTTTCCAAGATGTAGAACATATGCTGATACCACCGAAATTGGAGAGTATCCCAAGTCATCCGAAGCTTCATACAAATATGCCAGACCTTTTTCGATAACCTTTTTGTATTTATCTCCTGAGTCCTATATGAGAAAAAATGAGTTTCAATGAAGACGAAGGAATTAAGAAGCCTACTTCATCCATAAAAAACACCATCAATCCAAAAGCTGTCAATTTGACATTTTCTTCTAAGACATCATCTTCTGATTTATAGCAACCATTTTCTTGTTGCTTCAATTTTAAATACTCTAATCCACGTGCTATGACCATAGAATCTACAGAAATCAAGTCTTCTGCATAAACAAGGCCCCATAGTGCGAAAATAGTTTGCCAAATATCTCCAGTTCTTTCGTCTTCTTTTCGTTCAAAAAGTCCAAAAGAACCATCCAAGTATTTGAACGACAACTCATTTTGATAGCCTAGCTCAAGATTTAGTATCATTTTACTTTCTAAGCTTGGATCTAAGGAATTAAGAGCCTTGAGGTATTTTAGAGCTATTGAGTTCGTCAGAAAAAGTTTGATATTATCCTCATTGTTTCCATACGGAACTTTAGCCAGCTTTTGAAGATGTCGAATCAAAGGTCGAAATATATCACCAACTGCTGAGATCTCAACTTTTTGAGATCCGGCCACAACGTTTTCAGGAAAATCAATTATTATTTCGTTTTCTTGAGTGCTTTTTTCATCTAGTAAATGAATCAAACAGCTTTTTGTTATTTCATAAGGTATACCTTGAGATTGAACCTTGAGAACCTTTTGAATGGCATCACTTGCTAAGGAGCTGATAGCTGTTACGGTCACATTATAAAATCCTGACTTGAGTGGTCTCAAGAAAAATATAAACTTTTCTCGCTTCTTTTTTGAAATAGTAAGTTCTGGGAGATTTTGCTTTGATTTTGAGCTTGAATCAGGATTTTCCAAAATATCAAAGCTCTCATCACTATTGCTTTCGATTGTTAAATTGGTGACATGATCTTGGTTCATATAATTGCTAATGTAAATGGGAACTTCAATTATTTCACCTGCAATGTAAATTATCAAGGAATTATCGGGACTTTAGGATGAGAACGCAAAAAATTTCTACCTTCTTTTACTAAGCTTGGTAAATCCATTGAAATGAAAAATTCTTGAAAAACTCTCAGATTTGTGATGTTTTTTGTAAAAGTCAATCCAGTTTCGGGATGAAGTGAGAATCCAGTTATTGCCCATGTAGTAATTGAGTCGCGTGGGGTTTCCATGAAATTGATGATCCCTCCTTTAGGAGTCCTATAGAAATTTAAATTTTTTCCTTTAATACGGTCTTATATACTTCAAAAACTTTATTCACCTATCAAAATCCCTAAATAACCAACTGTCGGGAAAGAGATTACGAACACGTGGTTCATCACCACCTCCAGCAGGCTCTAAGAAAAGTTGTTTATTTTGAAATTTAGTTAAAGATACAACAACTTTTGTATGCCTAAAAACGGACTAGAGTTACACGCTCACGAGTGTAAGCTCGATCACCAGACTTCATTTTCTTTTGGAGTTTATTAAAAACTTGCTGAATATTGACTACATGACCTTCAAAGCTTTAGGATCAAACACAGTTCGTAGTGCTCCACTTGATCTCACAGAGCTTAATGATCGAGCTAGAACTAGTACCTAAAACATGTAACTTAAGCCTTTGTGGTAGACCGCAATCAATTTTTGGTTAAATGTTCAAACCCCATAAATTTTCATACGTTATAAAAAGAAAGCTTGCAGCTTTAAAATCACAATTTTTAAACATACCATCATCTCCTCCTTGTCCATTTTCTCGAGTATCAGGTGGAAATACATTGGAAAATGTAATCACATTTACCGATACACCATACGATGGGATTGGATAATCTCTTTCAGAATTGTATCGCCTAAGATTCTTCTTGACAAACTCTTCATCGAAAATATTCTCCTTGATAACGTTTTGAAGGGCACTTGTATCGAGCGCCATCAAACCAACGTAGGATCCTTCGTTTGTTGTAACGTTTATGTTTACAGGCTTTCCAGGTTCCGTCTCTTTAAAAGTTTTGATTACGATCTAGAAAGTGGGTTTCTTACTAGTGAGAATTCAAGCACTCCCGTAAGGTTTTTAAACTCACCGAATTTTTGAGAGATTTTTGTATGACAACATCCTTCATCTGACCACCAAATTTCATATCCTTAATGTGATGAGCATAAAGTGTAATTTTAGGAACCATCAAAGAGGTTGCATTGAGACGAAGGATAAAAGACGTTTGGTTTCCAGGTACCTGATTATAAGAGGACTTCCAGATGACTCAAAATAATTATGACTAAAGGTTGTTGAAACTTACAACTATAAGTCCTGATTGAATTATATCCCCTCTAGCAAGAATTTCATATGAAAACTCTTCCAGTGGTTCTGAATTTGAGATCTTCACCTCAAGTTCTTTACCTTCTTCAGGACTTTTTTTCAGAAGAAAAAAAGCATTAGGAGAAGTCTTAAGGATCAAGTAAATTTATAAAATATTACCTCTCGGTTAAAACATCAATATCAAAAACTTCTTCTCTCCTGTAAATTCTTTTTGTGCCAGATTTTATTCCTTGATATTCGGCGAATACAAAACATTCATTATAATCCTTGTTAGTCATACTAATAAGACCATAATCCTTTCCAGGCTCATTTTGATACCCAACTCGAATTTTATCAAATGTATTATAATCACGATGGTACATTATAACAATGCCACACCCAACAACAACTTCGATTGGATCCTTTGGATCGTTTATTATCGTATCCGTAATATCTCTCAAAGTGACTTTTAACTTAAATTTTAGGATATCCCTTGAGTACGAATCAAATTCCTCCGGAGCCTCGATTTCAATGTGATAGGATTTTGAGTAAATTAAAACTTCAGTTTCTGCTGAAGCTTTTTCTTTGCTTATGTCATCGAGTACATGAGCTTCTACGCTGAATACAAATATGCTTGGCGATATAAAATAAGGACTAAGAGGCTTTTGGTCCTTATTTTTATCATGTTTTAGGTGAACGTAGTCTTCTAAATCGACATACATTGTAGTTTGTCCATCGATGCGGGATTCTTGATTCACAGTTGAAAGAGTTGGAACCCATGCATCAGTCGGAACTCCAGTGTTGATGAAGGATAAAGATAAATCTCCTTTTACAGGTTCTCCATAAAAATAGCTTTAAAAAACGTGAAAAATTTGATCAAAAAATTTAAAGTTAAAGTTAAAGTTAAAGTTAAAGTTAAAGTTAAAGTTAAAGTTAAAGTTAAAGTTAAAGTTAAAGTTAAAGTTAAAGTTAAAGTTAAAGTTAAAGTTAAAGTTAAAGTTAAAGTTAAAGTTAAAGTTAAAGTTAAAGTTAAAGTTAAAGTTAAAGTTAAAGTTAAAGTTAAAGTTAAAGTTAAAGTTAAAGTTAAAGTTAAAGTTAAAGTTAAAGTTAAAGTTAAAGTTAAAGTTAAAGTTAAAGTTAAAGTTAAAGTTAAAGTTAAAGTTAAAGTTAAAGTTAAAGTTAAAGTTAAAGTTAAAGTTAAAGTTAAAGTTAAAGTTAAAGTTAAAGTTAAAGTTAAAGTTAAAGTTAAAGTTAAAGTTAAAGTTAAAGTTAAAGTTAAAGTTAAAGTTAAAGTTAAAGTTAAAGTTAAAGTTAAAGTTAAAGTTAAAGTTAAAGTTAAAGTTAAAGTTAAAGTTAAAGTTAAAGTTAAAGTTAAAGTTAAAGTTAAAGTTAAAGTTAAAGTTAAAGTTAAAGTTAAAGTTAAAGTTAAAGTTAAAGTTAAAGTTAAAGTTAAAGTTAAAGTTAAAGTTAAAGTTAAAGTTAAAGTTAAAGTTAAAGTTAAAGTTAAAGTTAAAGTTAAAGTTAAAGTTAAAGTTAAAGTTAAAGTTAAAGTTAAAGTTAAAGTTAAAGTTAAAGTTAAAGTTAAAGTTAAAGTTAAAGTTAAAGTTAAAGTTTAAGTTTAAGTTTAAGTTTAAGTTTAAGTTTAAGTTTAAGTTTAAGTTTAAGTTTAAGTTTAAGTTTAAGTTTAAGTTTAAGTTTAAGTTTAAGTTTAAGTTTAAGTTTAAGTTTAAGTTTAAGTTTAAGTTTAAGTTTAAGTTTAAGTTTAAGTTTAAGTTTAAGTTTAAGTTTAAGTTTAAGTTTAAGTTTAAGTTTAAGTTTAAGTTTAAGTTTAAGTTTAAGTTTAAGTTTAAGTTTAAGTTTAAGTTTAAGTTTAAGTTTAAGTTTAAGTTTAAGTTTAAGTTTAAGTTTAAGTTTAAGTTTAAGTTTAAGTTTAAGTTTAAGTTTAAGTTTAAGTTTAAGTTTAAGTTTAAGTTTAAGTTTAAGTTTAAGTTTAAGTTTAAGTTTAAGTTTAAGTTTAAGTTTAAGTTTAAGTTTAAGTTTAAGTTTAAGTTTAAGTTTAAGTTTAAGTTTAAGTTTAAGTTTAAGTTTAAGTTTAAGTTTAAGTTTAAGTTTAAGTTTAAGTTTAAGTTTAAGTTTAAGTTTAAGTTTAAGTTTAAGTTTAAGTTTAAGTTTAAGTTTAAGTTTAAGTTTAAGTTTAAGTTTAAGTTTAAGTTTAAGTTTAAGTTTAAGTTTAAGTTTAAGTTTAAGTTTAAGTTTAAGTTTAAGTTTAAGTTTAAGTTTAAGTTTAAGTTTAAGTTTAAGTTTAAGTTTAAGTTTAAGTTTAAGTTTAAGTTTAAGTTTAAGTTTAAGTTTAAGTTTAAGTTTAAGTTTAAGTTTAAGTTTAAGTTTAAGTTTAAGTTTAAGTTTAAGTTTAAGTTTAAGTTTAAGTTTAAGTTTAAGTTTAAGTTTAAGTTTAAGTTTAAGTTTAAGTTTAAGTTTAAGTTTAAGTTTAAGTTTAAGTTTAAGTTTAAGTTTAAGTTTAAGTTTAAGTTTAAGTTTAAGTTTAAGTTTAAGTTTAAGTTTAAGTTTAAGTTTAAGTTTAAGTTTAAGTTTAAGTTTAAGTTTAAGTTTAAGTTTAAGTTTAAGTTTAAGTTTAAGTTTAAGTTTAAGTTTAAGTTTAAGTTTAAGTTTAAGTTTAAGTTTAAGTTTAAGTTTAAGTTTAAGTTTAAGTTTAAGTTTAAGTTTAAGTTTAAGTTTAAGTTTAAGTTTAAGTTTAAGTTAATATTTAATTTACCTTGCACTAATTTCCAATTGCACTTGGTTCTTATTATCTTTTCTGATTATTTTTGCGTCAATATTTACATTATATTTTGGCAAAACATATCTATCAACTTCAAATCTCTTATCTTTAAAAGTATTAACACCATCAACTCTTATTCTCCAAAGACCTAAAACAGGATTATTTGATAGTTGAATTTCAGTCTTTAAAACACCCTGCTTGAAATTGACATTGTATAAGCCCTTAATAAGATTATATTTGCCATCCTGTGAAATATTCGTATTAAAATCAATACAACATACATTTTAATAAAAAGTTACAAGAACACTCACAGAAATCTCAATATTAACTGTTTCATTTACTTTTTCCGGTCTTGTCAATTGATCAATGCAAATTACCCGAATTTCTACCAATTCTCCAGGTCTGTACTTATCTTTGTTGGTCTGAATAAATACCCATAATTTTTGAAATCCAAAATAAATTGAAGTTGAATCCTTGCTTATGATACCACGAAATCCAGTAACTTCCAAATTCCCAATACTATATTCATAAGCAGGTGCTTTGAGTTCAACTAATTTAGTTGTTCCCGGTTCAATTTCAATACTTCCAAAATCATGGAATTTTTCTTCTCGTACGAAAGTTGTGAGGCTTACATTAAACCAGCAGGATTTATGAAAATCGTTTAATGTTAATGATATGTGAAAAGTAGACTCAGGTTCAACATGGGACGGTGAAACAATTGTATAGTATCTATGAAAGTAGAGAGTGAGAGAAAGAAAGAATAATAGTAAGTATTTTTCAATACCGGCGATGGCACAGTTAAAAAAAAGTACGGTCAATTAAGAAAAAGTCATAAGTTGTGTTCAAAATACGCACAGGGCATAATGTATTAAAGGCGCTAAAAACCGAAAAGCTATTGTACCGGTGATAGCGAGCTAAAGCTTAAACAAGTACCGTAGTAAGCAATAAAAAGATAGTAACCTACGCACAAGAAAAAGCTATAAGTTTTTACGCTTGATGATGTGCCGAAAAAAATTCGAAGCCGAAAAACGAATGACCTTGTAAAAAAAAGCTTTTATAAGAAGTATAAACATTTCTTAAATAAAAATAACACTAATTTATTAATTATACCTACGCCATGTATTGTACATATATTATCTAAAGACCGGCCGGTCAGCGGGCAGCGACGCAGGGCGTCCGTCGTGTCGTAGTTGGATAAATTAATAAGCAAACAAGTTTTGATTTTCACTTCAAAATCTTGATGAATTTGCCTACAAGCAACTTCCTTAATTACCATGTTATAATTGCTATAAAAAGACTGGAGCTGGAGTTGATCAGTTGTTTGGCATAAAATGAATACGTGAGATCTTTACAAATCTTCACTTTATAATGCATAAAGCAAAAGTAACACGATTAAGGGGAATTTTTGTTAAGTTTCTCACTTTTAATCTCACAAGTCACAACGTTACAATAAGGTGAGTATAATTTTGTTTTAATTTCAAACGCGTAAGTATGTTAACCTAGTCAAAAATAAGCTTCAAAAACCAGTTTTGTCTTACTTTAATGGTTTACATCTTATTCTTTTAACAGCAAACATACCCCTTTTTAAGTGATAATACTCCACTCAAAAAACTGAATTGTAATAGAGTAATCCAAAAGAATAGAAGTCGTACATTTACAGACATTCCGAGTATTTTAAAGTTCCGAAAAAGATTTAAAGTTGATCAAACACCGAAGACACTGCAAGAACGACTGACTCTTCAGATTTAAACAAAAACAAAAACAAGATTGAAACTGAACTGGTAAGGTAATGGACTGTCAGTGAATATAAATAGTGAAGCAGATGTTGCAGCAGGTCGATGACGAAGACTTATTAAATTCTTCAGTTATGAGATTTAGATTAACTCAAAAATAAAGCTAGAAGTAATGCATACTTTTAGTAGATTTCGAAATAATAATGTTTATTTTTGTCGTCTTTAGTTGACACAGGAATTTTTGAGTTAATAATAATCGAAAAATAAGATAATCTTAATCACCAAGAAAAAATTTCGACAAAGGTAAACTTTGATGAAGAGCTTCATTTATAAGTAATAAGAACTTTTCGTGTTTTGTTAAAAGAATTGTCAGTTGAATTATTTTTAAAAATTTAAAAATTACCAACAATATTTTGCATATAATAAAATAGTTTGATTTCAAAATCATCTATTTTTGTTAACTAGATTTTTAGTCGAGAACCAATTTTTATCAATTTTAGTATCATTTTCTGTGAGATAAAATACGAGTTTATACGTAAGTTTAAAGACAATATTTTTAATTTTTGAAAAGATATTTAAGTCGAAAGTAAATTTTTACCAAGTTTTAGTATTGTTTTTTTTAGGTTTTTATTTCTTGTAAGAAAAACTGTCAATTCGATTTTTCTCAAAATTTTACTAGATGTCAAAAACGATATTGTTCGTTGCACAAAATTATTTTGGAGATAAAATCATGTTTTGTTGGTAAATTTTTCGGCGGGACAAATATTTTTTGTCAGTTTTTGTATTCCTTTATAAAAAAAACCGTTAGTTGAAATTTTTTCCAAAAAAAATATATTTGTTAGGTATCACGTTACAATATAATGTATAATATAAAATTTAATTGAAGTCTCTAGCGTTATTGTCTCTAGAGATATTTAGGGTTAACCAACATTTTCACCTTTTTTAAATTGCTATGGTAAAAAATCGACCCACGCAATTTTTTTCTGAATCTTTCTGCATTATTATCTGTATAACAAAATATATTTGAAGTCGATATCTCTACTGGTTCTTGATATATGGACGACGAAAAAACGTCGTAAACGTACGGACGTACGGGCGTACGGACGTACAAACGTAAGTACACCCACAGACATCTCATCTTGAAACGTCGAGAAATGTCAAAATTTTCAATTCGACAAATCGAACCGATTACAATAACTTCCTATGGGAAGTTAATAAGACACATGGGTGATTATACAAAAGTTGGGTAACTTTTGAGGATATTTTGTTTACGATAGTTATTAAATCAAACATCTACAAATTCGGGTGTATGTATATGATAGCTAATCTAATTAATATATTGCTCCCAATCGGGCCAGTCACTCTTTTGAGTACATTGTAAGATATTTAAAAATTTCAGAATTTTACTGCCATGGGACTGACGAGGTAACATAGTACTGATAAAATACACAGTTTTGAAAGTATTATAATAATTTAATAAAAATAAGTAAAAATCTCTTAGATTTTAATAATAGCACAGTGTTTTAAAAGTATCAAAATCACTTAGTAACAATTAAAAATTATTATTAATATGCAATGATGGGAGAAAATACTATATCAGTTTTCAAAACAGACTTTTGACATTTAACGTAACGTTATTCACTTATCTTTTACTACTTTCACATAGTCTTACTAAATATTTCTAAGTTATAAACAAAATCACACATTATATATCTTAAAATAATAATCATGAAATAGTGAAGAACAATAACAATATACCTGAAACAAGACTGACGCCAACAGACTGACGAAAAAAAAAAACAAAATTGAAGATTATAATCAGGACTTGTGTTTTTTTTTGTAATTTCGAATATCAGCGAACTACATTTTAACAAATCAAAGTCTAATATGAATAAATAAAAATAAACTTTAGATTAACACGATGTACAGACAACAAACATAACCCAAACTCTTGTACAGTTATGGTGGCCCCGTCAAATTTTGCGACCCGCAACTAACTTTATTACCAACATTAAAATTCAAAGTGGAATTTGTCGTTGAGTCGGCGATATTTCGCACGAATTTCAAATTTAAATACCACACAACGGACTGACGAATAAAACTGAACACAAAATTTCTTTTTTTTTTAAATAAAGTGGAGAACACTACATTATGAAAGTTGTAGTATATGTATATTTAACAATATACATCACAGATTGTAGTAAATTGATAAGTTTTCTCAAACCAATGATAATCTTTAATAGACCGTCACTTAATTTTTGGTTTTCGGGGTTGTGATATGCCAAGGGACTGACGTTTTAAGAACTAATTATGTTTTTTAATAACTTGTATTCAAAATGAAGAACTGAAATTGGGTTACAAAATAAAGGTCTTATCATTGTTTAATATAAATTGTAATCTCAATAAAATATTATAAGACTTTGTATATATTGGTTGATGACATCGAGTTACCCAACTTTTGTATAATCACCCACATATAAATTTTTTTCTTTGTGATATTTCTTTTATATTATAATGTTTGAACGTTGGAATTATGTTTGAAACCCTACTTCATTTAAATGACAACCACGCGAATTTATGAAAGCATCGATTATTTTGAGGTAGTTTTCGACCACTTTTTGACACATAACTATTGAGCGGTATTTTAGCCATAACTTGCTGAATGTTGGTTTTTTAAGTGCTCAAGAGTAAAAGGTTTATCTGCATAAACACGGTTTTTCGCGTAGCCGTGACGAGAAATTACGCAGTCAGGAAATATCTCTTGCAATAAAGCCATATTCGCTCGAGTTGTGTGCTAGTGGCACCGTCTTGTTGAAACCATACATATTCTCCAAGTCGAATTCTTCAATAGCAGGGAAAAAAATTCGTTATGACCATAACGCTCCGAATTGATGGCGACAGAATTTTTTCGAAGAAGTAAGGTCCAATCACACCTCCGGACCAAAGAGCGCACCAAACAGTGCCTTTTTTTTAATGTAATGGCCTGTAATTGTTTTCAAAACTAAACTATTTCTTTATATGAAAAATATTGTTGGTAATTTTAAAATTTTTAAGAATAATTCAACTGACAACTTTCTTAACCCAACACGAAAACCTACAAACTTTTATGCAAGACAAATCGACAGACGGGATGGGAAGTTATCAATGTGGGTCGCATCCCAGCCTCTTTTTTTTAGGTTTTTATTTTTTGTAAAAAAAAACTGTCATTTTCGATTTTTCTCAAAATTTTATCGAAAGTTGACAACAATATTTCTTATAAGTTAAAATTAGTTAGAAGCCATTATCTCAAATTTTTGAAAAGATATTTGAGTCGAAAATCAATTTTTACTAACTATTGTTAAATTTTTTTTTTAGGTTTTTAATTTTTTGTAAAAAAACTGTCAATTTGATTTTTTTCAAAATTTTACTGAATGTTGTCAACAATATTTTTTGAAAGATAAAAGTTGTTCAAAGCTAATATCTCAAATTTTTGAAAAGATATTTTAGTCGAAAATCAGTTCTTACCAACTTTTATGAATTTTTTTTTTAGGTTTTTATTTTTTGTAAAAAAAAACTGTCAATTCGATTTTGCTCAACATTTTTCAGAATGTTGAAAACAATATTTCTTTTAAGATAAAATAAGTTAGAAGCCTTAATCTCAAGTTTTTGGAAAGATATTTTAGTCGAAATTCAATTTTTTACCAACATTGAGTAATGTTTTTTTTTGGGTTTTTATTTTTTATAAAAAAAAAACTGTCAATTAGATTTTTCTTAAAATTTTATCAGATGTCAAACATTATTCTTTATTGCAAAAAATTGTTTTGGAGATGAAATCATGTTTTAGTCGTAAAATTTTCTAGGCGAACAACTTTTTTTCAGTTTTTTTTTATTTATAAAAAAAACGTTAATTGAAATTTTTTCTAATAATATACTCGTTTTGTATCACGTTACAATATATAATATGAAATTTAATTCAAGTCTCTAGTGTAATTTGTTCATGAGATATTTAGGGTTAACCAAAATTTTCACTTGTTTTTAAACTGCTATGGTAAAAAAAACCACCCACGCAATTTTCTTGAGAGCCCTTTCTGCATCTTTCTGCCTTATTATCTGTATAATAAAATTTATTTGAAGTCGATATCTCTTCTGGTTCTTGAGCTATGGACGTACACACGCACGTACAGACATCTTTCTAAAAATCTTTTATTTCGACTCTAAGAACCTTGAACGTCGAGAAAATCAATTTTGACCCATTACAATAACCTCCTATGGGAAGTTAATAAGCCTGCTTAACTTTAACGCCTTTTTCGATTGTGTATCTTTCCATGGTTCAAATTGAGAAATGTCAAATGAAAAAAAAGACTTGACCTTTAGGTGCAGTTCACATTCCCCTTTAGTTTCTGGATTCGATTTTAATGCTCCTTAAAAACATTTTAAAAATAATTTTTAGAAAATGCTCTACATCAATATCAGTTTGCCATTTTAAACATAACATTCGTTTGTGTACAATTTACAAGTAATACTTAAACCGCAAACATTAAATGTAAAAAAGGATTTAAATTGAAATTAATAACACTAGACCACAAACTTTAAAGTTGGCATTTCATTCAATTGGATGGAAGCCAAATTTGTAACAACACAGCTATGCAAATGAAGATTTAATGATATCATTAATAATGAAAGTAACATACAAAATTTAACATAGTTAATTTTTTATTTTTTAGAGAGGAAATGGAATTTTTCGTTATTGGAAGTTAAAACAACATTATTTTAAAAAACATCAATAATTCCAAATGCTATCACGAAATTGAGAAAAAACTAAAATTCTAAAAACATTATTCGCATACTGAAATTGGCAATTAGTCACGAGCGCCCATATTCAACATGCACTAGTTTTGCAATTTACACAATAGTTTTACTTTTTACTGGTTGTTGATTTTTGCTGCGGTAAGTTTCAATACCCCCAAATTTAGACATCTGTGTAGTTATGTTCTTCTGTTAGGAAACTACTATTTTGCCGTTTTGTACAGGTGGTATAATGCAGTAACTATTATTTGCATGAATTGCAAAAAATTTAATTGCTCATTACACAAAAAAATCTCACATTGTTATTATGAATTGACATCGTAAAAGTGTGGATGTTTGATTTGAACTTCGGATTTGATCTAGTTGTCTCAGCAACGTAAACTGAGCCTAGTTTTTAAAGCAAATAACTCCATTTAATTAATAAGTTGAATGAGTAAATGTTATTTTTATTCATAGTTTATTAAATAAGTATGAACATATCGCACATGTAGTTCAAAAGTGACACAACTCAAAAAACGCAAATTTTGAGTTATTATCAAAAAAAGTTCCAAAGACTTCCACCCAACATATTTATTAAAGGTGCATTTACCTAGAATCAATATTTTTTCCGCCAGAAGACACTATGTCGTTTTAAATGTTTCAAATGAGGTCAAACTACCTTCGACAAAAATGACACATTTTCAATTGTTACCTGGTCCTCGCAGCAAACAGGTGTGCCAAGTGAAATCAAAAGTGACTTATTTTGAGTTGTGTCATTTATGGTGTTTAAAACTATAAAATTTCAGTGCGTTAATTTGAGTTGAGACACTTTTGTTGATTCCTAGGTGAAAATTTTTGTATGTTATTTTGAGTTAAGCCACTTTAGTTGACTGAGGTAAATATGAATACTTTGTTTTATTTTGAGTTCTGTCACTATTAAAGAATGATCAATTGAGATTTAGAGTTGTGTCTCTTTTGATAAATTATTAAAAATTTAAGTTTTTTGAGATCAAATGAAGACAAAATAGTTTCAATTTAAAACAGAACTTTTTATCTGTATGTTTATATGTGTAGTTCCTAAATAATGTCTTCTTTGATACATTTTTCGACCGTTTTTTGAGTTATGACACTTTTGATGTTTGAATTTTATAAAGGGTGTCCCAAAATTAACGCAAGATTTAAATTAAATAGAAAACGCCGTTTTTAGTCTTTCGATAGTTATATTTTTATTGACTCGTAAAGTACATAGGATAAGGTTATGTATGGAATAACACATCGGACAAATGGCCTCCACGGCTTTGCATGCACATGCGCACTCTTTTGTTGAAATTTTCCATGACCATTCTGCATAAATGTGGCTGAATTTCGTTGATGCAGCGTTGAATCTCCTCCTTTAATGCACGGGTAGTTGTGGGCTTGTTGACATAGACTTGTGATTTTAAATAACCCCATAAAAAGAAGTCTAATGATGTTAAATCACACGATCTAGGAGGCCAATTTTGATCACCGAAACGAGAGAGTACACGACCTGGAAATGTCTCATGCAATAATTGAATTGTTTCACGGGCTGTATGACATGTGGCACCGTCTTGTTGAAACCACATATTGGACACATCAATATCATCCAATTTTGGCAGAAAGAACTGTGTAATCATGTCGCGATATCGAGCACCAGTAACAGTCACTGTTTGACCAGCATCATTTTCAAAAAAAATATGGCCCAATTATGCCTCCAGCCCAAAATCCACACCATACAGTCACGCGTTGTGGATGCATTTGTTTTTCGACAATCACATGTGGGTTCTCCGAACCCCAAATGCGGCAATTTTGGCGATTGACAAAGCCATCAAGATGAAAATGTGCTTCATCGCTTAGGATGATTTTGCTCGAAAAATCAGGGTCCATTTGTTGATGTTCAATAATCCATTCAACGAACTCTCTTCTCTGTCCATGGTCATTAGGCTTCAATTGTTGTGTTAATTGAATTTTGTAAGCATGAAGACACAGATCTTTGGTGAGTATACGGTGTAGAGAGGTTCTTAAAATTTGCAATTCTTGTCCACGACGTCGAATTGAGGTTCCTGGATTGTCAGCAACACTCTCACGCACTGCTTCGGCATTCACATTTAAACGGCTTGTTTGTGGACGACCAATGTGTTTGGCGTCTCCAACGGATCCAGTCTCCATGAAGTTTTCAATTAATCTCTTCACAGTTGACGAAGTTAAAACACTATTCCGACCATATTTTGTATGAAATTTTCGAACTGCAGCCGCCAAGCTTTCACTATTTTTGAAATATTCTTTAATAGTGAAGACACGTTGTTCTCTCGTGTAACGCTCCATTTTTAATAACCCTATACTGTTAGCTGTCAAATTGCTTTTTTTTCAGGGTTGCCAACACTTCACTGCACAAATGGTGGCAAATTCAAATCTTGCGTTAATTTTGGGACACCCTTTATATACATTTTTTTTCAGTAATTGAAAGAGATTCACAATGCATTCAATAAGTCGTGCAAGATTTATGGTGCTAATGGCAACCCACAATTTACAGACTGATTCATATGCAATATATCCCAAGCCAAACGATGATGATTTGCTTCAAAATCATGAAAACCACTAAACAAATTTTATTAATTTACCGACAGATCAAGATAATCTCCCTGATCTCACAACGAATCCTGATAAAAGTAATGCAGGTAATGTGTTGTGCAATTTAGATTTTAGATGACGATTATGATGCAAATGGAAACCGAAATTTCTCAAATGGTTACATCTACAATTAATTCGTTGAGCGAGGGTTCGATCCAAAATATAGAAAACGATCCAAATCTCTCAAAATGAAGGTGATAATGTCCATAGCGTTATAGAAAAACAGGTCAAAAGACACCTCAGATCTAGCCCAATCTATTTACCTCAGTAGTATGTTACTTTGATCCAAACAGCGAAAAAAAATGGTCCACCATATCACGTTCACGAGCTTATTTACAAGGATTTCTATGATTTAAAAACTCTGCAAGAAGAATGGGGAAGTAAGTTTAAAGTTGATACTGATAGGATGTCAAGTGGCACGATATTAAGTTTATACGTGTGCATTCTTTTACAAAACTTCTTATCAAAATGAGGTTTACAAAAGAGTTAACGTACGCAACGTTAGAAAAAGCCAACCTTCAGAATCTATTAATTTTTCTCTCGGATTGACCCAAGCGTACTAAAAAAAATTCCTTTGGCTGACAACAAAAAAAAGATATACAAAATCTAATAAATAAAAATATAATTCCAAAATCTTATTTCGATTTATTTTATAAACTAACTTTATTTCCTCTTCATTTTTAATACATTAATCATAAATTTAAAACATTTCATAGTAATTACATTGCAATATTTCCACATTTCATTACAATTATTTATTTATTTAGATTAACGACTTTTTATGTTAATTCTGCTATGAATTTCAAAAAGCTTTTTTAATTCTTTTTATACCTAAATAAAAACAATGTTCCATTATAAAAATGGCATTTTTCTTATGATGATTTCTTATCATCTTATCCCCCGACTCGTTAGGGTAAAACTACTTATGAACTGGTATTATCCAGCATTTTTCTTGACAATATGATTTAAAAATACTAAATCGAAACTGTCACAACTCAAAAAAAAATCAACAAAAGTGGCAGAACTCAAAATAGTACATTCCTGTTGGAAAGAAATGATGGTCAAAACTGTCATAACTCTAAAAACATAATTTTCAAGGTTTCCAAAAAAAGATTGACGCAAATATTATTTCCATTGTGATTCATACTCTATTTGCTTTTGTCAACATAGTTCAATTTGTAGTTAAACCGTATCTAGTCTAACAATATCGTTTTTCGCCTTTTCTGAAAAACTAAGATTTTTGAGTTGTGTCGCTTTTGAACTACATGTGCGATATATTAGCGTGTAAGGTTTAGGACAAAATCCCAAAAATCGAAATCCCATAAGCCATAAATCCAGTCAATCCAAGAACACGAAAACTCAAAATCAAAAAATCAAGAATCCCAAAATTCCAAAAAAGCCAAAATTCGGAAAATTAAGAATTCTGAACAATTACATAAAACTAGCTGACCAGGCCACGCGTTGCTGTGGCTAACGTTTTTTGTCATATTACATTGTTGTAAAATATTTAAGGGGAACGGTAGGATTTTCATTCTTTTTTTACATAGATGTTATTGTAAAAAAAATGGCGACCTTCATAACAGCCTTTCTTCTATAGTTACCCTTTATTACAATGAAAGTATTATTTACGAAAGAAGACGGAAACGTTAAAGCTGGTATAAAAATTTACTGGTTTGGGATTTGAAAGGGAAGGACTTTGAACACAATGGATCAACATTTTCGTGCAGTTTGTCTAAAGCCAAAATCATTACAAAAGAATTGAATTTCAAGTTTATTATTATTTTTATTCAAGTTTGTAACAAATGAACAAATGAGTATATTACAAAGTTTTTAGTAAATAACATGTGACAGTTAAACTTTTAAATGAGGCATGTAGAGCGGATAGTTAAAAATCTTCCAACAATAATATTTATTATTTCAAATCATAAATATTTTGTATTTCAATTTAATTTAGCACTAACCGGTGATATTTTTGTTAAACTGTCTTTCGTTAACACAAATACATAGGTTAGACGTTTTTTTACACGTGAAAATGCAACACATAGCTTCACATAAAAAAAACATAGTTTTTCCAAATCTAAACTACATATGGACAGTATTTGGCCTCTATAAATAAGTCTTATAGAAATGGCAAAAGCTAAACGAATTAGAATTCTAAAGGGTATGGTAGAATATGACGGTATCATTGGAATACGTGGCAGCAGGAACACTTTTCCATTAAACTTTCCAGTTAAAATGGTTGCTTCAAGTAAGTAAGTAAGTAAGTGAATTTAAATTGCAAATTGCACACGATGCACAAATTTTATTAAAATCGAATAAGTTGTTTAGGAGTAGTGGTGTGAAAAGTAGTTACTTTAGTTACTTTTTCCAAAGTAATCGTTACTTTTGAATGATTACTTTGTGATTACTTAAAAAAAAAAAATACACGAAGAGCACTCAATTTCACAATTTTTTTTTTTTTGAGATATTGCAAGGTCATAGGGAGATTTTGATAAAACCTGAAACAGGAATCTAAATCAATGGTTTTTTGGGTGTGTGTAAGTATATTTGTATGTTTGCACGTACGTTTGGGACACATTTTTTCATCGGCCATTTCTCAACAACCTCAATTATAAATCGGATATCTAAAACTATTACAATATCATTCCTTTTTGATTTATTTACTTTAAATTACTTTTGGGTTTAATTACTTTTAGTTACTTTTGGATTTAAATTTTTAAGATATTTCTGGATTTGATTATTCTTGTTTTTGTTTGTGGAATACCTCTAAATGATATTGAAACTGATTACGATTACGAAATAATTTTATAAAAATGAAATATTGGAAAAAACAGTGGTTGAAGTAGAGTTTCTGGATTTTTGCATACTGTTAATATTTTTTGTATTTATATATACAAAGATAAGGTTTATTAATAATAATACGTCGTCTTTCGTCTTTGGTGGTATGACAATTCGCAATACATTATAATTTAAGTGTGGCCTACAATTTTAGGTCCAAGTGATCAATATTCACAAGTCTACTTATTCACTAAAAACATCATTGCAAAATCTAAACCCGTTAGGTGCCGCTTTAGTCTATCTTCTACATTTTTATATCAAACTGATCAATATTCGCAAAATATATTGCTGTGATGCCAAAAATAAAATGGATCTAGTCTCAAATTCTAAAATAAATTAATTTCATAAGAAATCCGAAAATTCTATTTAATACATTTCAGCTGAATTAAATAAAGTATTGACAACAAGCTCAAATCTTGAAAAAACTTGAGTTTCTGATATTCCAAAAAAAAAAACATTTTTAGGGTTTTGGAAAGTAATACCCGATCATTGCCCGATATGTTTTTAAAACTTTATATATCAAATTGAATTGAAGAGTAATACAAAACTTAATACAAGTTTTTTCTTCTGATCGTTACAACTGGTTCTTAACTATTTTAATTCCACTTTTTGAATTCCTGGTTTAATTACGCAGCGCTCATTAATCATATCTCCTATGGAGTTTTCCCTGGGTAAATTCAAATTACCGTCAAAAATTGTTTTTTTTTTCGTGTCGGGATTGGAACTATTTTTTTTTTCAATGTATTAGTGCAACTTCGTGTACGTATTAACGAGTGCGGTGGAGCAAGAGCTGTCAAATTTCCAGCTAAAAGTTTTTTATAGCTGCATTAGTATTAGTGCAAAAAGGAGTAAATTTGCCTTAAAATCTAAATCTTAAATCAAAAATAAATCAATTTGTATTTCCCCATAGAATTCAAAAACGGTAAAATTCTGTTTGATAAATCTAGATCAATAATAAATTGAATTATTTTACGCATAATAATTGCTTGATTAACCGAGCTAGTAGTTTATTTAAACTTCCATTGGCAATATATTGTTTTTAATTTATTATACAACTACTTTACTCACAATTTTTTCTATAAACTTAGTTTTCCATTTATAATGCCCTGCACTCAGAGTGTATATTTATAACTCTTAGTTTAATAACAATATTTAGTACTATACAAATGAATTAGTTTGATCTAAGAACGTAGAAGTTAGATTATAGTGCCACCTATCGGATTTAGATTTGTCCACTTTCTTTGTAGTTATATAAGACCCTTTATTGTGAATATTGATCAATTTAAGCTTAAAATGTAGAAGTTAGACTACAGCTCCACCAATTCGATTTGATTTTCCTGTTCTGTTTTTGGTACATAAGTGACCTTCGTTGTGAATATTTATCAGTTTGATCCAAAATTGTAGGCCAGGCCACAAGTAAATTATATTTATTGTGAATTGTCATGTAGCCAAACACGACATCTTTTTTGTACAAATCTTAATTTTCGTATATAAGAGTACAACAAATATTAACAGTATCAACAAATTCAGAAACTCTTCCACTCTCTTTTCCAATATTGCATTTCCATACAATTATTTCTAAAATCGTAATCAGTTTCAGTATCATTCAGATGTACTTCGTATCAAAAACAAAACAAAAAAAGAGGCTGGGATGCGACCCACACTGATAACTTCCCATCCCGTCTATCGATTTGTCTTGCTTAAAAGTTTGTCTAAATGTATCCATTCTTACCAAATTTGCGTTCTATTTTTTGTAGATTTTATTTTTTTTTATGAAAAAACGGATTTTGTTGGATTTTTATAAAAAAATTACTGAATATAAAAAACAATATTTTCTGTGAAATAAAATAAGTTTGAAGCCAATATTTTTAATTTTTGAAAAGCTATTTGAGCCGAAAATCAATTTTTATCAACTTTCATTAATTTTTTTGTTTAGGTTTTTATTTTTTGTAAAAAAGCTGTCAATTCGATTTTTCTCAAAATTTGTCCTAATGTTGAAAACAATATTTCTTATAAGTTAAAATTAGTTAGAAGCCATAATCTCAAATTTTTGAAAAGATATTTAAGTCGAAAATCAATTTTTACCAACTTTTGTTAAATTTTTTTTTCGGCTTTTAATTTTTTGTAAAAAAACTGTCAATTCTATTTTTTTCAAAATTTGACTGAATGTTGACAACAATATTTTTTGAAAGATTAAAGTAGTTTAAAGCCAATATCTCAAAGTCTTGAAAAGATATTTGAGTCAAAACTCAATTTTTACCAACTTTTTTTTTATTTTTTTTTAGGTTATTATTTTTTGTAAAAAAACTGTCAATTCGATTTTTCTCAAAATTTTATCAGATGTCAAAAACATTATTCTTCGTTGCACAAAATTGTTTTGGAGATGAAATCATATTTTAGTCGTAAAATTTTCGAAGTGACAAATTTTTTTTTCAGTTTTTTTGATTTATAAAAAAAACCGTTAATTGAATTTTTTTCCAAAAATATAATTGTTTTGTATCACGTTACAATATATAACATAAAATTTAATTCAAGTCTCTAGCGTCATTGGTTCATGAGATATTTAGGGTTAACCAAAATTGTCACCTTTTTTTTAAACTGCTATGGTAAAAAAACCACCCACGCAATTTTCTTGAGAGCCCTTTCTGCATCTTTCTGCCTTATTATCTGTATAACAAAATTTATTTGAAGTCGATATCTCTTCTGGTTCTTGAGCTATGGACGACGAAAAAAACGTCGCGAACGTACGGACGTACGGACGTACGGACGTACGGACGTACGGACGTACAGACGTACGGACGTACGGACGTACGTACACACGCACGCACAGACATCTTTCTAAAAATCTTTTATTTCGACTCTAGGGACCTTGAAACGTCGAGAAATGTCAAAATTTTCAATTTGTCAAATCGGACCCATTACAATAACTTCCTATGGGAAGTTAATAAATCCAAAAATATCTTTAAAATACAAATCCAAAAGTAACTAAAAGAACTCAAATCCAAAAGTAACTAGAAGTAATCAAATCCAAAAGTAACTAGAAGTAATCGATTCGACTGGTAATCGTTACTCGGGTAAGTAATCGATTACTTTGATTACTTGAAGTAATCGTTACTTTGTAACGATTACTTGGGATTTCTCACACCACTATTTAGGAGTCCGTCGCGGACAAACCACGTGACACGTAATTTATGTATAGGTATTAGGATTATGTACTTATGTTGAAGCTGTCAAGAATTTCTCTTAAATAAACATAATATGCAATTGTAAAACACTATCAACTGTCATACATAAAAAAGAGGGCTGGGATGCGACCTACACTGATAACTTCTCTTCCCGTCTGCCGGTTTGTCTTGCTTAAAACTTTGTAAGTTTTCGTGTTTTTTAAAAAAGTTTAGTATAAAAATCAATGCCATTTTCGTTGTAATGTTATAACTCAACAATGCCTTTACCGATTTGGCAAATTTTGCTCTTGAATTATTCGTGGAAGTCCAGAGAAGGTTTGTACGTAGAGTAAATTAAAAAAAAATCTTGAAAAAGTGTAAAATCAACATCTTTCTATACTCCCATATACAAACAATTTGTACTAATACTTAAAAGCCAATTTGAACCTTTGACAAAACAATCAAAGATAAAAAAGTAACGTTAGTTCTGTCAAACAAATTTAATGTCATCATATGTCATTTCATTTTATCAGCGATAATTATTGCTTTGTTGTGTTTATATTGTCCAAACTATTGTTGAGTTATTGCTTTGTGTTTATATTTTCCAAAATATTGTTGAGTTGTTGAGTGAGTCTTGCCACGAGCAAGACGACCAAACATAGGCCGGCAAACGCTTAATGCAAATCAAGTGGCAATACTAAGACAATCTCAGATTACAGATGAACGCCCACAAGCTAATGCATCGAAGCGTGAACGTACTGCACAGAATAGATCTATTGACTCTGTACCTGTACTTAATCTTGCACGGCGATCACGAATACGTCGTGCTGTTTTGGATGAAATGCCGCGTGCTGCTTTTAATATAGTCAGATTGATTATAGTGTGTACGGATACATTGGAATGATGGACGCAATATGTCCACACTGTGATGCGGCTAACTTTCCAGGTGAAACGCCCGGCATGTATTGTGCTAATGGTAAAGTGAGATTGCCAACATTAGAAACTCCACCCGAACCATTGTATTCATTTATTTTTGGTACATCTCAAACGTCGAAGCAGTTTTTGAGTAATATTCAACAATACAATTCGACATTTCAAATGACTTCTTTTGGTGCTACTAAAATTATTAGAGATAATTTTATGCCCAGTGTCCTATGTTTATATCAATCTGAATCATAAAGTCTTACAAATTCTGATTCAACATCTACCTAAAATTGCATACATGTTACAGATTCAGGGCCAGATTTATCATCAAGCTGGTTCGTTATTGCCATACCCCTATGCTGATCATCAATTTTTGCAAATTTATTTTATTGGTGATGAAAATCGTGAATTGGATCAACGTTGTGCAATTGTTTCAAATACAAGACGAGAAATTATTCGTGAGCTACAAAGGTTTTTCCACCAGCATAACGCATTATTCAATTGTTCAAAATTGCTCTTTATCTTATGCCATCTGATAATCACAAAATTGTAATAGCACCAAATTGAATATTCAACAAAAACATGTCATATACACAATCATGCAAGCCGTTTCCAATAATGCAGGTAGATAATATTTCTTGGATACACATGGTGGTACAGGTAAAACTTTCGTTGCATCATTGATTTTAGCGACTATTCGATCGGAACAGAAAATTGCATTGGCACTTGCATCTTCGGGAATTGCTGCTACATTATTAGAAGGTGGTCGGACCGCACACTCTGCGTTAAAATTGCCTTTGAATGTACAGAGAAATTCTGCTATGGCAAAAGTTCTGCGATTAACGTCAATTATTTTATGGGATGAGTGCACAATGGCGAATAAAAAATCAATAGAAGCATTTAATCGAACAATGCAAGATTTACCCGGAAATCAACAGCTTTTTGGTGGTGCTCTGATATTGCTGTCAGGGGACTTTCGTCAAACATTCCTGTCATTCCTCGATCAACTCCTGCTGATGAAATAAACGCCTGTTTGAGTAATCAGTTTCTTGGAGATATGTACGAAAATTGACACTGAACATTAATATGCGTATTCACCTACATAATAATGCAACTGCTCATGAGTTTTCAAAACAATTGTTAGAAATCGGTGATGGCAAAATACCAATCGACAGTACCAACGAATTGATCACTTTGATCTATATGAGTTGATTGAATGTGTTATTCGGAATATTCTTCGGAATTACAGAAATCATGATTGGTTGAGAAAACGCGCCATTTTAGCACCGAAGAACATTCATATGAATGCCATTAATTTTCAAATTCAAGCGAAACTGCCAGGTGTAGTCACGACATATAAATCAATTGACAGTGTTATGAATCAAGATGAGGCAATGAATTATCCAAAATTCATTGAAACCGGCTGGTATACCACCGCATTGCTTGAATCTGAAAAATGGTTCTTTGATTATATTATTGCGAAATATTAATCCACCAAAACTGTGTAATGGCACCAGCTTGGCAGTGAAAAAGTTATTGCCAAATTTGATTGAACTACAATCTTAACTGGTAAATCAAAAGAAGAAGTGTGTTTGATACCGCGTATCCCTATGATTCCAACTGATATGCCATTTGAATTCAAAAGATTACAATATCCTGTGCGTTTATCATTTGCGATGTCCATAAATAAGGCCCAAGGGCAAACACTTCAAGTTTGTGGTGTCAATTTGGAGGAATCATGTTTTCACATGGCCAACTTTATGTGGCATGTTCCAGAGTCGATACCCCTGTTTATTTATTCATGCTCAAAATGGAAAAACAAAAAATATTGTTAATCCAACTGTTTTAGACAAACCCATATAGACCCACCATAGTAAGAGTACCCAATTCTTTTTTGTTTTTTTAGTTTTTACTCTTTGCTGATAAATATAGTTAGTATAAACAATATATCATTTGGGTCATTTGGACTTTTAAATAGCTAGCAATTTAAAATATTTTTTTGTTTGAATCAATGAACTTTATAATCATTTTTTTTTTATTAATATGCCTTATATGTAGCGAAGAACGTACCGGGCCGCTAGTTTCTTATATAAACAAATACCAATTGAATGAATGAATTGATTCGAAGTCAATATTTTCTATTGCTCACGAGATATCGAAAACCGAACATCAATTTTTACCAAATTTGCGTAGGTACTATTTTTTGTAGATTTTATTTTTGTTTATGAAAAAACGAACTGTTGAATTCTTATAAAAAATGTATTTATGAACCTTTAGTAATTTTTTTTTAGGTTTTTATTTTTTTGTATGGAAACTTTCAATTTGATTTTTCTCAAAATTTTATCGAATGTTGAAAACAATATTTTTTTAAACAGAAAATTAATTTAAAGCCAATATCTCAAATTTTTGAAAAGATATTTGAGTCGAAATTCAATTCTTACCGAATTTTATTTATTTTCAAAATTTTCACCTTTTTTATAAATTGCTATGGTAAAAAAACCACCCCTCAATTTTTTTGAGATTTCTTTCTTCATCTTTCTGCATTTTTATCTGTATACAAAATTTATTTGAAGTCGATATCTCTACTGGTTCTTGAGCTTTGGATGACGAAAAAACTAAGTGAACGTACGGACGTACGAACGTAAGTAACACACGCACAGGTTTCTCTCTAAAAATCTTTTATTTCGATTCTAGGGAGATTGAAACTTCGAGAAATGTCAAAATTTTCAATTCGACAAATCGGACTGCAATCAAATAGAATACGACACCCACAAAACAGAAAAAATAAAAAACAATCATATTTAAATGAAGACATGACTCCTCCGAGAGATCCAACTCCAACCTTGGTCATATTAAAAGAAAATAAATGACTTATAGAATTGAAGGAGTAAGCACAGGCTTGGACTTTGCATTAGCTTTTTCCATTTGCCATGGTCAGCACCAAAAATAAAGTCCTTTCTCTATATGTATGTATGTATGCAATCCAGGATTTTATCATGTCTCCAATAGATGTTGAGAATTCAGAATCTTCAATTATTCCAGAACATAGATTTTATGTGTTGTGTTAAAAAAGGCGTTTAATAAAATTTATTCGAAAAACCACAGATAAATTTTCAAAGAAAATGTCCAAAACGATTGGTTGAACATTTTTGTTTTTGGTTGTTTTGTTTGAAGCCCTCGTATACCTAAGGCCTAAATGTATAACGATAGAAAGGCAAATAAAAGAAAAAATAGATGTACCTAATATGTACCCACAAGGAAGCATCAGGCTCTTCTGGAGTGGAATGTGTAGATACGCGAGTGTTATCATTATTATATGTAATAATATTTGCAACTGGGAGAAATACCCAATACCCATAACATCCCATACCACATTTGTACCATCATACTGCTCAGCTCATATATCCAAAAATGGGACCCTGTTTTGCTCGAATCGACTTCGTTTGGCTTCATTGGAATAATGTGTCCTCAGGGAAATAAAGTAGGTTCTTCTTCGATCAATAATATTTACATTAAATGCCGATTCTCTGTTTGTAACAACAACATTTGTTGGGCCAGTTTTGATATCTTACATCACACATACTATGATTTGAGGGGGGATATTATATATTTTAGTATTATATAAGACCATGTGGAGAGTGTCACTGATGGACAAGGACATGGACATGGACAAGGATATGGGTCTGGGGTATGTCAGATGGTGGTTACTCAATGGAACAAAATGGTTATGATGATTACCGCACATCACATTCGAATGATATAGATTAATCGCTTAAAGCTGTCGATAGGGAGCCAAATGGAGCGGATATTGTAATAGTTTGGTATTAATTGTATCGATACACGCAGAAATCTCCATATTAATGACATTTCCTGAAATTGAAATATGTAGTATATAATATTTAGTTCAAAAGTTACCTTGTCATCTATATGGAAGGAGAACGGTACTGCCAATTCCTTGCTAAACTGTTCATGATATTAATATTGATCTCAGTGTTTAACTTGAAGCCCGAAGTGCATCAAGATGACTTACTTAAGTAAGGTCAATATGTTTCATCCCAGATTCAAAAAGAGGCTGGGATGCGACCCACACTGATAACTTCCCATCCCGTCTATCGATTTGTCTTGCTTAAAAGTTTGTCTAAATGTATCAATTCTTGCCGAATTTGCGTTCTATTTTTTGTAGATTTTATTTTTTTTTATGAAAAAACGGACTGTTGGATTTTTATAAAAAAATTACTGAATATAAAAAACAATATTTTCTGTGAAATAAAATAAGTTTGAAGCCAATATTTTTAATTTTTGAAAAGCTATTTGAGCCGAAAATCAATTTTTACCAACTTTTATTAATTTTTTTGTTTAGGTTTTTATTTTTTGTAAAAAAACTGTCAATTCGATTTTTCTCAAAATTTTTCCTAATGTTGAAAACAATATTTGTTATAAGTTAAAACTAGTTAGAAGCCATAATCTCAAATTTTTGAAAAGATATTTAAGTCGAAAATCAATTTTTACCAACTTTTGTTAATTTTTTTTTCGGTTTTTAATTTTTTGTAAAAAAACTGTCAATTCTATTTTTTTCAAAATTTTACTGAATGTTGAAAACAACATTTTTTGAAAGATAAAAGTAGTTTAAAGCCAATATCTCAAAGTCTTGAAAAGATATTTGAGTCAAAACTCAATTTTTACCAACTTTTTTTTTATTTTTTTTAGGTTATTATTTTTTGTAAAAAAACTGTCAATTCGATTTTTCTCAAAATTTTATCAGATGTCAAAAACATTATTCTTCATTGCACAAAATTGTTTTGGAAATGAAATCATATTTAAGTCGTAAAATTTTCGAAGTGACAATTTTTTTTTCAGTTTTTTTGATTTATAAAAAAAACCGTTAATTGATTTTTTTTCCAAAAATATAATTGTTTTGTATCACGTTACAATATATAATATAAAATTTAATTCAAGTCTCTAGCGTCATTGGTTCATGAGATATTTAGGGTTAACCAAAATTTTCACCTTTTTTTTAAACTGCTATGGTAAAAAAACCACCCACGCAATTTTCTTGAGAGCCCTTTCTGCATCTTTCTGCCTTATTATCTGTATAACAAAATTTATTTGAAGTCGATATCTCTTCTGGTTCTTGAGCTATGGACGACGAAAAAAACGTCGCGAACGTAGGGACGTACGGACGTACGTACACACGCACGCACAGACATCTTTCTAAAAATCTTTTATTTCGACTCTAGGGACCTTTTTTTTCTTGACGTTTCAGAAATGTCAAAATTTTCAATTTGTCAAATCGGACCCATTACAATAACTTCCTATGGGAAGTTAAAAAGAAATCAGAACTGCTGAATGCTGATGTTGGAGTTAACGTAGAAAGAATTTATAATTATATAAATGGTGGTTAAATTTTAAGGGCCGATGTTGATTTTGAATAAAATACAATGTATTTAGGAAATTATTGGCATTTATTTTTATTATGATAATATTGGTAGGTATAGTTCAATTAAGTATGAAACAAAAACCTCGGCGGCACACCTCCATTCGATGGTCTAAATTTTCTACTGTTGCCATTTTTTGCCACCATTCTACCCTTTGGCGACGCTTGACCATTCAAGAGGCTTTAGTTCTAAAGTCAATTGCACCTTGCAAGCGTGTAAATGCAAGTCTTTAAGCATAATTTTCATCAACGACGAGCATTAAGACGCCCATAGAAACCACACTTGTGTGTGCACCGGTGTACTGACAACCGGTGTTGTATTCTGCCACTCACCTCACACCAAATCGTACACACATCGAAACAAGTATGATGTCTATGGGCCGTTTTAGAGGTGCAATTTTTAGACAAGACGATGAGTTGAGGTGGACTGCTCTTCGCGGACAGCAGCAATATTTTCAGCAGTGCGAGCTGTACGAGCATTCTCTGGTGTTTTCACATCTCCTACAGACCCAGAAAACTAGATGAATTTATGTATGTCTTTTACTTTACCCATACCCATCCCACTGTTACACACCCAAACTCGCACCTACCATTATTACTATCAAATCAGAGCACTCATGCAAAAAAAAAGAGGCTGGGATGCGACCCACAATGATAACTTCCCATCCTGTCTGTCGATTTGTCTTTGTTAAAAGTTTGTAGGTTTTCGTGTTTTGTTAAAAAAGTTCTCAGTTGAATTATTCTTAAAAATTTAAAAATTACTAATAATATTTTGCATATAATGAAATAGTTTGATTTCGAAATTATTTTTTTGTTAACGAGATTTTTAGTCGAAAACCAATTTTTGCCAATTTTGGTAGCATTTCTTAAAAAAAAATATTTCTTATATAAACAAATATAAATTGGATGAATAAAATTAATTTGAAGTCAATATCTTCTATTTTTCACGAGATATCGAAAAACGAACATCAATTATTACCAATTTTGCGTACTATTTTTTGTAGATTTTAATTTTTTATGAAAAAACTGCCGTTGGAACGTCGAAAACAATATTTAATAAGTTTGAAGCCAACCTTTTTAACTTTTGAAAAGATATTTCAAATGAAAGTAAATTCTTACTAAGTTTTAGTATTGTCTTTTTTTTAGGTTATTATTTTTTGTAAAAAAAAACTGTCCATTCGATTTTTCTCAAAATTTACTGAATATTAAAAACAATATTTTTTTAAATATAAAATTAGTTTAAAACCAATATCTTAAATTTTTCAAAAGATATTTGAGTCGAAAATAACTGTTTAGGTACCAACTTTTACTACTATTTTTTTTAGGTTTTTATTTTTTGTAAGAAAACTGTCAATTCGATTTTTCTCAAAATTTAACCGAATGTTGGAAATAATATTTCTTATAAGATAAAATTAGTTTGAAGCCAATGTCTTAAATTTTAGAAAAGATATTTACGTCAAAAAACAATTTTTACCAACTTATATTATTTTTTTTTTAGGTTTTAATTTTTTGTAAAAAAAACTGTCAATTCGATTTTTCTCAACATTTTTCCTAATATTGAAAACAATATTTCTTATAAGTTAAAATTAGTTAGAAGCCATTATCTCAAATTCTTGAAAAGATATTTAAGTCGAAAATCAATTTTTAACAACTTTTTTTAATTTTTTTTCGGTTTTTAATTGTTTGTAAAAAAAAAACTGTCAATTCGATTTTTTTCAAAATTTTACTGAATGTTGGCAATAATAATTTGTGGAAGATAAAAGTAGTTTAAAGCCAATATCTCAAAGTTTTGAAAAGATATTTGAGTCGAAAATCAATTTTTACCATCTTTTATTAATTTTTTTTCTTAGGTTTTTATTTTTTGTATAAAAAACTGTCAATTAGATTTTTCTCAAAATTTGATCAGATGTCCAAAACATTATTCTTCGTTGAAACGATGAAATCGTATTTTAGTCGTAAAATTTTCGATGTGACAATTTTTTTTTTCAGTTTTTTTGATTTATAAAAAAACCGTTAATTGGATTTTTTACAAAAAAATGTACTTCTTTTGTATCACGTTACAATATATAATATAAAATTTAATTCAAGTCTCTAGCGTCATTGGTTCATGAGATATTTATTGTTAACCAAAATGTTCACCTATTTTTTAAACTGCTATGGTCAAAAAAACCACCCACGCCCTCTCTGCATCTTTCTGCATTACTATCTGTATAACAAAATTTATTTGAAGTCGATATCTCTATCACTTCGCAAATGCGTGGACGTACGGAACGTACGTACACACGCACGCACAGACATCTTTCTAAAAAAATTTTATTTCGACTCTAGGTCTAGGGTCCTTGAAACGTAGAGAAATGTCAAAATTTTCAATTCGAAAAAGCGAACCGATTGCAATAACTTCCCATGGAAAGTTAAAAAAGTTAGCATTAAACTCGGTTATACACTCATTTTGTAGTCCTAAACACGTTTTAAAAAGTCCTATTAGATCCTATGTTGTGCCCTTAGTTATCGCCATTGCTCGCAGAAACCATTTTTTTGTGGTTGTTAACATCTTGACCAAGATTGTTGTCCATATACAATTTTCTGAAATGATTGTCTCAAAAATGTCCTTTACCGGATCAACCGTTTCAGAGACAAAGGGCCGAAAGTGCGCATCGCTCAATTAGTTTTGTAAACATTCAAATAATAGTGAAAAATTAAAACTAGTGGAAAAGAATAATTATTTCTTCGAATTGGTATTCAGCTCAAATTATATTACCATAATTTTTGGTATGACGAAATTTGATCAAAATTTCCCAATCTTATCTATTTTTAACCTTGCTAAACTCATAAAAATTCATTGACCCAATAAACAAGAAAGTTCAATCATTGATTGGTTAAACGACAAAGATAAACGTCGATCTCTAGATGAACGTATTTCATTGACGATTTTTCATTTTTGCTAACAAAACCTTTGCATTAAAAAATTATTCAAAAATATATTAGACCGAGAATCCTCTTAAGAAATACGAGTATGGTCCTTACACATTCATGCTGATTCTGTAATATTGTAGATTCAAGAAGGAAATTGAAAGTAGCTTTTAAGTTGTCAGCAAAGAACTCGCAAAGCATTTATCGAAAAGGATTCATTTCTCACCATTACCGGTTGAACGCTGAACGAATATCTCTCAACAGATTTCAAATTCCCGTTCAATATCTTTTTGATATCCAGAATTTAACACACAAAACTACGATAGAAAAATAATGGAACACCACTCTCCCATCCCAGCAGCTATCCTGCTGATGCTGATGCTTCTGCTATAACTTTCTGAGCACTTTACTCTCTAATAACGAATGCCAACCAAAGTTAAGAGCAAAACTCCTATTCCATGTTATGGTGCTCCGAACAGTAGTTGTCCGTTTATCAGATTCAAACCAAAACGGGAAGCAGAAGCTCCACCAAAATCTCCCGACACCATCATAATGTCCATCGCACCAATGCACAAAAAGCAAAGGGAAACTTCATAAATAACAACTCATCCTGCCTCAGAATAGAACTCGCACAACGCAGTCCGGGAAATCTATGAATCCTGTTTCAATGCCGGTGCTCGTACTGGTGCTGGTGCCGGTGACGGTACTGGGAGCCAGACTTTCAGTAGAAATTGAAGCCGAAGCCGGAGCCAGAGCTCTTTTGCATTGGAGTGCATTGGATGTGAATGTGGTGTATGGATCCGTTACATTACGTACACTTTCAAACCTAACCTATTCCATTTGCAGTGCATATATGCAAGCATATAGGTTTTGCAGGACTCAGGAGTGTAGGTAACTATTGAAGGTATGCACAAAGCACAAACGAACCGAACAGTCAGTTTGTCCTTGGAAAGCTCTAAACCAAAATAGAATTAATGGCATATACTATATATGGAACGGTAACGAAGGAGCGTTCGTTTCGTTGCCGAGAAGCCCCAAAGCGTGAAAGTGCAATTTGCTTAGGAAATATAGGTAGTCAAGGATTAGCCATAGAAATTCCAAACAATTCTAAAGTTCGCGATGCAATATAATTGAGAATGAGAGAACGAGCCTGATATTACGTTCGTAGGGATATTCCTACAAACTGGCGTACATATTATATGAAATGAATATACCTGCAGCAGAAGACCTGCTCTGAACCCCAGCAGACAGGACGAACGAAGACCTGCGGCGGCGGCGGAGGCGGTGGCGATGCATGGCATGGCGGTGGCGATGACTTTTGGATATAGAATTTGAGAATTCATAACACCCATGCGGTCAATTCGAGAGTCCGAATTCTGCTCTTGCTCCAGCTTCAGCTTCAGCTTTAGCCCAAGCCCTAATACAGAAAAGAAAGGTGGATTCAAGGATTTTTCCATGCAATAAATCAGAATGGGGCCTTGTGTAAATTGTTAGATGATTGCTGCTGGCAGCTATCGCTTGCAGATTTTGCTTAATTCATTGAAATGAAATAGGAGAAGGGTGATGTACTGATGGTAACGGGTATAGGTACAAGTGTATATAAATGATGATGGTGTTATTTGTGGGAATTGGGGAGAATTTATAAAGTGATTTAAAAATGAGGAAACAGTTTTGGAAAAATCTTTAACATTATCAGGGAACAGTTTAAAAAGTTTAAAAAGTCATCAGGGTGATATTCAAAGACTTAAAAGAAAAATAGGGCTGGAATGCGGCCCACACTGATATCTTCCCATTGGTGACTATTTTCCATTAAAGGAACATTGAAAAGAATATAATCAATAATGATCGAAAGCTTAAACTACTTGTTGTTAAGATGTTCGAGGCCTTAAATCAGACTTGAAAACCCTTTTTTTTGTCTTGACCAGATAATGACGGCAACTCCTGCACCTGACTGCGATTCAAGATCGTCAGTAAATTTGCCATATCAAACTGAAGGCGCGAACTTTCTTGTGACGTATCTTGAAATTTCACATTATTCTTTTTGCTCTCTCCGCCATTAACAGAGGAGTGGAGCGGCAGCGGAAAAAGCATTCAACAATCGCTGTTTGTGTCTACATGTCTGCAATCAATAAGAAGAAATGCTTACAACCTATCGCTGGCAAGCAACTTCAACTCTGCAGATTTTCGTTTGCATAATTTTTGCTTTGGAAACGAAGGCTGAGATGGATAAGCTGAAGGGGGAGTTAGCTTCCTTCAGTCATTAAGGGCTACCCTTGCCGCCTCAATCAAACCTCATGATTTAGGCTGGAATGCGACCCAAAATGATAACTTCCCATTCCTTTTGTCGATTTGTCTGTTTTGTTTCCTAAAAATTTAAAAATTACCAACAATATTTTGCATATAATGAAATAGTTTGATTTCAAAATCAGTTTTTGTTAACGAGATTTTTAGTCGAAAACCAATTTTTACCAATTTTAGTAGCATTTCTTAAAAGTCTTTATTTCTTAAATAAACAAATACAAATTGGATGAAAGAAATTAATTTAAAGTCAATACCTTCTATTTTTCACGAGATATCGAGAACCGAACATCATTTTTTAGCAATTTTGCGTACTATTTTTTGTAGATTTTATTTTTTTTTTCTGAAAAAAACTGACTGTTGGATTTTAATAAAAATTTACTGAATGTCGAAAATTGTATTTTCTTTGAGTAAATTAGTTTGAAGCAAATATTTTTAATTTTAAAAAATTTTTACGAACTCTTAGCAATGCCTTTTTTTTTGTTAAAAAACTGTAAGTTTGATTTTTCTCCAAAATTGTATCGAATGTTCAAAACAATATGATAAAATTAGTTTGAAGCTAATATTTTTAATTTTAAAAAAGATAATTGAGTCAAAAATTTATTTTTACCAACTCTTATTCATTTTTTAGGTTTTTATTTTTTTACTAACTTTTTTTTACTAAATTTTTAGTTACCAAAAAGTGAGTTGTAAAATTATAAATTATTTTAAGTTTTATTCAAAATTTGTAAACCTTTATATTGATTTTATATTTCAGTATCTAATTTAGATAGATTTAATTTAATAAGGTGGCGCAACAGTCCGTAGAGAACCAGGGCCTAGTGACTTACAACTCTCAACCATTCCTGTGTGCGAGTAATGTTGTCAGGGATGGATGGGACCTACAATTTTTATGCCGAATCCGAACGGCTAATTTTGAGAAAGCACTTTTTCATGACAAGAATTACTCTTGGAGAATTTGTCAATTCCTCGCAAGAGGCAGTACCCGTGAAAACTCTTTTTTTTAATTAAGGTGGCACAGGCAGGGATTGAACCCAAGACCTCTCGCATGACAGTCCAACGCACTAACCATCATGCCACGGGCACTACGTTTAGATAGATTATTGAGAACATATAATAGAGGTGATGAAGAAGAAAGAGCAATTGCATTGAGAGCAATGTTATACATGGAACCTGATGAAGAGGAGGAGACTGATCCATTTGATGTTGGTGGCGATGACGCATAGAATGATCCATAGATTATGTGAAAAATGACGACAGTCAGTGGTCGAAAATGGATGAAAGAGCTGGAGAAAGCAGTATTGTGTCGTATCCAAGGTAGTAATGTTTTCAGGCCTGGTGGGAATGTTGGCCCTGTGGCTAATTTGAAAAATAAATCTCTTCTCGCTATTTTCAACCATAAAATTAAATATAAGATCATCAAACGCACAAACGAAAAGGCCAGTAATGTATATACCAAAATGAATGCTAATCGACAATCAAAACGCATGTGGAAGCCTTTGACAATGAACGAACTGCAGGCATATTTTGGGACTTTGTTGTACATAGGAGATTAAGAGATGGTCACCGTCGTATACGTACACTATGGGATCTTAGCAAGGGGTCCACACGAACCCCAAGTTTCGTTTGTGGATTTTTTTTTTTGAAAATTATCTTAAATCGCTTTGATAAAAAACCGACCAAAAACATAAAGAAAAATTAAATTTGTTCAGTGATTTTTTTTCCCTGGTCAATTATATGATTAAGAAAAAAGTTATAAGCATTCAAATTTGCGTTGGGGTTCGCTCGAACCCCAATACGTAAAAAGAGGCTGGGATAACTTCTGATAACTTCCTATCCCGTCTGTCGATTTGTCTTGCTTAAAAGTTTGTCTATATGTATCAATTTTTACCAAATTTGCGTACTATTTTTTGTAGATTTTATTTTCTTATGAAAAAACGGACTGTTGGATTTTTATAAAAAAATTACTGAATATCGAAAATAATATTTTCTGTGAAATAAAATAAGTTTGAAGCCAATATTTTTAATTTTTGAAAAGCTATTTGAGTCGAAAGTAAATTTTTACAAGTTTTAGTATTGTTTTTTTCTTAGGTTTTTGTTTTTTGTAAAAAAAAACTGTCAATTCGATTTTTCTCAAAATTTTATAGAATGTTGAAAACAATATTACCTACTTAAAAGATAAAATTAGTTTGAAGGCAATTTCTCCAATTTTTGAAAAGATATTTACGTCGATGTTCAAATGGTAGACATGTGCATTCAAGAGGACACAAGCGTCCACAGGTTTTTTCTCAAAACCCACCTCTGTCTATCAACTCCTACTCTCACCTCCCCGTGGTGAACATCGGGTGCCTAGTACCTCAACTGGAGATTGGGTTCTAACCCCAGTGGAAAGTTGTTGGGGGCAGCAAACGAGAGAGGGGGGGAGAGGTGTTTCCACTAAGGCACCTCTCCTTATCCAGACGGCAGCAGACGAATTCTCGAGATGGAATCAACGGTGGCGTCTACAGTTCCAGTAAGGCTGAACTACTTAGTGAACACCTTATAGGGCTTCTACGACTTATTCGGAGCCCAGGCCTATAAGGAGCGGTTTATCCGGCTCCCTGTCCTTGGAGTTATACTAAGGATCTGGCCCTCCAGGTTGGGGGTTGTGCCGTCAGGGTGACTTCCTGACCACGTAAAAAATTTTCTAGTTGCGAAGCACCAACAAGCCTCGGATACGGACGGATTCACTGTTGACAACCCAAACAAACGAAATAAGGACAACGAACTTCGGATCTGTACGTGGAATGTTAGGTCCCTTAACAGACCACGTGCAGCCGAACAATTAGCGGAAGCCCTAAACTGCTGCAAGGCAGATATTACCGCCATCCAAGAAGTGCGATGGGATGGACCGGGCAAACGCAAACTAAAAGACTGCGATATATACTACGGCGACTGCTACCGAGAACAAAGGCAGCGTCTATTTGGGTGTGGATTTGTTGTTGGAACTAGACTCAGGCAAAAAGTCTTGAGTTTCAACAGTGTGAGCGAGCGCATCACGACAATCCGCATCAAGGCTAAATTCGCCAACATAAGCCTAATATGCGCGCATGCCCCAACAGAGGAGAAAGATGAAGACACCAAAGACATATTCTTCGAGCTCTTGGACAAGACATATGAGCAGTGCCCTGGCTATGACATTAAAATTGTCTTAGGAGATTTTAATGCCAAGCTAGGAAGAGAAGACATCTTTGGTGGCACAATCGGAAGATACAGCCTGCACGACACCACCTCCGACAACGGATTCAGGCTGATCGATTTCGCTGCGGGGCGAGACGTTCTGGTAGCTAGTACGCAATTCACACATCTCAATATCCACAAGGGGACATGGAAATCTCCTGATCAATCAACCGTCAACCAGATTGACCACATTGCGATCGACGCACGACACTTCTCCAGTATACAGGATATCCGAACATTCCGAGGGGCCAACATTGACTCGGACCACTACCTCGTTGTAGCCAAGGTACGACTACGGATATCCCGGTCCAAGCCAAAACAAGGAAGTACTGTGAGAAGTTTCGACGTTAGACGGCTACAATCGCAAGAGACTGCCATGTCCTTTTCCGATCGAGTCTCTAGTAACCTCTTAAGGAGTCCTATGCTGCATGCATTAAGCATTGAAAACCAGTGGCAACATTGCCTTGCAGCCATCAGAGATGCCGCCTCTGAAGTGCTAGGTTTCACACGTCCACAACAGCGAAACCCCTGGTTTGACGACGAGTGCCGGCAAGCGCACGCAGCGAAGCAAGAGGCATACAAAACGGCCCTGCACAGAAGGACCAGAGCTGCTCGCGAGCTCTACGAGCAGAGGAGGAGAGACGAACACCGGCTTCTTAGATGGAAAAAAAGAGAGCACGAGAAGCGCGCGATCGAGGAGATAGAGGGATGTTACAACAGGAATGAGGTTCGTAAATTTTACCAAAAGGTAAAAAAGAACTCCCAAGGGTACCAGCCACGAACCGAAGCCTGTAAAGACGATCAGGGGAACATCGTAGTAGAACCGCAGTCTATGTTGAGAATATGGAAAGACCACTTCTCCAAATTATATAACGGCGATGACGAACCGAATCCCGCTGTAAGGGAGGTAGAACCACTCAACTTAGGCGACGCAGATCAACAATTCCGCCTACCCGACCTAGACGAAGTGAAGATAGCTATATCTAAACTGAAGTCAAACAAAGCTGCTGGAGCTGACGGCATAGCTGCCGAACTATTTAAAGCAGCAGGCGATGACTTGGTAGGGAGCATGCACCAACTCATCTGCAAAATATGGTCGGAAGAAAGCATGCCCGATGAGTGGAATCTCAGCATAGTTTGTCCGATACATAAAAAAGGAGACCCTTTAAATTGCGCCAACTACAGAGGGATCAGTCTCCTTAACATTGCATATAAGATCCTTTCTGCCGTACTATGTGAACGTCTGAAGCCGTTCGTCAACAACCTGATAGGTCCTTATCAGTGTGGCTTCAGACCAGGAAAGTCCACTATCGACCAAATATTCACATTACGGCAGATCTTGGAAAAAACCCAGGAGCTTCAAATCGATACCCACCATCTCTTTATCGATTTTAAAGCCGCGTATGACAGCATCCATAGGGAAGAGCTCTACAGAGCAATGTCTAGTTTTGGCATCCCTGTCAAACTTATCCGTTTGTGCAGAATGACGATGGAGAATGCACGCTGCTCCATCAAGGTCGGAAAAGATCTCACCGATGCATTTGATGTCAAAAAAGGTTTTAGACAAGGCGATGCACTGTCATGCGACTTCTTCAACATCGTTCTGGAAAGAATTGTGCAAAACTCAACCGTCAACACTAGAGGCACAATCTTCCAAAGGTCCATCCAATTACTCGGATACGCAGATGATATTGACATAATTGGAAGATCAAAGCGTGATGTCAGTGGAGCGTTTTTGAGCATTGCGACGGAAGCGAAGAAGATGGGTTTAGTGGTCAATGAGGGCAAGACCAAGTATATGCTGTCATCAAAAAAGGACATTGAACAACGACGTCTTGGACAAAACGTCACCATGGACAGCTATAACTTCGAGGTAGTTAAGGACTTTGTCTACCTAGGCACCGCTATAAACACAGGCAACGACACCAGCGCTGAAATCAAACGAAGAATAACTCTTGCAAATCGCTGCTTCTTTGGACTTAGAAGGCAATTGAGAAGTAAAGTCCTCTCTCGAGCATCTAAAATCACCATCTATAAGACACTCATCATCCCGGTTCTCATTTATGGCGCTGAGGCCTGGACCCTGTCAAAGAAAGATGAGAACGTCTTAGGATGCTTCGAGAGAAAAATTCTTCGGGTGATTTTTGGTCCCGTACGTATAGATGGAGAATGGAGGAGAAGATATAACGACGAACTGTACGGGCTGTACAGCGACACTGACCTAGTTAGCAGAATAAAAGTCCAACGGCTTAGATGGCTGGGTCATGTAGAGCGAATGGACATCAACGCTCCAGCCCGGAAGGTCTTCGAATCCAATCCCGAGGGACGGCGCAGTAGAGGAAGACCGCGACTCAGGTGGCGCACTCAGGTGGGTGAGGACCTCAACCAACTTGGCGTGCGAAACTGGAGACAGCTAGCTAGGGACCGAGCTGGCTGGAGACGCATGTTGGTTGAGGCCCAGGTCCGCCCCGGACTGTAGCGCCACCTTAAGTAAGTAAGTAAGTAAGTATTTACGTCGAAAAACAATTTTTACCAACTTTTATAAATTTTGTTTGGGTTTTTATTTTTTGTAAAAAACTGTCAATTCGATTTTTCTCAACATTTTTCAGAATGTTGAAAACAATATTTCTTATAAGATAAAATAAGTTTGAAGCCTTAATCTCAAGTTTTTGTAAAGATATTTGAATCGGAATTCAATTTTTACCAACTTTGAGTAATGTTTTTTTTGGTTTTTATTTTTTATAAAACAAAACTGTCAATTAGATTTTTCTCAAAATCTTATCAGATGTCAAAAACATTATTCTTCTTTGCATAAAATTGTTTTGGAGATGAAATCATATTTTAGTCGTAAGATTTTCGAGGTGACAACTTTTTTTTCAGTTTTTTGATTTATAAAAAAACCGTTAATTGGATTTTTTCCCAAAAATATACTTGTTTGGTATCACGTTACAATATATAATATGAAATTTAATTCAAGTATCTAGCGTAATTGGTTCATGAGATATTTAGGGTTAACCAAAATTTTACCTTTTTTTAAACTGCTATGGTAAAAAAACTACCCACGCAATTTTTTTGAGAGCCCTTTTTGCATATTTCTGCACTATTATCTGTATAGCAAAATTTATTTGAAGTCAATATCTGTTCTGGTTCTTGAGCTACGGAAAAAAATCCTCTATTCGACTTTAAACGTCGAGAAATGTCAAAATTTCAATTTGACAAATCGGACCCATTACAATAACTTCCTATGGGAAGTTAATAAAGGATATCTTTTAAAGCTTAAAGTTCTGCTTGGAACACTTTTCAGTGACTCTGTAGACGAAGGCGTCTATATATTTAGTTTTTCGGAGAGTACGTCTTGCCGAGCCCTGATACGGGTAGGATTTTTAAAGAGTAAAGATTTGTTTGGGAATGAAAACTGATATCCACAAAAGAATAAATGCTGATATTCCCCAGGGCTCCGTTTAATGTCCGGCACTTTTCCTCATTTTTATAAATAATCTTTTGTCTAAAACTTCTAACCCTCTTAATTGTTTCGCTGATGAGAGTACCCTCAGCTTTTCATATTTCTTTTTAGATTCTTATCATTGTTCTTTGGATGTGGACTATCAACGGCAGCGTCTGAAAAGCTCATTAAATACTGATCTTGACAGCATTGTGCATCAAAAATTAAATGTTGCCTTTTGCCGCAAATCTACTTAACATCGCTTACAAAATCTTCTCTGCCGTAATATGTGAAAGTCTAAAGCCCATCGTCAACAACCTGATAGGAAAGTCCAGAATCGATCAAATATTCACATTACGGCAGATCCTGGAACCCAAGAACATCAAATCGATACCCACCATCTTCTCATCGACTTCAAGGCCGCATATGACAGTATCTACAGGGACGAGCTGTATAGAGCCATGTCTAGTATTGACATCCCTGCCAAACTCGTCCGTTTGTACAGGATGACAATGGAGAATTCACGCAGCTCCAGCAAGGTTGGAAACAACTTAACACAAACTTTCGATGTCAAAAAAGTCTTTAGACAACGTGATGCGCTGTTATGCGATTTTTATCATCGTACTTGAATGAATAGTGCAGAGCTCCCACGTCAACACTAGAGGCACTATCTTTCAAAAGTCTGTCCACTTAAACATAATCGGAAGAACTCAGAGTGATGTCAATGGGGTTTTTGTGAGTATTGAGGCAGAGCCGGCAAAAATGAATTTAACGGTTAATGAGGGCAAAACAAAGTACAAGCTGTCGTCAAGAAAGGACTTACAACACCGACGACCGACGCGACGTCTCCGTCAAAACTTCACCATCGACAGACGTAACTTTGAGGTAGTCAAGGACATCGTCTACCTAGGCTCCGCTATAAACGCAGAAAACAACACCAGATCAAATGAAGAAAAACTCTTGCTAACCGCTGTTTCTTTGGGCTAAGAAAGCAATTGAGTAGCAAAGCCCAGGGACCAAAGTGTCGCTATATAAGACCCTTATTATCCCCGTCCTGCTATACGGTACAGAAGCATGAACTATGACAAAAGTAATGGCGGATCCAGGGGGGGTCGTAGTGGTCATGACCCCCTTGACTTTTGACCAATGGACGATCAAGGGGGGGGGGTCATGTGAGACATAAAGCTTATACAGTGAGATTGTATAAGTAAAAATTTAATCTCAAAATTTGTTAGTAATTTAACGACATTCACTAAGAAGTGGTTTGCTGTCAAAAACAACTAACATTTTTGTTTTCACTCAATTTAGAATTTGAAAAAGCTTTAGTCATATGTACTTTAAATTATTTTCATAAAATTTGTTTCTAAGAAAAAGAATTTGTTTCTAAATATGTGAATTTTTTAAGTCTTTTTCTAAATTTTGTATTCTTAATTTGGCTTCTTTCTACAAGAAAAACATATTTTGGTATTGCTCCAGAAGTGTACCCCTTATAACCTTTATTTTGTTTTTAAGTTTTCTCAAGAACAAATGGACCGATTTCAATAATCTTCTCTTTTTGTGCAATTTCTTTTCGATGATCAAATTTTCAAATTGATGATAATTTTTGATGATCAAAAATGTCATTTTTTTATTTTATAAAAAAAATATTGATTTTGTTTAAAAAAACTCGATATCTCAGAAAGGGGTCAACATTTTTTAACGAAATTTAAATGTTAAATGTATAAGCATTTTATTTAGTGCTTACCAAAAATATTTAAAATTTTAAAATGATTCTCGAAAAAAATAAGTTAATTTAGATTTTTTGAGAAATGAAATGGCATTTAAATTTTTGAGAAGAACTTATTTTGCAAGTACATTTTTAAATCGTAAAATATAGGAAATATTTTTAAACAGACTTTTTGGAAGAAATTATCAAGTTCAAGCGACCCAGTCGTGCATTTTATTTCTTTAAAAATTGATTTTCTGTTAAATACAAAAGATCTTGTGAATTTGCCTTGGATGCTCTAGAACTGAGATTTAAACACGAATTTCAATAATATAAATGTCCCAAAAACTGCAAAAGTGACAGTTTTGGCTAAATTCAATAACCAAACATTTTATTCTCTACAATTTTTAAGTTCTGTTGACTAAGATCAAAATACGAGAAAACAGACTTATAGGGATAGTAATAATAGGAAAAAGCCCGGCAATTCTTCAAATCAGATCCTCTCTCATTTTCTGGATTTTTCAAGTTTTGTAGAGTTCTTTGCATTAATATAAACGGAAACAAAAAAAGTATATTTTATTTTTGGAAAAAAGCTACTGTCACAACAGTTTCTTACATTTCTGCGTGAAATGCACCAAAAACCCTCTAAACTATTGTGATTTAGCTCTTAAATACCTATATCATATTTAGAAAACTGTTGGTGTCTTGGAATGCTTTCATATGTAGGGAGTCATCATAAATTGCTGTACATGTAAGAAAGGTCTTTAGAAATTGATCTTATTAATAGAAAGGTATCGTATATATGGAATGCTATCTGTGGATGAACACTTATCATTTATTAAGAGAAACATTTTCAACCTTCACAACGTCAATGTACCATTTAAAATTAGATCAGAAGTAAGAAATCGTCAATTATGATTCACTAGTAAAACTTAACGTTTATTTATGAAATCAATTCCCGCTCCCGCTGCGCTGCATTATAATTTTGACACTATCTAAAAAGAGCGACATTCGAGGCTTTGTTGAAATTGGGCCATGTTGCAAAAGTTCGAAAACCTGGATTATCACAAGAAACTCGCACTAAAAACCCAAAACTTCAATTCAAATGATTAACTTATTGGATGAAAAAAAATTGATTTTAAATGCACACCAATCGAACATTAACAATAGATCAAGCTTAAAATTGCTCTACCTCTCCATTCAACAAATAAATCAAATATGATTATAAAGAAAATATTATCCTTCCACTTCCAATAACTTGCGCTTTCGTCACTGTTATTAATTTAATTTTACCAGGATATCCCGCTCCTCGCTTCAACAAGCACAAGATCTAATGATTTTGACAGTTTATTCTTTCTTCTGGGTTGATGCTCATCCAAACATTCAAAATTATTACAGATATTTCCTCGTATTTTTGTGTCTAATTTAATAATTGAGAATCATCGCTATAAATGTACCTCCTTCTCGTATGCATTCATGGAAAAACATTTTAGAATTTCTTCGATTATTATATGAACAAGGTCAGAGTTCTGAGATGAGATCGGAATACACCTTTCCTAATCTGATTTAACAAATAATAAACATGAAACATGTGGGGAAGCTACCATATTGGGTAGGAATTATTTGTTGTTTGGGAAAAACGAAAACCAAGACAAGCCACCTTTATATTTCGTTCGAATTCCGATCGAGTAAAAAGCAATCATCATCATCATCGTCGTCCTTGTCGTCCTTGTCGTCACATATTATAAGGGAACTCCGGATTTGGGGGTTTGAGTTCAGGATATGGGTAATATAAGGTATGGGTACCCACCAAACAATTTTCCATCCGTTTCGTCTCTAGTTGTTTGTTAGAGCTCTCTAGCTTGTACCTACACGAGGATATGTTATGTAGGTCCTGTACGTACGAATATATATATTTTCCCTCAAAAATTTCGTTCAGACATTTTCATCATTGAACATTTTACGAACACCTGTTATTGCCTGAAACACTATACAAAACACATGTTCTATTTTGGAAACATTTCCGTTTCAGTTGGCACACAATACTCGTATACAGGAACCAAACTCAACTCAACTCCAGAGGAAGGAGAGATGATTGCTTAGAGCACGGATGGCTAAATCCTTGCTTTGAATTGCTCTCTACAATGTTTTTTACTTTTTTAATATTTTTTTTTTTTTTTTTGGTACCGAAAACCAGGATAATGGGAGAACCAGTGTAGTCATATTATGGTTTTTTAAAACATTTTTTGTGTTTTACTAAAATCGCCGTGTTAATAAAGAAACTAAAACACTGTCGTACCTACATATAAGAAACATTTTTAGAAATTAATGTACGTCTTCTGTGTTCCAGTCGAGGCTTGATTTTGTAGACATTTGTGTTGCAGAATGTAAGCAACTCTCCACAAACATTCGAAAATTGACAGTTTATTAAGGCAAGTAAAAATGGGCACTAATAATGGTTTTCACGCAAACGTGGTAAATTAACAAATTGGGTAAAATGATAAATTTACACAAACGCTTTCATAAACGCTCTTTTACTTGTTTTGTTAAATGCTGTGTAATTTTATCAGCTGTTCGTTAAATGACAAATTTTAAACATCAAGAATTGTTTTTGAGCTCAGAAAAATTATTAAAAAAAAAAAGAGGCTGGGATTCGATCCACACTGATAACTTCCCATCCCGTCCGTCGATTTTTCTTGCTTAAAAAAATTGTAGGTTTTCGTGTTTTGTTAAAAAAGTTGTCAGTTGTCAAAATTCTAAAAAACATTTAAAAACTACCAACAACATTTTGCATGTGATGAATATACATAGTTTGATTTCAAAATTTATTTTTGTAATAGAGATTCTTAGCAGAAAACCAATTTTTACCAACTTTAGTAGCATTTCTTAAAAGTTTTTATTTCTTATACACAAACAAATACAAATTGGATAAACGCAACTAATTAGAAGCCAAGATCTTCTATTGTTCACGAGATTTCGAGAACCGAACATATATTTTTAACAATGTTGCGTACTGTTTTCGTAGATTTTAATTTTTTATGAAAAAAACGGACTGTTGAATTTTTATAAAAAATGTATTGAGCGTCGAGTACAATATTTTCTGTGAGATAAAATTAGTTTGAAGCAAATATTTTAAATTTTTGAAAAGATATTTGAGTCGAAACTAAATTTTTATCAACTTTAAGTAATGGTTTTTAGGTTTTAATTTTTTATAAAAAAAAACTGTCAATTCGATTTTTGTCAAAATTTTAACAGATGTCAAAAACGTTATTTTTCGTTACATAAAATTAATATTTTTTGTTCGTAAAATATTTAAAGTGACAACAATTTTTTTAATTGGATTTTTTTCCAAAAATATATTTATTTGGTATCACCTTACAATACATAATATAAAATCTAATTCAAGTCTCTAGCGTTATTGGTTCGTGAGATATTTAGGGTTAACCAAAATGTTCACCTTTTTTAAATTGCTATGGTAAAAAAAACCACCCACGCAATTTTTTTTGAGCGTCCTCTCTGCATCTTTCTACATTTGTATCTGTAAGTCGATATCTTTACTGGTTCTTGAGCTATGGACGACGAAAAAACGTCGCGAAAGTACGGACGTACGAACGTACATACGTAGGTACACACGCACGAACACACATCTCTCTAAAAATCTTTTATTGCGACTCTATTGACCTTGAAACGTCGAGAAATGTCAAAATTTTCAATTCGACAAATCGGACCGATTACAATAACTTCCTATGGGAAGTTAATAATACAGTATTCCCCGCTTAATTGCACTGGCCATTTTGTCAGATTTTTCTGTCAATTATCCGGGTGGTTCAATAAACGGAATTCCGTTTAATTAAAAGATAAAATATTCATCTTAATTAATGCCACCGATGACGCACGTCGCAACGACCAAAACTGAAATTCCAAATGACAGAAAACAAATAATAGGGAGCTGTTATTTTTTAATTTCTTATAAAGTGAGCTCAGTTCTGCCAATTTCAGTGCTTCCAAGTTACAAAAACTTACTTCGATTGTTAATAAATTTATTGATTTTATTTTGTATCAGTTTGTTAGTTCCAATTTTAAAGATCAAGTAAGCAAGTAATACAATTAAACGGATGCAATTAAGCGGAAATTACTGTTTTCAAAAAGGTCAAAAATTAAGCAATAAAAAGAAAATTATATGAACAAATCGCTTTAATGATTTACTCATTTCGGACAAAATTATTGTTTCTTTGTTTTCTTTAACATAGATAAGTGAAATTGTTGAAAGTATTAACTTGAAAATCATTTTTTTCTGTGCCAAATTTTGTTGTTAACGTAAGATAAAGTCGATGCACCCATGCCCTCTCCAATAGCGACTTCACCCTCTACAAAAGTCGTAGACAGTCCATCCTCAATGGAGACTGAGGACGACCTCAACATGATCCTTTTGAGCGAGGACGAACTCTTGGGTTCATCCTCAGACTCAGAGGATCAGAACAAAACTGTGGTGGAGGTTGATCTGCGTAATTGTAGCCAAAATGCTGCAGTTAGTACAGATTAATCTCCAGCACTCCGTAAAGGCCTCGGCCTCACTTCTTCTCCGGCTGGCGAGAAACGGGGAAGACATTGTCCTGATCCAAGAGCCATGGATTGTGAGATCCGTTGTTCGTGGACTCAGGACTCCTGGATACTACACACTGTATGTGACAGATAGAGGTGAACCTAGATCTTGCATACTAGTGAAACGTAGCATTAATGTATTTTTACTCCACCATTTCAGTGACAAAGATACCACCACGCTAGGCTGGAAACAACCAAGGGAAGTTTCTGGATAGTGTCGGCGTATCTTGGTCATGACCACCTTGGCCCTCTCCCTGGAAAAACCCTGGAGAAAGTCGTCGCTGAAGCGGTAAGGCAAAGGATCCGCCTAATTATTGGGAGCGATGCTAACGCTCATCATACGGTATGGGGAAGTACCAATATCAACGACAGAGGTGAGTCTCTTTTTGATTATATTCTTGGTACTAACCTCTTAGTAAGTAATGTTGGAAATGAACCAACCTTCATAACTAAAACTCGACAAGAAGTCTTAGACATAACTCTTGTCTCAGATACTATACACCATATGATCTTGGACTGGAAAGTATCCAAAGAACACTCGTTCTCTGATCATAGATATATCCAGTTCAATATCAATGTGGATGATAACCCGAGTCCATTGACTTTTCGAAATTATCGGAAAACTGATTGGGCTTCATACAGGAACTCATTACAGAGTTTACTAAAACCTGGACTATCTTGTCCTTCCTCTAACGCTAATGATCTTGACAACAAAGTCAATGAACTTACCTCAGCTATGAACAGATCGCTAGAAATTGCTTGTCCACTTATACACATAAGAGGAAACCACAATGGTGGGCCTCAGAGCTTGACTCGCTCAGGAAAGAATCCAGGAAACTTTTCAACCGAGCCAAAGCCGCAAGACTAGCCTCGCACTGGGATTCTTACAAAGAATCCCTAAGAATTTACAAGAAGGCACTAAGGAAATCTAAGTGCTTTTCCTGCCGATTCTTCTGTGGCACGATACAAGAAACTTCTGAAGCCTCCAGGTTACGGAAAATTCTTTCAACTAATCCACCGATGCCAAGCTGCTTGAAAAATGCAGACTGCTCCTGCACAAATTCAAGATTGAATTGAACTTACTATTGGATACTCATTTTCCTGGTAGTTCTCTTACCGAAACTTGCAACAGTTTTATACGTTCAAGTTCCAAATACAACATATCCCCAAGGTCTGATCACAAGGGACAAGCTACAATGAGCTCTCAACAGCTTCAAACCATTTAAATCTGCAGGACCAGATGGAATAATACCAGCCGAGCTACAAAAGACTTCTGACATAATTGCACCAATCCTTGAGGCAATTTTTACCAGCTGTCTTTACCTGGTCCATGTTCCCTCGGCATGGCGAGAAGTTAAAGTTGTTTTTATACCCAAGGCAGGTAAATGCTCGCGAGTTAATCCTAAAGATCTACGACCTATAAGTCTATCATCATTCCTTCTTAAGACCTTGGAAAGATTGATTGATATCCATTTAAGGGCAAGTATTGATACAAGACTTCTGTCTTCGTCTCAACATGCCTACTGTAAAGGTAAATCGGTGGAAACAGCGTTACACACCTTAGTACGCACCGTCGAAAATTCCCTCCATCATAAAGAGTTCACTATGGTTGCTTTCCTTGACATCGAAGGTGCCTTTAACAACGTGGACACATCTGCAATCACATCTGCACTAACATCTCTAAATGTAGAGAGTTCGCTTCGGGAGTTAATTCATTTAATGCTTACTAGCAGGATAATTAACTCAAAACTGGGCAACTCTTCTGGCAGACGATTCGTTAGTAGAGGGACACCGCAAGGTGGTGTTCTATCCCCTCCCTCTGGAACCTAGTGGTGAATGAAATCCTAACTAGTCTGGATGCGGAGGGTTTCAGAGTTATAGCCTATGCGGACGACGTTGCTATAGCAGTTTCAGGAAAGCATCTTAACACGTTAAAAGAACTCTTACAAAATGCCTTAGACAGACTAATACTTTGGGCTGATCGGTGTGGACTGGGTGTTAACCCACACAAAACCGATTTGGTCTTATTTTCGAGGAGATACAAAATTCCATTTGTCAACCCTCCCCATATTAAAGGAATCCAATTAAAATTCTCAGACGAGGCTAAATACCTGGGTCTTGTCTTAGATAAAAAACTAAATTGGAAACGCAACGTAGAGGAAAGAGTCAAAAAAGCTACTGTAGCTCTCTTTTCTTGCAAAAAAGCCATCGGTAATAAATGGGGCTTGCAACCCAGAATCACGCATTGGCTATACACATCGGTAATAAGACCGATTTTAATATACGGTGTGGCAGTATGGTGGACTGCTTTAGAAAAAGGTATAAACCGAGATAAATTAAATAAAGTCCAACGTTCAGCTTGCCTATGTATAAGTGGATCGCTTCGCACGACCCCATCTGCGGCACTGGACACCTTACTCTACCTAACACCTCTTGACATTTTTAGCAAACAAATAGCTGCAAGCTCTGCTATTCGCCTCAAAGCTTCGTCGCAGTGGACTAACAACAACATTGGCCACTCCGTAATTCTTAGTTATTTAGAATCAATTCCAAAGCACACAGACTACACCATCCCCCAACTGCAATTCGACAGAAATTTCCAGATTTCTATACCTCCCAAATCTTTTTGGGAGGATAGGACATTCCTGGAAGATGAGTCGATCCATTTCTAAACAGATGGGTCAAAAACAAAAGAAGGGGTTGGTGGAGGTGTGTACTCTGAACGACTGAAATTAAGTCTCTCTTTCCGCCTTCCCAATCATTGTAGCGTGTTCCAGGCGGAACTTTTGGCGATAAAAGAAGTCTTGTCCTGGCTTAAAGAAAACGTGATATCAACATCTGATATCCGTATTTTCTCAGATAGTCAGGCCGCTATCAAATCTCTGGATTCTGTCTCTACAAACTCTATAACAGTCCATAACTGTCGATCATCTCTAATGGAGATGGCACAACAGTTTAATATTCACCTTTGCTGGGTGCCGGGCCATAGAGACATTCCAGGTAACTGTAAGGCAGATGAACTCGCCAGGAACGGCACAGTACAGCCCATCCTACCACGTTTGGCACGTACTGGCATACCAATCGCTACTTGTACTGTTGCTAATGCAAGACGCTGTGAGGAGGGCAGGCACCAGGTGGAATAACATCACCATGTGTCAAGTCAGAAAAAACATCTGTCCAACACTGGATTTAAAACGTTCAAGGTGCTTGCTCTCTTTAAGCAGATCGCATATAAGCTCGATAATAGGTGTCATAACCGGACACTGTCTAATAGGAAAGCACGCCACGAGATTAGGCGTATTCTCAAATGATTTCTGCAGAAGCTGTATGGACGAGGAAGAAACAATTCTTCATATTCTCTGCACATGCCCTGCTCTGGCTCGAAAGCGCAAGAATTACCTAGGAGAATTCTTCTTTAACGATCTAAACGATCTAAATCATATCGGCATAATCAGCCTCTCACGTTTCGTAAGAGACTCAAACTGGTTCCATTGAGCTTAGGAAGTAACCTCAAGATTCATGTGGTATCACAATGGGCCATTAAACTGGCCTAAGTGTGTCCGTTTCCATCTTGGACAGCCACTATAACCTAACCTAACCTAACCTAAGATAAAGTTCTTCGAAAAATTTAATCTTTATTTGTTTGTATAAGAAATAAAAACTTTGAAAACATTCTACTAAAATTGGTAAAAAATAATTTTCGACTAAAAATCTCGTTAACAAAAATAGATCTTGAAATCAACATATTTCATCATATTATGTACAATAGATGTTGACAATTATTAGTTAGTCTTTTAGGAAAATTTAACTTACAAATTTTTTAGAACAAAAGCCTATAAGAACAACAAAAAACTGAAAAGAAATGTTTTCGACTAAAGTATTGAGAGAACAAACAAAGATATTGACTTAAAAAATGTTCATCTTACACAAAATATTGTTAAGAATATTTTCTTAAAGTTTAATGTAAGAGAAATCGACAGACGGGAAGGGAAGCTATCAGTATGTCCAATCCCAGCCTTTTGGCTTTTAGAAAATAAACTGGTGAACGAGGTTTTGCAGCTGACAGTCGAGTTATACTTTGTCTAATGTTTTAGATTGCCTTATTTCAAATCAACTTCAAAATCAATCTATCACGTCAGGTTTTTGAGATTCAACCCTAAATAATTAAAAAAAAGAGGCTGGAATGCGACCCTAACTGATAACTTCCCATGCCGTCTGTCGATTTGTCTTGCTTAAAAGTTTGTAGGGTTTCGTGTTGGGTTAAAAAAGTTGTTAGTTGAATTATTCTTAAAAATTTTAAAATTACCAACAATATTTTTCATATAAAGAAATAGTTTAGTTTGAAAATCTAGTTTTATTAAATAGATTTTTAGTCGAAAACAAATTTTTACCCATTTAAGTAGCATTTCTTAAATTTTTACAAGTTGGATGAATGAAATTAATTTGAGAGATATCAAGAACCGAACATCAATTTTTACCAAATTTGCGTACTATTTATTGTAGATTTTATTTTTATAAAAAACCGGACTGTTGGATATTTATAAAAAAACTGAATATCGAAAACAATATTTTCTGCGAAATAAAAAGAGTTTGAAGACAATATTTTTAATTTTTGAAAATCTATGTGAGTCGTAAGTAAATTTGTACCAAGTTTTAGTATTGTTTTTTTTTGTTGGGTTTTTATATTTTGTAAAAAACCTGTCAATTAGGTTTTTCTCAAAATTTTACTGAATGTTGACAACAATATTTTTTAAAACATAAAAGTAGTTTAAAGCCAATATCTCAAAGTTTTGAAAAGATATTTGAGTCGAACATCAATTTTTACCAACTTTTATTAATTTTTTTGTTTAGTTTTTTTTTTGTAAAAGAACTGTCAATTCGATTTTTCTCAAAATTTTTCAGAATGCTGAAAATAATATTTCTTATAAGATAAAATAAGTTGGAAGCCATAATCTCAAATTTTTGAAAAGATATTTGAGTCGAAATTCAATTTTTAAACTTTAAGTGATGTTTTTTTTAAGTTTTTATTTTTTTATAAAAAAACTGTCAATTCGATTTTTCTCAAAATTTTACCAGATGTTGGAAACGTTATTTTTTTTGCAAAAAATTGTTTTGGTGATAAAATCATTTCGAATTTTTAAAATTTTCGAGGTGACAAATTTTTTGTTCAGTTTTTTTGATATATAAAAAAAAAGTTATCACGTTACAATATATTATATAAAATTAAAAAAAAAACTTAATTCAAGTCTCTAGCGTTTTTGGTTCGTAAGATATTTAGGGATAACCAAAATTTTCACCTTTTTTTTAAACTGCTATGGTAAAAAAACCACCCACGCAATTTTCTTGAGAGCCCTTTTTGCATCTTTCTGCACTCTTATCTGTAAAGCAAAATTTATTTGAAGTCGAAATCTCTTCTGGTTCTTGAGCTATGGACGCCGAAAAAAACGTCGCGAGCGTACGGACGTACGAACGTGCGAACACACGTACACACAGACATCTTTCTAAAAATCATTTATTTAGACTCTAGGGACCTTGAAACGTCGAGAAATGGCAAAAACTTTTAATTTTACAAATCAGACCCATTACAATAACTTCCTATGGGAAGTTAAAAAAAAACATACATTAGGCGTTTTGAAGCTTTGTAAATTTATGAAATAGTTTTCTGTTAAATAAAATTCGTGATGATATTCCAAATCCAAAATCACTTAATTCAATATTTAGTTTACAAATTTTCATTTCTGAGAAGAAAAAGTGTATTTAACGTTTTGCTGGCCTTTCTCTTCACAGTTGATCAATGATTAATTCTATTTAAGAAAAAAGAGGCTGGGATGCGACCCACACTGATAACTTCCCATCCCGTCTATCGATTTGTCTTGCTTAAAAGTTTGTCTAAATGTATCAATTCTTACCAAATTTGCGTTCTATTTTTTGTAGATTTTATTTTTTTTAAGAAACGGACTGTTGGATTTTTATAAAAAAATTACTGAATATAAAAAATAATATTTTCTGTGAAATAAAATAAGTTTGAAGCCAATATTTTTAATTTTTGAAAAGCTATTTGAGCCGAAAATCAATTTTTACCAACTTTTATTAATTTTTTTGTTTAGGTTTTTATTTTTTGTAAAAAAAACTGTCAATTCGATTTTTCTCAAAATTTTTCCTAATGTTGAAAACAATATTTCTTATAAGTTAAAATTAGTTAGAAGCCAAAATCTCAAATTTTTGAAAAGATATTTAAGTCGAAAATCAATTTTTACCAACTTTTGTTAATTTTTTTTTTCGGTTTTTAATTTTTTGTAAAAAAACTGTCAATTCTATTTTTTTTCAAAATTTTACTGAATGTTGAAAACAATATTTTTTGAAAGATAAAAGTAGTTGAAAGCCAATATCTCAAAGTCTTGAAAAGATATTTGAGTCAAAACTCAATTTTTACCAACTTTTTTTTTATTTTTTTTAGGTTATTATTTTTTGTAAAAAAACTGTCAATTCGATTTTTCTCAAAATTTTATCAGATGTCAAAAACATTATTCTTCGTTGCACAAAATTGTTTTGGAGATGAAATCATATTTTAGTCGTAAAATTTTCGAAGTGACAAATTTTTTTTTTCAGTTTTTTTGATTTATAAAAAAAACCGTTAATTGAATTTTTTTCCAAAAATATAATTGTTTTGTATCACGTTACAATATATAACATAAAATTTAATTCAAGTCTCTAGCGTCATTGGTTCATGAGATATTTAGGGTTAACCAAAATTTTCACCTTTGTTTTAAACTGCTATGGTAAAAAAACCACCCACGCAATTTTCTTGAGAGCCCTTTCTGCATCTTTCTGCCTTATTATCTGTATAACAAAATTTATTTGAAGTCGATATCTCTTCTGGTTCTTGAGCTATGGACGACGAAAAAAACGTCGCGAACGTACGGACGTACGGACGTACGGACGTACAGACGTACGGACGTACGGACGTACGTACACACGCACGCACAGACATCTTTCTAAAAATCTTTTATTTCGACTCTAGGGACCTTGAAACGTCGAGAAATGTCAAAATTTTTAATTTGTCAAATCGGACCCATTACAATAACTTCCTATGGGAAGTTAATAATAAATAAATACATGGAAAGCCGTAGTCGTAGTTTTTAATTTATTAGTTTAGTTTTCTGTAGTTTTTTATTGTTTGTAAAAAAATTTTTATTGATTTTGGTTAAATTTTTAACGTTGTTCTTCAAATATTCCATCAGCTAAAATATAGTTTCTTTTTTAAGGTTTTTGTATTCAAAAAAAAGATATAGGTGAGGTAGCTATATGTCAAAGACCATGAACAGTTATTTACTTTAGATGAAAATGTGTAGAAAGGAATTCCAACAAAATTTAGAAAATATTTTTGATTTTAAGTACGTTACTTAAAAATGGAGATATTTGCTTGGTTTAAAGTTGAATTTTATTCTACTTATTTTAACGTTAAGAAAAAATTGATTATAATTTATGCCCTACTGAACCAAAGGTACTAATAAACGCGATATATCAAAACCTTATTAATCAAGAAAACATTCGAATTAACATAAAAGTAAAGAATGGTGAACATCAAAGAACAAGAACATAGAAAAGCAATAACGAAAAAAAGACAAATTTTTAGTCAAAAACGCTTGTTTTTTGAAATTCTTGATTCTTGAAATACTTGAAGCCCTAACTTTAAGTTTGAAATGTTGAATAAGAAGACAATCTACAAATCCTCCAATTATGACCTAGTAAGCCTTAAAGGCTTCAATATAGAATAGAAATACTTCTTCTTCGCAAGCCATAAGAAGGACCAAAACCATCATCGATGGATGCAATTTTATCCAATACAGAGAATCCTCTAGCCATCAAAATTCATATATTTGAATATTTGCATCTGGAATTTATTTGGTTATTTTTCCTGAGAATTCATGATCATAGAATGAATGAATGTCTATGACAGATGGCAACACTGGCAATAGCAACTATAATCGTATATGAAACATCTTAGTCAAAGGTCCAAACAAGCCATTCCAATATCATTCCGACTTCCATTAACAGCATACCTCAAATTCAACTGGCCCTCACATCATGGCACAAGTTGTGAGTGACTGACTCTACTCGGTGAGGTGGTGTATCTAAAATGTACGTGAATATTGGATACACCTTTCCTTATACCTTACTTTGGAAAACAGAGAGCACTTTTGTGACGTAAACTTGACAACTTAAGAACGAATAAAAAATTCAAATTCGTTCTTTGTCGAATTTTCTTTTTCCATTGGATTGCCTTAATCGATGTCACTCATGCAAGAATATATATGTATCTATGTATGTTATGTTCGGAAAGATATGTTCTGTGTACTGTTTTTAAAAAAAGAAGGAACTATTCTCTGGAACGTGTCTGGAGCTGCCGCTGTCGTGCCTTTGCTCCATCCCCATAGTTGTTTTGTTGTATTCTTGTTATTATTTGACTGGTCTCTTGGTCTCTGGATCTGAATCTCTGGATTTGGCTTGCCATTGAATTGTTGGGTTTGCAGAAATAGCAATATCAAATCACTGAACTGTATAAACTCAAGACCGAAATTTTCTGCATGATGCTTGCTTACACTACCACACCATTGCTTCTCTGTGAAATTTCCAATCCACATCCTAATAGAATATAGTGGAGAAATGGCAGTGGCATACTATTCTGTAGCCCCTGCCCCTCATACTACACCAAATCTAACCTATTTATAAAGTAGGTACCTTCTTGGGCGAAATGACGATAAACGTTTTAAACTTTTTCAAATCAAAATAGCTATATCCAAGTTATTTCGATTCGAATATAAGTACAGGAGAGCGCATCCTTTTGGGTAATGCTACAAGCTACAAAGCCACAGCTACTGGATGTTGGTTGCAAAATCATGATAAGTAGAAAAGTTCTTGGGAATTGCTTGTAAAATGTCTTCTCTTTCTGTGTTGGGGTTATTGAGCATCAGTTTCGAAATAATTCAGTAAAATTTCAAAGGATTAAGATTAGACAAGATGCACTGCACTCTATAAGAAAATAATAAGAATACGGTACCAATTCCATGAATTAAAATTATCAATATGAATAATTATTTTATCTCAATCTCCAACCAGCTTCAAGGAGAGCTGAGTTTTTGTTATAATTATCCAAAAATTAGAACATAACGAGGGAGTAACTTTTACGATTTACACGGAATTAGAGAGGAAGAGTGTTTTCTTCATCTCAAATTTCCTGATAAATCAATTCAATATTTAGTCTCCCCTTCAAGTTTCTTAGAAATTCAAAAAGATTTGTAAAACTTTGGAGTACCATAAGAATATTACTAAAAGTGGAATCCAACGAATGGTTAGTGTTAGTTAATTGGAATTTTAATGTTTAAGAAAAATCATATGTGCCGATTTTGAGATAACTGTGCTTAAAGAGAGTACTCAAAAAAAGTGCAACAAATACCATGCAAAGCAACAATTTTGATTGATTGATTGATAAAACAGTGTTTCCAATGAATTGAGATGGAGTTAGATTAGGTTATCTGTGGTGAAATAGGACACACTTAGGCCAGTTTAATGGCCCATTGTGATACCACATGAATCTTGAGGCTTTCTTCTAAGCTCAATGAAACCAGTTTAAATCCCTTACGAAACGTGAGAGGCTGATTATGCTAATATGATTTATATCGTTTACATCGTTATAAAAGAATTCTCCTAGTTAATTCTTGCGTTTTTGAGCCAGTGCGTGGCGTGGTTTTAGACAGTGTCCGGATATGACACCTATTATCGAGCTTATATGCGATCTGCTTAGAGATAGCAACCACCTTGATCGCTTTAAATCTAGTGTTGTCCAGAGAGACTTAATTGCAGTCGTTCAGAATACACACCTCCACCAACCCCTTCTTTTGTTTTTGAACCATCTTTATAAAAATGGATTGACTATTCTTCCAGGAATGCCCTATCCTTCCAGAAATATCTGGAAGTTTCTGTCAAATTGCTGTTGGGGGATGGTGTATTCTGTATACTTTGGAATTGATTCAGACTAGTTAGGATTTCATTCACCGCTAGGTTCCAGAAGAGAGGGGATAGAACACCAACTGTCCCTCTACTAACGAATAGTCTGCCAAAAGAGTTGCCCAGTTTTTAATTAATTATTCTGCTAGTCAGCATTAAATGATTTAACTCCTCAAGCGAACTCTCTACGTTTAGAGATGTTAGTGCAGATGTGATTGCAGATGTGTCCACGTTGCTAAAGGCACCTTCGAAATCAAGGAAAACAACCATAGTGAACTCCTTATGAGGGAGGGAATATTCGATGGTGCGTACTAAGGTGTGTAACGCTATTTCCACCGATTTACCTTTACAGTAGGCATGTTGAGACGAAGACAGAAGTCTTGTATCAATACTTGCCTTTAAATGGATATCAATCAATCTTTCTAAGGTCTTAAGAAGGAATGATGATAGACTTATAGGTCGTAGATCTTAAGGATTAACTTGCGAGCATTTACCTGGCTTGGGTATAAAAACAACTTTAACTTCTCTCCATGCCGAGGGAACATGGACCAGGTAAAGACAGCTGGTAAAAATTGCCTCAAGGATTGGTGCAATTATTTCAGAAGTCTTTTGTAGCTCGGCTGGTATTATTCCATCTGGTCCTGCAGATTTAAATGGTTTGAAGCTGTTGAGAGCCCATTGTAGCTTGTCCCTTGTGATCAGACCTTGTGAATATGTTGTATTTGGAACTTGAACGTATATAACTGTTGCAAGTTTCGATAAGAGAACTACCAGGAAAATGAGTATCCAATAGTAAGTTCAATTCAATCTTGAATTTGTGCAGGAGCAGTCTGCATTTTTCAAGCAGCTTGGCATCGGTGGATTAGTTGAAAGAATTTTCCGTAACCTGGAGGCTTCAGAAGTTTCTTGTATCGTGCCACAGAAGAATCGGCAGGAAGAGCACTTAGATTTCCTTAGTGCCTTCTTGTAAATTCTTAGTGATTCTTTGTAAGAATCCCAGTGAGAGGCTTGTCTTACGGCTTTTGCTCGGTTGAAGAGTTGAATAAGTTCCTGTATGAAGCCCAGACAGTTTTCCGATAATTTTGAAAATTCAATGGACTAGGGTTTTCATCCACATTGATAATGAACTGGATATACATATGTATGATAAGAGAACAAGTGTTCTTTGGATGTTTTTCAGTGCAAGATCATATGGTGAATAGTATCGGAGACAAGAGTTATGTCTAGGATTTTCTGTCGAGTTTTAGTGATGAATTTTGGTTCGTTTCCAACATTACTTACTAAGAGGTTTTTTTTTGGGTGGCGCAACAGTCCGTTGAGAACTAGGGCCTAGTGACTTACAACTCTCAACCATCCCTGTGTGCGAGTAAATTTGTCAGGTATGGAAGGGACCTACAGTTTTAAGCCGAATCCGAACGGCAAATTTGAGAAAGCACTTTTTATGACAAGAATTACTCTCGGGGAATTTGTCAATTCCTCGCAAGAGGCAGTACCCGTGAAAAAAAAAACTTTAGATGACATAGGCAGGGATCGAACCCAAGACCTCTGGCATGACAGTCCAACGCACTTCTTTTTTTTCCAAATTCATTTTTATTAATTCAATCTTAAATCTATCTTAAAGCTAGACAAAAATTCATAAAACTATCCTAATTAACCATAACTTACAACTAACTTACTGGTCCCATACGGACACTCTAAGTTAAACAATAATACTTAATGCTAATGCCTTTCGGCCCTAAGGTCTATTTAACTTTAATTCATTTTATTTATTTTTGTATTTATTAAAAAATTCCAAAAAAACTAATATCAATATCCTTTATTTTTACTTAAAAACTACTTAAAATAAGGTCCTTAATATAAAACTTAAAGCTAACTAAAACTACCTATTCTACCTATAAACTACTTAAAACTAGAACAACCACAGCAGCAAATCCAATTATCTAACGTTTTTCATATTTTGTTGTCTTTTTTTTTTATTTTTTTTATTCCATGTTTTTTTTAAATTTTTTTTTTGTATATTTTGGTATTTTCCTTTTTTGTTTTTTTTTTGTGTTTTTTTGTTTGTATTTTTTTTTGTGCAACCATGCCTATTCTACTTAAAACTAAACCCTAAAACTATAAAACAAGTATGTAAGCCGGCCGAGGCTTAAAACCTCATCCCAACTACCCACTATCAAGTGCCGATTGAAGCCACCAAAACTGGTTCTCCTGCTTCACCCTATCAGTTCGGTCCCTTTCGGACACAGCCCTACTGAACCGAAGGAGCTCTGCTCCGCCTTGTGCCATGACGTCCCGATTGTACAGGTACTTCGCCTATCCACGGTTCGTCGTCTGTCGTGGTAGATTAGCGGAACTGCCAATCCATCCTGTATCAGACCGCATCTATCTAAAAAGAGGAATGCCTCTGGTGGAATGAAGCCGCTCAAGCGTGCACTTTCAAAATACTCGTCGTTCGGATAGAACGCCGCGAAAATTAAATTGTTGGTCGAAGACATAGCTCTTGCAATGTGACCTCGAACGAGTTTTATCACGAAATTGTCAATTCTGTTGATTCGAGCCCCGTTGTATAGAACCTCGTTGGAATAGTAATGCACGTAAGAAGATTCGGCTGTTCGATATAAGCCGGTACAGTGTCGTAAACACTGCCGCTCGAACACCCGAAACTTCTCCATCTGGGAAGGGGCAACGTTGAACCACACGGGACAACCATAAACGATCATCGGCCGTATGAGGGCCATGTAGCAAATTACCTTCACTCTGGGGTCAAGCCGACTGCTAAAAAACAGCCGTTTCGTCAGAGCGAAGGCTCCTCTGGCCCTGGTCAGAGCAGCATTTATATGTCTGTCGAAATATAAATACTGATCTAACCAGATACCGAGGTACTTCACTACACTTTTGCTCGCTAATGGCTGCCCGTGAAGATCAACGATAACCATCTTGCGCCAATTCTTGCACGTATCCCTCGTGGCCCTAGCCAACGGAGTGCGGAACAGAATTGTCTCCGACTTCTGGACATTTATTTTCAGTTTCCAGTCGTCGCAATATCGCTGAATCTTGTCGAAATCACGCTGCAAGAGAATTCTAATAACCTCAACATTTCGGGCCGTTCTGTACGCAATTAGATCGTCGGCGTACGCAATTGCCTTTGTAAGACTACCTATCAGATCGCTGGTGTAAATGCTGAAGAGAATCGGCGAATTCACCGCTCCCTGTAGAAGACAATTAAGAATGTTGTGGTAGAAGTTACATTGCCACTTTTGCCAACAAACTTTCTACCGTTAAGCATATCATAAAGTATATATACAACAATGGCTTGCTTATGCCAAGGCTGCTCAGTTTTAGGTAAAGACCCTCTAACCATACGGTGTCAAAGGCCTTTTCCAAATCAACCAGAACTGCACCTGTGCATTGTTGTTTTGAATTATTCCATTGGATATCAGAAACGAGTTTAGACGCAGCATGAATTATGTAATGACCCGCCTTGAACCAGAACTGTTTATCCGGAATTATTTTGTTGTCCGCAGCCCACTTAGTCAGAGCCCTATTGATGATCTTTTCGAAAACTTTGCTGATGCTAGGAAGAAGACTTATCGACCGAAGATTTGACGGGTTGGAGTTGTCCTTTCCCTTTTTCGGGAGAGGATGCATTATTCAGTGCATTATTGAAAAGTGTGGTATAAATGTCAATTGCCTCCATCGGTAAATGTCTTAGTACAACGTTGGATATACCATCGACACCTGCTGACTTTTTGTTTTTTATTGAGTTGAAGATGAGCTGAAGCCAACCTTCGTCACTAACAAGGGACTTGGTCCCGTTTGCTCGGCGATTATGGCATTTGCCAAGGAATCGTCATTGAACCGCGTTAAACTGCGGTTCTCTGATCGCCATTGTGTTATATCATTTCGAAGGTAAAAGTGATTAAGTAGGGCTCTGTTTTCCAGGTCGTGGTCGTGGTTGGGGCGAATGCTAGCATTCACCTTGTACACTTGCTGGAAAGCAGCTCCCACCGCCTCCACTTTTTCCTTCGGATCTTCAATTATAAAAAGGTCATCGATAAAGATGGCTTCTTCTGGATCTATTTGCGCTGTCCTGAGTACGTTTGTGTTCTCTTCAGTTCTTTGGAGTTTCAGACACGGCAAGTCATTGTCGTTCTTTTTCCTGAATATCTTGTTGATTTTAGGGAACATACTAGGGTCACTGGAATTAACTGACCGGATCTTACGGTCCCAGTACAGTCCAACGCACTAACCATCATGCCACGGGTACTACTAAGATGTTAGTACCAAGAATATAATTAAAAAGAGACTCACCTCTGTCGTTGATATTAGTACTCCCCCATACCGTATGGTGAGCGTTTACATCGCTCCTAATAATTAGGCGGATCCTTTGCCGTTCCACTTCAGTGATGATTCTCTCAAAGGTTTTTCTAGGGAGAGGCCAAGGTGTTTGGTTGTTTCCAGCCTAGCTACGGTGGTTTCTTTATCACTGAAATTATGAAAAAAAAACATTAATGCTACGCTTCACTAGTATTAAAGATCTAGGTTCACCTTTATCTGTCTCATAGAGTGTGTAGTACCCAGGAGTCTTGATTCCTCAAACAACAGATCTCACAGTCCATGGCTCTTGGATTAGGACAATGTCTTCTCCGTTTCTTGCCAGTCGAAGAAGAAGTGAGGCCGAGGCCTTTATGGAGTGTTGGAGATTAATCTGCACTAACTGCAGCATTTTGGCTCCACCACGGTCTTGTTTTGATCTTTTGAGTCTGCGGATGAACCCAAGAGTTCGTCCTCGCTCAGAAGAATTATGTTAAAGTCGTCCTCAGTCTCCATTAAGGATGGCATGTATTCTACTTTTTTAGAGAGTAGAGTCGTGATTGGAGAGGGCATGGGTGCATCGTCACCCTCTGTTAGGAGAGAAGACGACGTCCCAGGCCCACCAACCGCGAGTTCACCTTCGGTTGTTGTAGGAGGACCGCCATTCGCGTTAACCTCATCTTTTCTATAAATTCGAATTTTAATGGATTCGAAGCCATTGGGCAAGGCTAGAAAAGCCAAGGATTCTTTATTGAGTACTACAATGACACTCCTATAAAGACCCTTCACTTCCTCTAGCTTAGCTATCTTCCAGTAATGCGTCGAAAGAGATGGGTTACAAACTTTGATCATCTCGAGAATGTCCACGATAACAACAGGTTCGATTGGAATCCAAATGCGGGCTCTAGGTCTGTTAGGAATGTTTTCCTTAGCGACAACCTCGAGCTTCGCACCTGGCCAAACTTTACCTTGACCAGCTGCCAACGATCAGCCGATATTGTGCCATCATCATCGCTCCTGTCAATGACCGCAACCACGACTTTGCCCTTCGTGCCGTCACTGAAACTGGCTTGTTTTCTGATGGGATTAAGGGGAGTGCTGATGTTGTGTACACGAGGCCGTTTTGGTGTCGGTATGGCTCCCTCCAGAAACCTTTCTCTTTTAGACGTGAAGTCTTTCCCGGTACAGTTGTAGCAAGAACACTGTTTTCCCATTCAACGCGAGCGGTTTGCAGCGGTGTCCTTTCAGCCTCATTGGAGGCTCACCAGAAGAAGCCTTCAGGATTCTCGCAGCTTGCCGCCTTTGTTTATTATAGGCTATTCGAAAGTTTCTCCTTTCCATTTCTGAATATGCTCTCAGTAGTAGTGGTAGGGCCATTCTTTACAACCCTGCCGCTACTGGTATTAAGTATCGCTACCTTCCTACTCTCGTTGCTGCCAACAGCAGAAGAGGGTCCATGGATTGCCACTACTCCCTTCTCTGTGTTGGCCGCAGGAGATATGGCAACAGGCTTTGGCGCCAAACTGCCGGGAGGTGGGATGAGAGTTGGTAACATAAGCTTTGGCTTGTATGCCTTGTTTATGTGGGAGGGGCTGATGATTTTTTAAAGGTAGAGGGATAAGAACGTCCTTTAGTTTCAGGACTCATCTGGAGAAAATTCTCGAGAATCATTGACTTTACTTAGCTTCTACAACTCGACAAGTTCGACGTTCAAAGTAGAAGAGAGATGAGAGTTTGAAATTGCATTGAAATCGACAAAATAAAAAAAAATCTGAAAATGAATAAATACAATTTAACAACAAAGATATTCAAGCCGGATCAATGATTTTAAATTACGTATGCGCAGTGTGAGCATTAGAAAAGGACGAGTTGGTTTGAAAGGAGGTGTCAGTACGCATTGGTTTTGAAATCCTGAATATTGCATTGACTGTTGAAGAAAGATTGCTGTAAGGCATTCCACATTCGCGTAGTACGGCTAAAGAACGAATCTCTGCACTTGACAGTACGGCCGAAGTTGGGCTCGTGATGGGTATACTTCCGAGCATACCTATAACCGAGTATTATTGTTTAAGGAGAGGAATGCAACTATCTATTTCTCTAGAGCATAAACTGGTAACGTAGCAATTTGTTTTTTACTTGAAAGTCTAATATTTAAGAAAATGAATCGCTTAGCTATCGCACAACGCATACAAATTATTAAAACCTACTGCAAAAATTGTTCTTTAATAGGAGATTATGGTTTACATGCTTCAAAATTTGCTTCTTAATAAATAAAATTGTAGTTTTTCGGGTTCTGAGCATCCTCAAGTTATTGAAGAGAGGCCATTGCATACACAAAAAGTCACTGTTTGATGCGTTCTCTTGTTCAGAGGTGTGAGTGGACCTCACTTCTTCAAAACGACGATGTAACGACTGTCACCGTCAATTCGGAGCGTTATGGTCATATGATAACCGACTTAATTTTGCCTGCTATTGAAGAATACGACTTGGAGAATATGTTGTTTCAACAAAACGGTGCCACATGGCACACAACTCGAGCGAATTGGCTTTATTGCTTGAAAAATTTCTCGTTGTGCCGATATCAACTGCCCACCAAGATCATGCAATTTGACACCGTAGGACGTTTTTTTGTGGGGCTACGCGTAAGCTCTTTTCAACTTTGTCCGAAATTCTAACTCCAGAGCCTTCAAAAATGACTTTATAGCCATGATCCGTTGCTTTTATGATTAAAATAAGATTTATGCAGTTAATTTTTAAAGTGCAACTAACCCATTTCGATGATCCTGGCAGTTCTCAATCAACCAAGTTTGTTCACCAATCTTAACTTTGTAATGAAAATTTTTGTTTTCAACTTTTACCTTAAATTGGGGCTTCTTTTAGTGTTTTTGTGTGCGGAAGTGTTTGGCACTGAATACGTTGTTGTTCCAAATTTCTTTCGTTCTTTCTCCAACTTCAAATAATCTCATACAAACCGTTGCTTCTTTAGGATATTGACTTTGAGAAGCACTTCAGCTATTAGATCATTATTGCCCAATTTAGCTCCCAATTCTTTCAGTCAATTGGTTGTGGTTTTGAAATTGCGTATTCAGAAATTGATTGACCTGCAGCCATTTGTAGGTTTCTCAATTAGCAACAGTCTTCAGTCTTTTGCCGCTGTTCTTTCTTGTCATAGTTTTCCAACAAGAAATTCCAGACTTCTTGCGATGTACTCAGATTCGCAGCCAAAGCAACAATGTTAGGTTACATTGCTGTAAGAAGCTTTGCACTTGCGTCCAAATCCTTGTCGTCTCATTGCAACTTATCCTCAGACTTTGGTTGCTAGAGCTGCCGCACGGGTACAATAAAATAACATATTATATTCGTTTTAAAGTGACTAAGTTTTCAGAAACACCTTCTAGGAGAATTCAAATTCAATCTTTTGAAAATATATTTTTAAAGCAGCTATAAAAATAAATTTAAAAACAAAACAGTACTAGTTTTTTGTTAAGTCGGTTTTTAAAAACACTGGTGATCTGTTGAAGTAGATCTCTCTCACTCCCTATTTTAAATACTCTTATCGTAGTTTCAAAATAAACCTTTATTGAGCGCTATTTCAGTTGAAAACTTCAGATTCGTATAAATTCAAACCCATGCACGTTTAAATCATTTTGTTTACCTACTCGTACATACATTGTTTGCTTTTATTTTGTTGTTAAAGTTTTTTTAATGTTAAATCCGATTTTCTAACTCAAATACGTGATTCTATTTTTATCGTTAAAATAAAATAAGAGCTATAAAAAAAATTATCGACAAAAATTTCACAGATTTCGATTTAGGGGTAATGCGATTATTTTCCCCCATCATCATCATGATCAGCATCCTAGTGCTAGTTCGTTGAGTAATAGCAAAGGATTGGATTGGAGCTTGGGGTGGGGGTGTCCCCTTATGGACAGACACGCGAATTTGTTCGACTTCATCTTTTTTTATAGCAAATAAATCTAAAACAGACATGAAATACCAATTAACATGCAAAACTATTAGAGAAGATAAAGTGAGCTGTGTCCGAATCAGGATGATTTATTCGATGCTATGGCTACAGCTTAAAAAGGTATGCGAACATCCTCACCTATTCTTTCCCCGTTCCTGTACGTCATACCTACATAAATGACCCACCACGCTCGGACTACATTTTTGAGTTTTTATTTTATTTTTGAGATTTAACTTATTTAATTTTTTTCAAAACGAATTTAGTAGTAAATACTTTTTGTTTTTGTTTTCAAATGAAACAACTGCATCGGAAAACATTTAAATTAAATTGGGAATAGTTTAAATGAGTGTATTTGTATGAAATATGTTTCTTTATTAAATTTTTTAACATTTAGTGTAAACTACAAAATATCAAATTGCTATATTTTTTGTTTTGCAATTCTGTTGGTGCTACATTTTTGTGTGGTTCTGTTGGAATTTTAATGAAAATATTTCTGATACTCACGACACCTAAAATGAATACCTACCCATTGCATCAGTATTCATTCAATATGCCTGTTTAAATCAAAATTATGTGAAATAAGATACAGGCTTTATAACGGGTTAAAGTGCTTCTTGGGATTTTAATGGAACTGCCTTACTTTCTGAAGTACCCTCCTAAAGACAAGGTATTTTAAATTGGACGTTTTAGGTTATCTTAATACTACTTTGACTTATTTTATAAAAAAAACTCAGGGGTCCTTTATATCAGACTTATAATAAGGTACATATGTCTTTTTCTAGGTATACAAGTTTAAGTTGACAACACTATTTTAATTGGCGACCATTTTGTCATTTTTGGTCTGGCACTTCGACATGAATAGTTGCGTTAGAAAAACAGAAGACTATGGCTTTTCTTTTTTTTGATATTCGAATGCGTGGATTTAAAGAAGCTTTCATTTTATATTACAAATCCTACCATTTTATAATGTCCCACCAATTAACGTTAATATACATAGCCTGGGCCCTATTTCGTAAAAATTGACAGGTGACAATTCTAAAAATCTGTCAAAATTGTCAGACATCTCTGTATTTTATAAAATATTTACATGAAATTGTCATGACAAATTTGTCAGTTTTGTTCTGACATTTGAATTTTGTTTTAATTTACATCGTTCTTCGACTAATTTGTCGAGATTTATAACAGAAGGCTGACACTCTTTCAATTTTAAAATATCGCAATTTGCAGAATCTTGTTTTTTTGTATTTGTATTTAGTATTTATTTATTGAAATTAACTAAATGCAACAAGATAATGAATCTTTTAGATGCATGAAAATTTATAGTTACCAGGTTTACATATTTGACGAATACTTAAAATATAAATTATACACAAAAAATTAATTTTAATACATAAAGTTGAAATTAAAAAGAATATATAGAGTTAATTTAAGGAAGCTGAGAAAAACAAAGATACCCTTTCCCTGAACAAAATTGATGAGGTTATTCTCTGCAATTCAATTGGTAGAGTATTCCACAAACGAACTACAGACACGAAAAACGATCTTTCTCCAATAGTATGTGAGAAGCGCGGTAATATTAGTCGCAAGCCTCTCAGTGAGTGGGCAAACCGAAGTAGTTCTTCCAAGTAGCTCGGACAATTTTTATGAATTATGTTGTGAAGTAGTATCACATTCTTACGTTTAAGATAGTTTTACAAGCTTAAACCTACAAGAGAATCTTGAAGATGAGAAACACTGACAAATCGCGGTATGCCAAAAATGAAACGAATGCAATCATTGAAAGCAACATTTAATTTTCGCTTACATTCTGAATCTAAATCAGGATAAACAGACGAGTTATAGGTAAAAAATGGTAATATTAGACTCTTAACAAGATGTTTTTTTATATCTGCATCTAGGAAGTGAGATGATGATCTTAAGGATCTAAGTGTACCATATATTTTTCGTATGGCATCTGAGATTGCATCACAACATGATAAACGATTATTTATTTGATAACCCAAGTACTTTACTTTAGTCACATACTGAACACTTTGTCCATTTAAAATTGTCATAGGTAGGTTTTCATTATTAATTTGTCTTCGAGAACAAGTCATGCTCACTGTTTTTGAAGGGTTAAGAAGCAATTTATTTGAAACGGCCCATGTCTGAATATTAGCTAAGTCATTATTTATTTCGTTAACACAGCATCCCAAGTTTCTCTGGTCACAGAAATTGTAGATAATAACATCATCTGCATACATCATCTGTACAGAAGAATGTTGAACAACATCAGGTAAGTCATTGATAAACATAGAGAACAACAGAGGTCCAAGAACTGAACCCTGAGGAACTCCGCTGTTCATATTATAGGGACTGGATGTTCCGATGTCAGTTTTTATTGATTGACTTCTATTTAATAAATAGCTCTGAAAGAAGCGAATTGCCGTCCTTGAAAAATTGAATTTATTGCTTAACTTGGACAGAAGGATATGGTGGTCTATGCTATTAAACGCCTTTGAAAAGTCAAGCAGAACCATTATACCAATTTGTCCACGATTAAGAGATTCACGAAAATCTGTTGTGACCTTCAAAACAGCAGATTCACACCTATGTTTAGCACGAAAGCCTGATTGCCATTTAGTTAAAGGGTTATGAAGTTCCCAGAAAGTTATAATTTGGTCAGCCAACATTTTTTCTGCAACTTTGCTGAAAAATGGAAGTAAACTTATTGGCCTAAAGTCAGATGGTTCAGTTGCATTATTCTTTTTAGGAATAGGTAGAACTATTGCACTTTTCCATTGCTCTGGGATCTCACTATTATAAATTGATGAATTAATTATGTGTAGGAGTGGTGCTATAATGACAGGTACAATTAATTTAATAAATTTTGGAGGGATGTTATCCGAACCTGCAGCATTAGAGTGAATCAACCTGATAGCAGTTATTAATTCACGAGACTCAACACAATTAAATTCGAAAGCATTATCATTTTCACTGACATGCAAATTACGTGTGGAGCTAGGCATAGGTTGAACAAATACCGATTTCAGCACTTGTGGATCTAAGGAGCATTTAGATGAGTTTTTGTCCCTAGTTACACCAATTTCCTTTAGGTTTTTCCAAAGCTCCTTGGAACTTAAAGAGAGATTGAGCTTTTGAGAAAAGTACGATCTTTTACTATATCGAATAAGTCTTGTAACTCGGTTGCGAGAAAATATATATTGGTTCTTATTATAAGATGAAGGATTTCTTTTATATCTCCTGAAAAACTGATCCCTTTCAAGAATAAGCATTTCGATTTCGTAGTTATACCAAGGACAATTTTTACTTTTAATTCTTTTTTGTACTAGTGGTATATATTCATTGTATAAATCAATCAGTAAATTATTAAAAAGAGAAACTTTAGTTGAAACATCAGTTATATAAAGTATATTATTCCAGTTCTCATTATTATGAACATTATCTTGTATATCAGTCAAGTTTACTGATCTATATGACCTATAACTAAAGGTTCGGGAACTTCTTGAATGTTTAATTATTAAAAAGTGAAGTGTATAAAACACAATTAAAATGGAGAGCTTTAAAATAAATACCATTCTCAAAATTAAAATTAGTTAGAAGCCATAATCTCAAATTTTTGAAAAGATATTTAAGCCGAAAATCAATTTTTACCAACTTTTGATAAATTTTTTTTTCGGTTTTTAATTGTTTGTAAAAAAAACTGTCAATTCTATTTTTTTCAAAATTTTACTGAATGTTGAAAACAATATTTTTTGAAAGATAAAAGTAGTTTAAAGCCAATATCTCAAAGTCTTGAAAAGATATTTGAGTCAAAACTCAATTTTTACCAACTTTTTTTTTATTTTTTTTTTAGGTTTTATTTTTTATAAAAAAACGTCAAGTAGAATTTTCTCAAAATTTTATCAGAAGTCAAAAACATTATTCTTCTTTGCACAAAATTGTTTTGGAGATGAAATCATATTTTAGTCGTAAAATTTTCGAAGTGACAAATTTTTTTTTCAGTTTTTTTGATTTATAAAAAAAACCGTTAATTGAATTTTGTTCCAAAAATATAGTTGTTTTGTATCACGTTACAATATATAACATAAAATTTAATTCAAGTCTCTAGCGTCATTGGTTCATGAGATATTTAGGGTTAACCAAAATTTTCACCTTTTTTTTAAACTGCTATGGTAAAAAAACCACCCACGCAATTTTCTTGAGAGCCCTTTCTGCATCTTTCTGCCTTAAAATAAAATAAATAAATTAGGTGGCGCAACAGTCCTTGGAGAACCAGGGCCTAGTGACTTACAACTCTCAACCATCCCTGTGTGCGAGTAATGTTGTCAGAGATGGAAGGGACCTACAGTTTATATGCCGAATCCGAACGGCTAGTTTGAGAAAGCACTTTTCATGACAAGAATTACTCTTGGAGAATTTGTCAATTCCTCGCAAGAGGCAGTACCCGTGAAAAAGTTAGGTGGCACAGTCAGGGATTGAACCCAAGACCCCTTGCATGACAGTCCAACGCACTAACCATCACGCTACGGGTACTACTTTCTTTCTGCCTTATTATCTGTATAACAAAATTTATTTGAAGTCGATATCTCTTCTGGTTCTTGAGCTATGGACGACGAAAAAAACGTCGCGTACGTACGGACGTACGTACACACGCACACACAGACATCTTTCTAAAAATCTTTTATTTCGACTCTAGGGACCTTGAAACGTCGAGAAATGTCAAAATTTTCAATTTGACAAATCGGACCCATTACAATAACTTCCGTGCGTGCGTGTGCACATACGTTCGTACGTCCCTACGTTCGCGATGTTTTTTTCGTCGTACATAGCTGAAAAACCAGTAGAGATATCGACTCCAAATAAACTTTGTTAGATTAGAGATTAGATTAACAAATGTTTTATTTTTTTTTAAGTCTTTTACAGATTATATATATATAATAATAAACTAACATTTTTAGAGCATGGCCTAAGCCGTCTGCCAGTTGACAATATAAACTTTAAAGTAGATTTTAAGTAATTTTTTTTTTGTATTTGAAAAAGTTCATCTGTAATTTTTTTTCTGCATGAAAGAGCAAGCTTGACAAATTGAAACAGGACTTTCCAATCAGCTCCATTGAGAATGGTTATCATTTCATCTTCACTCAGTAAACTCTTCCCAAAAACACTCCTCCGAGATTCCATTAAGATCGGGCATCTGCAAAGGAAGTGGTAGATGTTTTCCCTTTCTCCTTGGTTGCACAGATTGCAGAATTCCGAGCGTTCTTCTCTATGCGGCATAAAGTTGAGTCGCAGCAACTCTCCTCTTGTTTTTAAAACCAGTGACATGAGGTCGGATGAGTACTCTTCCTTGAAATAACTTCTGGTTGCAAGATTGTAATCGAGCATTGTGTAAATACGTCTGCTTGTCGACTCTCTAGCTTTTGTAATGAATTCCTCTCTTTTCTTCACATCAACTGCACTTATGAGATCATAAAGTTCAGCTTTCCATTGATCTGGCCTATTTTCATTTAAAGTTAGCTGACGGTCACAAAGAGTAGCTAAGCTACTCCAGCTCTCGAACCAAGATGACTTCCTTCTTACAATGACCATAGTTATTTTTTTGGGCAGCCTGTTCTCGTTCATGGTTAACGTCTTTATTATGTAGTCTAAGTGCATTTTAAGTGTCGAAATGAATAGAGGAGGAAGACCCGTCTCGAGCATGAGAATGTGATTTGGAGTACTGTTTGGAAGCCTCAAAGTTCTCTTTAGAAAATATCTCAAAAGATGTTCCACCTCACTGAATTCTTTGTGACCCCATACTTGTGCGGCGTAGCACATAACTGCCTACACCGTTGTTTCAAAAATTCGGAACTTGGAATTGAAATGAACGTCTTTGTTGTGCATAATGGACTTCCACGTTGCATTTTGTGCATTTTTTGATTTGGCTAGTTTCTCTACAATGTGGTTTCTCAGATTCTGATTTCTTGATATCTTTACTCCTAGGTAGTTATAGTCACTTACTACTTCGATTTCCTTACTATCAAATCTCCACATTTCGTTGCGACAGTTTGGGCCTCCACCGTTACGAAAGATCATAACCTTGGATTTGCTAAGGTTTACCTAAAGCCTCCATTTGTAGCAGTATGCAGCTATTCTGTTTATCATCAACTGGAGACTTTCAGGCGTTTCAGCAAACATAACAATGTCATCGGCGAATTTTAAGGATTTCACAAGAAGATTTTCTGTAACTTTTGCTTCACCCTGTAGATCGTCCTCCATGTCGTCTATGAAGAGTGCAAACAAAAGAGGGCTTAAGTTGCAACCTTGTCTTACTCCTACTTCCACTTCGTATGATTCCGCTACATCGTTGTTGAAAGAGATTGCAGATGTTGTAGATTCATAAAATTTTTCCAAAATGCGTCCAAATTTTGTTGAAACACCTTTGTTGTAAAGTTTAAGCATTAGAGCTTTTCTGTCGATGGTGTCGAAGGCAGCTTTAAAATCTATAAAGAAGGCATACAGCTTCTTTTTATCTTTAATGAAGATGTCCGCAATGGATGTGAGTGAGTAGATTTGGTCTATCGTTGAGTAGTTCTTGCGGAACCCGGCTTGAGACTCACCAAGGAGATGATTTGCTTGAACACAACTGTAGAGTCTTTTGTATAGAAGCCTTGTCAGAATTTTCATTGAAGTGTTCAGCAAGGATATTCCTCTATAGTTTGCGGGATCAGTGCGGTCACCTTTCTTGAATATGGGAGTGACGATGGAATCCTTAAAATAAGTAGGTATGCATCCGTCTTCGTAAGCCTAGTTAAGCGCTAGAGTAAAGTGTTCGATGAATGAGGGTGTGCTGAATTTGTAAAATTCCGGCGGTATACCGTTGGAATAATAAACTTTGTTTTACAGATAATAACGCAAAAAAATGCAGAAAGGACTCTCAAAAAAATTGAGTGGGTTATTTTTTACCATAACAATTTCAAAAACAAGTGAACATTTTGGTTAACCCAAAATATCTCACGAACCAATAACGCTAGACTCTTGAATTAAATTTTAAATTATATATTATACTCACAAGCAAAGGTGTACAAGGAGATCCCGATAAAGTGAGTGCAGTCATGTCATTGAAAACACCAAAAAATAAGGTTGAACTGCAAGGACTACTTGGAATGGCCACATACCTGAGTAAGTTTATTCACAATTTTTCTGATTAAACAAATAACCTTAGATCGTTACTCAAGAAAGATGTTGCTTGAAGACCAAAGCAATGATTTTAATCGTTTGAAACAAATTTTTTCGAGTAGGTACTCCTTTACTAAAATTTTATGACCCCCATGAAAATGTAAAGTTACAAGTGGATGCTAGCAACTCGGTGACCAACTTGTTGCTTACGCTTCAAAGACAAATACAAAAAGGACCAATGGCCATATAATTCTGTTGTGAAAAATTTCGAGAATATATATAGTTGGAAAGCGGCTGACGATAGAAACCGATCATAAACCACTTGAGGTTATTTTTAAGAAACCTATACAATCTGCTCCAAATAGACTTCAAAAATGAGGCTGGGATGCGACCCACACTGATAACTTCCCATCCTGTCTGTCGATTTGTCTTGCTTAAAAGTTTGTAGGTTTTCGTGTTGGGTTAAAAAAGTTGTCAGTTGAATTATTCTTAAAAATTTCAAAATTACCAACAATATTTTTCATATGAAGAAATAGTTTAGTTTGAAAATCTGGTTTTGTTAAATAGATTTTTAGTCAAAAACTAATTTTTACCAATTTTAGAAGCATTTCTTATATTTTTATAAATTGGATGAATGAAATTAATTTGAGAGATACTCGTATCAAGAACCGAACATCAATTTTTACCAAATTTGCGTACTATTTCTTGTAGATTTTATTTTTTTATGAAAAAACGGACTTTTATAAAAAATATTTTTATAAAAAAAAACTACTAAATATCGAAAACAATATTTTCTGTGAAATAAAAAAAGTTTGAAGATAATATTTTAAATTTTTGAAAAGCTTTTTGAGTCGAAAGTAAATATATACCAAGTTTTAGTATTGTTTTTTTGTAAGGTTTTTATTTTTTTGTAATAAAACTGTCAATTAGATTTTTCTCAAAATTTTACTGAATGTTGACAACTTTGTATATTATTTAAAAGATAAAAGTAGCTTAAAGTCAATATCTCAAAGTTTTGAAAAGATATTTGAGTCGACAATTAATTTTTACCAGCTTTTATTAATTTTTTTGTTTAGGTTTTTCTTTTTTGTAAAAAAAACTGTCAATTCGATTTTTTTCAACATTTTTCAGAATGTTAAAAACAATATTTCTTATAAGATAAAATAAGTTTGATGCCCTAATCTCAAGTTTTTAAAAAGATATTTGAGTCGAAATTAAATTTTTACCAACTTTGAGTTATGTTTTTTTTAGGTTTTTATTTTTTATAAAAAAAAACTGTAAATTATATTTTTCTCAAAATTTTTTCAGATGTCAAAAACATTATTCTTCATTACACAAAATTGTTTTGGAGATGAAATCATATTTTAGTCGTAAAATTTTAGAGGTAACACATTTTTTTTCTTCAGTTTTTTTGATTTATAAAAAAACTGTTAGTTGGATTTTTTTTCTTAAAATATATTTGTTTTGTATCACGTTACAATATATAATATAAATTTAAATTCAAGTCTCTAGCGTCATTGGTTCATGAGATATTTAGGGTTAACCAAAATGTTCACCTTTTTTTAAACTGCTATGTGTAAAAAAAAGCCACCCACGCAATTTTCTTGAGAGCACTTTCTGCATCGTTCTGCCTTACTATCTGTATAACAAAATTTATTTGAAGTCGATATCTCTTCTGGTTCTTGAGCTATGGACGACGAAAAAAACGTCGCGAACGTACGGACGTACGAACGTAAACGTACACACGCACGCACAGACATCTTTCTAAAAATCTTTTATTTTGACTCTAGGGACCTTGAAAAGAAATGTCAAAATTTTCAATTTGACAAATCGGACCCATTACAATAATTTCCTATGGGAAGTTAAAAATACTGTTTCAACTAACCCAATACAGTCCACAAGTTATATACCGAAAAGGTAAAGAAATCGCATTGGCTGATATACTTAGGAAGGACTGCATAAATTCACCTTGTGAAAATGAAATCGATGACCGAATTGAAATATACTCACTTCACGAAATATCAAATGATTCAATGAATCGTTTTGCAGAGAAAACTGCATCTGATGAAGAGCTTCAACAGCTTACAAAAATTTCGCAACATGGTTGGCCCAACTTCTTACAAACAGTTCCAGTTGAACTTCGAAAATATTGGACGTTTTAGTTTACGAAAACATGGTACTATTCAACAGGAACGAAGTTAATTGTACCTGCTGCATTAAAACGTGAAATGTTAGCCAAAATTCACGAGGGACATTTTGGAATCCAAAGATGTTTAAATCGAGCACGAGAGTGGATGTTCTGGGTTGGAATGACGGATGACATAACGGACTTTGTTAAATCTTGCGGTATTTGCCAAAGTTATCAAGTATCAAAACTAAACTAAATTCCCTCACTTACCTGGGAAATTGTAGCTGTAGATTTATTCAATTTTAATAATAAAAAATATCCTCTTATTACAGATAGCTACTCAGGATTTTTCGATTTTGTCTCCTTATCGAACTTGTCCTCGAATAAAATTATTAATCATTTAGAGCCCCCGCAGACTGCAGACTTTTAGTTTGGTCGGCTTCTTAATCAGTATGGAGAGAAATGCATATGTGCACACTACAGTGATTCAGTATCGGCCGATAAAAAAGTTTGATAGGCTACCCGATTACATTCAAACTAATATGTCGGCCAACTATCGGCCGACTGTTTAATCAGTATTGGCGCATACACGCCTGCGCATACATGACGATTGTTTAGTCGGCCGATAGTTCAGTTCGCTCTGTGATTTGGCGTCGTGTGCGTGTATTTTGAATATGGCGTCGACCAAATCACAATTGTTGATTCGAGAATAGTTGGCCGACTGTTGGATAGCCTGCGCCCTGTTCACCAACCAAACTGTTTAGTTGGATCGTTGTGCGCACTTTCAGCCCAACCCGACCAAACTATCGGCCGATAAAAAGTCTGCAGTCTGCGGGGGCTCCTAAAAAGACTCTTTGCCACACATAAAATACGAGTTATTCTAGAAAGTGACAACGGTTCACAATTTTCGTGCAAGGAGTTCCGCAAATTTTTTAACAGTTGGAATATAATTCGTCACGTGAAGTACAAAATATGCCCAATCTAATGGTCTCGCTGAACGATATGTTCAAATAGCAAAAGGGATGCTTAAAAAATGTGCTAAAGACGAGTCAGATATCTACATCGCACTATACTTAACTATAGGAACACATCACGGAACAGTGAGCTCATGTCTCCAAACCAACGTTTAATAAGTCGTTTGACTAGAACACTTTTGCCTACTCATAAAAATCTTCTTAAACCGAAAGTCGTAAGCAAAGTCCACGAAATTTACACAGAGCCAGAAGGACAGATAAAAAGTTTGCTAATAGGGGAGCAAAACCATCACCTGAAATGTTACCAGGCGATAAAGTGTGAATGCAGATAAAAAATAGAGAGTGAATTTCGGGCGAGATAGACAAAGTTGCAGAATCGCCACGCTAATTAATCGTACGAACAGACGACGCGACGGAAGAACCTTTCGACGAAACTGAAACGAAAAAGGGAAATATCGTGTACATAACATGTACCTATTCTATATGTACTACTCTTACGCTATAATCAAGTCAGTCAGACTACACTTTCATAGGAGGACAGGGGAAATCTGTCATCGACTACTGTGCCGTAAACAATGAATGGATTGATCGAATAAAAAAGTTTGAAGTACAATACAAAATATTTTCAGATCATATGCATATTGTAGTAGAATTTAGAAATGTTCCTAATTGTCAGTTCACAAATATAAATCTGCCACCACGACTTAAATGGAAAAATGAAGAAGCTGTTCTATTTCAACACAATCTGGATAGTTTAATTACAAACAACGGTATGCTAATAGAATCTACAGAAGAACTAACAAACCAACTAATAGGTTTTATTAGATTCTCGACATCAAATAAAATTTTAAACAGCACTTGTCCGAAGTTTAAACAAAAATGGTTCGATAAGGAATGTTGGAAAGCGCGCCAAAAATCCTTTTCTCATTTAAAAATTGCACAAAATTCGCGAAATTGTGGTTTGACAAAATGGTACCATGAAGCGAATGCTCTTTACAAAGATATATGTCAAAAAAAGAAAATCGAATATGAAAATAAGCAAGCACTTTCACTATAGGTCAAACCAAAAACTCGAAAGAATTCTGGAAGAAAGCTAGAGAAATTAACGGAATTACTCATAAAATTGGCACAGGGTTATCTACAGAAAGTCTGGCTGCATCCTTTAAAGGACTTCTAGGCAATAACCCAAGCCAATATTACTGCTATACGGAACCTTATGTTCTTGATGAAACTTTAGATGGTGAGATAACAATAGAAGAAATAAAAGCTGTACTGAAAAAAGCGAAAAATGGAAAGGCACCAGGTGAAGATGGGATTCCGTGTGAGTTCTAGAAATATAATATAATTTTCCTTACACATGCATTGATAAAATAAGGGAAATCTTCAACAAAATCTTTTCAAATGCTGACATTCCCCCCTTTTTCAAGAAGACGGTAATTTATACAATACATAAAAAGGGTCCCTTAGACATCGCTGAAAATTACCGAGGTATATCGGTTTTGAATGTGCTAACAAAAATATTATGCGTTATACTAGCAGAGAGACTTGAAAAATGGGTCGAAAGGAAAAACATTCTGTCAGATCTCCAAGCCGGATTTAGAAAAAACTTTTCACCAAAAGACCAGATCTTCACTCTTTCATCAATCATAAAAGCTTTTCAAGCAAAGAACAAAAAAGTATATTCTTTGTTTGTGGACTTCAAAGCGGCTTTTGACTTTGTAAACAGAAGCGCGCTCTTCTATAAGCTTTCACAATTGGGTCTATCTTCGAGGTTTTTGAAAGTAATTAAAGCGATGTATACTGTCTGCAGTCAGTCTGGGATGGGAAGATATTTTCAGAATGGTTCGAAACATGTACCGGAGTAAAACAAGGTTGTATATGTATACTCAGTGCCTTGTTGTTTTCGCTGTTCATAAATGACATAGAGGAAGCCTTACCTGGAGGAATACGAATATCTGATTCTATTATAAATGTGCTACTGTACGCTGATGACTTTGTCCTGTTGTCGGAATCACCAGAAAACCTACAGTTGATGATAAATCGCTTAGCAGATTACTGTGATAGGTGGGGATTATCTATTAATACAGACAAGTCAAAAATAATTATCTTCTCACGATTCTCACGAAACCTTAATGGAAATCTTTTAGAAATATCCAAAGAAAAAAGAGGCTGGGATGCGACCCACACTGATAACTTCCCATTGGTGCACTGAATACCATTACATGTCATATTTTTTGTAATAATCAAATTTTCAGTAAAATAACTTCGACCAATATGAAATTTAAATTATTTTCAGACGAGATATTTGGGACTCAAAGATTGTATGATATAGTCTTTAAATAAGAAACATTTGGTGTGCTAACTATAACCCGATTTATTTTTTAAGTGAACTTAATTTGGTTTCACGAAAAGTAAACAAATATTAATTTAACAAAATAATACAATATTTTAACCTTATACTAGTTATATACTCGTATTTTGGACCATTTTTAAGTTGTTTCCACGTGACCCAAGAGGTAAACTTCCACGCGTTTTTTTTTAAAGAGGTATCCCCAGTAGGCCTATTCCTCGCAATAAAAGTTTGTTTGCTTTTGTATTTGTATTCCTACTTAAAAAAAAAATGTATTTATTGCATGATTAAGCTAAATTGTTTTAATTTCAAACAAGGAATATGTAAAATAAATAATTAAAAAAATAATAAACAATTTAAAAAATTAAATGACAAAATTATTAAATATAATATAAATTAATAAAACCGTAACAAATTATCAAAAATGATGAGTTAACACATATACAAACTAACAAAAGAAAAAATTGGAAAATTAAATACACTAACACAAAGAAACTTAAAAATAATAAATATGGATGAATTCTTAAATACTTAAATCATTAAAATATAATAACAAAATATAAAAAAGTTAATATATACAAATAATAAATAAGTGAGCAGAAATGTGTATCAATAATTAGAACAATATTAATTTAAATGTTCCCTAATTAACGTAACCATAATCCGGAAATTGCTGTAATTTCTTATTTTTAAGCAAATTTGCTATATGCATCCTCATCGTCGGAACATGGTACAAAACTTCTTTTTCCGGTGATTTCTTAAAGCACAATAAGGTCGCGAAGTAAATAGCGAATGCCCCGCAATCAATTCCATTGCTCTGCTGCTGTACTTTGTGGAAGACATATTTTGTATTGAAATTATAAATAGCATTAAGATAGTCCCTTTGATCCTTTTCTAGGTGATTCCTATTTAAGCTGTCATAAATGTGGACATTGCCGTTTCCGTCGTATCTAGTACATATCCAGTGACCTATTGCTTGTGCTCCAAAACCACCGCTGTATATTATCTGGATATTACTTGTTGATTGTGGTACTGGTTGAAGATGACTTAAGAACGCGAGTATATAGGCCGTATTTTGCGCAAAATTGGTCACTCCTTGTTGTTCCAAATCTCTGTTCATTATTTCTTGAAATAGGTTTATGTGTCCGTCATTTAAATATGTGTTTGGATCAATCACAACATTACATTCCTGCATTGAAATATCAAAATTGAAAGGCTCATTGGTTTTTTTTCTCTGTTGATTTTCGATCTCATCATTTATTTTGTCCAAATTTTCGATGTCATCATGAGCCATTTCAACAATATTGTCACACAACATGGAACATTTTTCAGTATCATTTCTTATTGGCTGTTCCATACTTTCTTTGCCACAATTATTCTTGTCCTGGTTATCATTACAATCATAAAGATTTGTATCAATTTCCCTCTCAATATCATCTTGATTTTGGTCATAATTATTATTTTTTTCACATATACCATTAATGATAGCATATATAGGCATGTGGTAACTGAAAAATGTTTCATAAACTCCACACTGGATTGTTTTAAAATTCGAAAAAATAACATCGATTTGCGTGTGCGCTGTTGTTGTGAAGCTATCTGAAGGCAGTACTGAGAACATTTTATACTTTTCTAAATAATTAACCAAGAACCGATTATTTATATTATTAACGTGGTTAATTATATCATAATTAAAATCACCCATTAACAATATCGGTCTGTCTCGGGATATTTTGTGGATTATTTTTTGAAAACAAGCTTGAAACATTTGTCGTGTTGCCCGCGGAGACTTATATCCACTTATAAAGTAATATTTAGTGATTTTTATTGCGAATAATTGTACGTACCCATTTTCACTATAATAATCTTCTAAGTTTAATATCGCAAATGGAATATTTTTTTTTACATAGCAAACAAGGCCGCGGTTTTTCGTTTTACTGCAACGATCAATTCTCAATGCAATTTTGTAAGACTCAATATCTATTACATTTGTGTGAGTTGTAAGTGTTTCACTGAAAATCAAAACATCCGCCCGTAAATACCACTTATCGCTCATAACACAATCTAGTGAAGTTTTAAGTGTACCAACATTCTGATACACACATATTATTCCTGATGTAATGTTTTCAAAATTGTTGTAACAAAGTTTAAGTGTCCTTGTTGTTTTCAAACGTTCGAGTTCCGTCAGTGCAGGATTTAGGACTGTCATGTCTTTACTACGATTTGGAATTCTTAATTTCCCAAGTATAAACAATCCACTTAACTTTGTTACGCGACTTAAGGCAACGTATAATAATGACAGGGTTAGTTTTTCACTAACAGAGAAATCCAAGCATACACTGTCATAAGTTTGACCTTGGCTTTTATGTATAGTTATTGCCTCTGCAGGAGTTATGGGAAATTGATTCTTTATGATTGAGTACCTGCCATCATCGCCAACAGTCGTCTGTATTGCAATTTTTTCAATTGGTGTCCAGTCAGTATCTATTTTATTGTTTGCTATGTAATCGCGAAATCGAGTTCGGGCTCTTAAGCCAACTCTCGGAATATGAAAATCGAACCATAATAATGATAGTGTTTGTTTTTCTTTAAATTCTACATGCTTTAAAATACCGCAAGCACCATTCACTAAACCGTCTGCCACATCTATATTACATACTATCATATATTTGATACCAATTTTGATGTCAATAGTATCCGGCAACTCAATTGTTGTTTGGTGTTTCAATGCTTCAGATTTAATTTTTTTCTCGGTGTCATTCAATGCAGAAGAGGTTACAATTATTGCTTTTGAAGTGAATAATTTATTTTTACTTTGCGATATTTTAAACGAGTTATATTTTTTCACGTTATTGTTGGTAGCATATAACCTTATAGCAGTTTCTGGAATATCTTCCTTTATTTGTACCTCTCTAGATCTTATTAACTGCATGTCTTCGTCCGTTAATTTCCCAACAGCTAAATGATTCAAAGCGTGAATAAATGATAAATCATCTTTTTGTCGCATTATTTCTGTCAACTCAAAAAATTCAAATAAATCCCACAATGGATTAATATCAAAAAATGAAGCCATTTCATTACGGGAATATACTTGAAAAACAGGCTTATCTTTAACTGGAGGTAATTGGTTCCAATCACCAACTACTAACACGGAAACACCTCCAAATGGTTCATTAATACCTTTTATTTGCCTTAATCTCGTATCAATATAACCGAATATAGAAGACCCAACCATTGAAATTTCATCAATTACTAAAAGTTGAACATGAAATAAAGCGACTCGTAGTTTATTCGCTACATCATCAGAAAGCTGTGGAATATTAACGCTATAACGTTTGCATGGTAAAGCAAAAGCGGAGTGCAAAGTTACACCATTAATTAAAAAGGCAGCTTTTCCTGAAGGTGCAGTCAATAAAACTATTAGTTGGCCATTGCATTCACCTGGCAAATTTTCAAAATATTTAGTTATTACTTGATAAATTGCATTGATGACAGTAGTTTTACCAACACCAGCTGAACCACTCAAAAATATTCTAAAGGGTATATTCCCAGTTCTGCAGCACTTCAAAACATGCAATACCACTTCCTTCTGTTTCGTGTTTAAATTTTTCATCATATTCCGAAGGTCGGCTTCTAGTATTCTAGGTGGATTTGTGAATCGTACTTTGGGTATTGAAGAATCATTTTTTTTCCAACTTTTTTTTTCATTTCCACCTTGCTCAAAAATGTCAATACATTTATCGGCAGATAATTCGAGATTATGGGTTTCCTCGTTTTCGTCCTCATTTATCTCATTTTCTTTTTCGACTGCTTCTATTGCTTCATCAATTGCATCATCACTTATTATGGAAAACATGGCTTGATGCTTTAATATTAACTCTTTGTTTTTGTTATATATTTTCTCGTATTCGTATTCTTCGACTTCGAGTTCAATTCGCCAGGGCATGAAAAGTAATATTTGCTCTCGGTAATAATTTAGTGGATCTTGATTTAATTTATATCTTCTGTATCGAATAATAGCCGGTTTTTGACGGTTTTTGTAAATATTGCTATTGCAATCGTAATTTACACAATCACCTCCTTCATCGATGACTCCCTTGCTTTTGTGCTTTTCATAATTTGCTGCATAGTCAGCTAAGCAGATATTTTCAAGGCATAAAGCTCTCTTGTTATAGCTGTCAAATATATCTGGCAGATAGATTTCTGTTGAGTCCTTATCCATGGACTTAAGTGTATTTTCAGATTTTAACATCATTACTCGTTCGTTTTTAGGACTGGTGTTTATAAATATTGATTTCCGGCTCTTTTTTGAAAGTGACATCGATAAAACATGGTAAGATGCTTCTTGAGCTGACATCAAGTTAAAGTTTAAAAATATATTTGCAAGCGTACGAAGTTTTTCTTTAACAGTTTTGTTCCCAACATCACAGTCGACTGAAGCAGTCCTCAATAGTTTCGAAAGACCCCCATCAATTTTACTAATGTAGTTAGTAACATAGCTTATGACAGCAAACTCATCAAGTATAAATTGTAAATCTATGTTTGATTCGAATAATTGCAAAATATCTTTATTATACGCATTAATACGAACTTCTTGGCTTTTTCTTTTCAAAAAAACTCGTCGCTGTTTTAAGGTACTGCGTACTGCAAGAATATATTCCGAATCGGTCATATTTAGTTGTTGTAATATGTCTTCGTATGATACAATGTTGTCTGTCTTAGTTGCATAAAGTCTGTTCATAAAATCATGTATTGCTTGGTACGGCTTAGGTGCAACCTCACCTTTTTCAAGTGGTTCAAGTATCATTGTTTTTCGCATAACAGGGTATGGTATATGAAATCTACATCGCTTATCTCGCTTTCCCTTATAACAAGTATGGGTGTGGGTGTGTTTTTGAAATTTAACGTATGGGTTGTTTTCGTCGTTTTCACACGTTAAAAAACTATCGATAAAAGTAACTAGCTCATCGTTATTACTATTGGGAGTAAACTTTGGAGCATCTTTGAGCCATAGTAAAATGTGCTCATGTGGACTGCCTCGTTGTTGAAATTCTACACGCTCAAAACTATCTACAAGAACATATTTCCCAAATATACCATTTTGCTGTCTTAATAACCACATAAATTTTCGTATTTTAAAATCAAAATACCGAGCACAAGATACAGGATCATTTCTTATTAAATTTGTTTTACTATTATTGTCCATTTCATATATGTCTTTTAAATTTAAGATGCGGCCTTCAGTGCTGTATTTCATTATTGTCTGAAGTAGTTCAGGCCAATATGATTCTCCTGCAGATAATGTTAAGAAAATGTGGGCTTTCCTAATTGGCGGATCATAGCTAATAGTTCTTTTTTCTTCTGCTCCCAATATGCAGGTGAGGATCTTATATATTTGAACATTCTAAATCCATCATCAAAATTAGTTATTTTGTCAATGTTATTTTTATTCAGCACATAAGCGGCATTAACATTCTCGTTCGTATTTTTCATTGACTTTCTTAGGCAAATATTTATGCTTGATAAGCATGTTTTCTCCAAGTTTTTTTTTGCCATAAACAAAATTCGAGATGGAATACATGACCGTCGATCATACCGTCTAACTTCTGACTTAATCCGATCTGTATAAGAAATTTTGTTTCCTTGCAAATCCATCGGATGCCCCGCGAAGATTCTTGGAAAACACAATTCATCTAAATCGTCTATCATATGCCACGGTATTGGCCGTTTATCTTGTCCAGGTGCAATAACAACTGGGCCTTGACTATCTGTAATATTTGTGTTATTGTCTATGACCAGCACTTCGTCATTATTGATTTGATTTATGTCGATTGGATGAAGATCATCTTTGCATTCCGTAGTGTCTTTTTCAATTTGATCTGTACACGGTTTATGGTTAGTTTTATCTTTGTCGTCGTCATCAACTATGAAGTCAATTTCTGCATCCAAATCAGTATTATCATACCTATCAAAATATTTTTGATCAATCTTAACATCATATTTTTTATACAACGGTGTATTTATTAGGTGTTTCAACGCTTCACAAATCGTTTTTGGTCTAACTGTTTCAAACATGTAATGGGTTTTATGTGAAACATGACGTTGTAATTTCACTTGAATTGTCTGCATATCATCAAAGTTTCGTGGAAGTATTTGCAACATGTCATTCACATCAATAAGAATATTTACAACACTTCCTTTTAAACCTAACTGTGGGTTTAATGCATATGGTTTCAAGGCCCGAATTTGCATAAAATTTAAAATAGGTGCAACCATTCTTTCTTCGAGGTCAGTCAATTCTAGGACCGTTTTTGGTATAGTTTTAAATTTTAGTCCATTACTTGTAGATAATCTGTACATTTTTCCGTTATACGCTGACTTTTTACATGTGTTGCATATGTAATCGGAAGGAAAACTGTGTATTTTTTCAAATAGCTTTGACCCACATGTACTTAAGATTCTTTGTTGATTTAATTTAACAATAGAGCTTTTGAAAAACAAACCTTCGCAGCAACAGCAAATGTATGAAGGGGTTTCTCCTCTGAACTGCATAAATTCCAATTTTGATTTCGCCGCTGAATCAGTCGATTGTTTTTTCAATAAGCTGTTATACAAATTATTTCTCAATCGGATAAATTCGTTTTCTCGACTTGCCTTACGTTTTTTTGTATCTGAATTCATTTCATTATTTCTATAATTACCATCACAAGACCGTTTTATTTTCATCTTTCTTCTTCTCTTATATTTTTCATCATACTTCCGACAGCTTCGAACTACTCGCATTCTCTCACGATTCTTTATATTTTCATGTGTTTTTAATGGTGTTTTCATAATTTTATAACGATGCAAATTTGTATTTATTTCAGCTCTTAAGTTATCACACTGCCTTTTAAAGTGTCTCATAAGTAGCATATCTTCCACTTTCTTGTAACTTTCGTAAGCCGATTTTTCAGGAAGCATTTTCACTTTCAATCGTAACGTTGAAATTTTCTTTAAATAAGAATAGATTTTATGACGACAGAATCGAATTTTTCTTAAAATCATTTTTCTTTCTTCTTCAGTATTCTTTTCGCTATTCCTGAGCATCTGCATCCGGTACATATTTTGTTTTTTTTCTCTTGAACGGAAAGCAAAATTTTGTCGTAATTTTTGAATACGAAAATTAGTCTTTAAAATTTCTGCATTTTTAAACTCCTCATTTTTGCGCAACTGCGTGAGTCGCCGACGCGTTTGAATTTTTTCATTTTCATTAAAATCTTCATCCTCCCGATCTCTTTTTTTCCGTTGACAATCTTTTGTATTTTCAGATGCCTTAAACTCTGCGTTAACGCGTAGTCTTGCGAGTCGCTGACGCGTTTGAATTTTTTCATTTTCATTAAAATCTTCATCCTCCCGATCTCTTTTTTTCCGTTGACAATCTTTTGTATTTTCAGATGCCTTAAACTCTGCGTTATCGCGTAGTCTTGCGAGTCGCTGACGCGTTTGAATTTTTTCATTTTCATTAAAATCTTCATCCTCCCGATCTATTTTTTTCCGTTGACAATCTTTTGTATTTTCAGATGCCTTAAACTCTGCGTTATCGCGTAGTCTTGCAAGTCGCTGACGCGTTTGAATTTTTTCATTTTCATTAAAATCTTCATCCTCCCGATCTCTTTTTTTCCGTTGACAATCTTTTGTATTTTCTCTTTTCTTGAACTCTGCCTTTTCGCGTAGTCTTACAAGTCGCTGACGCGTTTGAATTTTTTCAGCTTCATTGAAATCTACATTTTCACGAGCTTTTTGTTTTCGCTGTGAATCATTTTTATTTTCAGTTTTCTTAAATTGGTCATTTTCACGCAACATTGTGATCCGTTGACGTGTTAAAATCCGTTCTTTGAGTCGTGAATCTTCATTTTCTCTTTTAAGACGCATTCGAATTTTCGCGTTTTCATTTTTTGTGTGTTCGCTAGTAGTATTCGACCGCAACGTTCTTCTCATGCATTCGTCTTGCATTTTTTTCTTCTCACTTTTTAATACCTTGTGCGGTGAAAAAACGCACCCCTTACTATGGTTTTTATTCCTGTAATCTTGTTTCTTACGGTCATTTTCAGACCTTTTCGAATTTTTACTGACCCTCATTATTATAAATTATATATATGTACTTATTAGGTATGTCTTATCAAAAAATTAAAAAAAAAATATAAACACAACTTAAGGAAAATTAAATAAACCAATAAATATAATATAATATAATATAATATAATAAATATAAAAGAAAAAATTTAAAAGAAAAAATTTAAATAATGAAGTATATATGTATGTGAAACTTACGCAGTATGTATTTGGTAAATATTACTTTAGTAAGGATTTCCGCAATAAATAAACAATGAAATTAAAAGAAACTAAATTTTCAGAGTAACTCAAAACACAATACAAAATGGAATTAAAGAAAATGAAATACTATTTTCGCACTGTATTTTTTCACTTTAAAATTTAAAAGCAACAAAAGGAACTTAAGAACCACTGCCACTAAAATTTCAAAGCAAAACACAAACAGGGATGTATGGGATTTTGTTAAAAAATTTAAATTATTTATCACTTTTTATTTTATTTTCTGTACGATTGGTGGAAGAGAAAATTTCAATAGCTTATTTAAACAAACACCTTGCTTATATTCGTACACTTCACTCTATAATTATTTTTTTGAATTTTGTTTGCATTAAGAAATACAGTTTTGTTTTTATTAAATCAATTCACTGATAAATTTAAATTGGTTTTCGCATTAAAAAATACAGTTTTTTTATCAATTTAACATACACAATGGAAATAAGTTTTCACAGCCGATCTGAACGCTTTTTAAATTGATAATGAATCCCAACCAAATCAATTACCAAAAAGAAAAAGATTTAGTCAAATAGAAAAAAGAGTACCTAAATGTCGGTCAAAATTCCTGTTATTCGGTAAAAAATTCTATTTCCGGTCCCATCATTAATATTTTCTTTATTCATAGTTTTCGGTCTCAACAAATGTGGTTGTTGTTGCTTTTCTAAAAAATATCATTGACCTGTATCGGAACAAACGTATGTTTGTTGTTGCACATTCAACCCTTTGTTGTGCTCGGTACTTGTTCGCGGTAAAGTACGTTATTTGTTGTTGCTTTTTATCACCCCCATCGAAATACATAATAACCCTTTGATGCGCTAGTTGATTTCTTCGGTGGCCTTTTATATGTTTGTTGTTGTGATTTGTATGATATTTTGCACACTTCACGATCATAGAGCACTGAAGGTAGGAGTAGATGGTGTGGGCCCGCTGATGTGGTTGTTTTTGCAAAATTTCAGGACCGAAGCTATGTGCCTTGCACTGGACGAAATATTCATAGATGCTGCTTGTGGTTGCTTGTTGATACGAGTATGTATTGAATTTTCTTGGTATTGTTGAAGATGAGGCGTTCATATTTTTTATTTTGCAGGGAACATAGTGTTTAGGTAGATAAATTTAAACTTATGACATTTTTTAAAAATTAATATTTTCCTTTCCTTTTTTTGTTAAGAAGATAAAAATATTTTCTTAGATATTACATAATGTGTATTAGTATCATAGGACAAAATTATTGGAAACCTTATTTAATTTTAAAGGACGGCTTTTGAATTAAACGAAATTGTAGTCATAAATGGAATTTCATAGTTAAAATGAACAACCATGCTCACATACATACATACTGTTGGTTAATTTACAAAGTTGATTCTATAAGGAATCTGGTGGAATTATGGATCAAGTTGTAAATACAGCTAATTTATAAAGAAAATGCAGCTTAACATATTGCTATAGGTAGCTATAGTGACTGCAAAAGTTAACCAATTGTGTAACTTAAAGTGAAAATTCAAATATCAAGTGAAAAGAGTAAATAATTCTTTACATTTGTTTTTTAGTTCTAGATACTAAAAACACGGTAATATATATTCGAACTTTGGATATATAAGATATTAAAAAAAATTGATTCCTCTATATGAGTGTATGTTAGTTTGGCTTGTAAATAAGGTATTAGTGCTATCTGACCTATTTGTTAAATGTATGAAGCGAGCGCATTAGGATAATCTTGAAATTAATTTCTTTTTTAAATTTTAAGACACATTTTTATTTATTTTGATGTTTTCTTACACAAACATTACCATATGTCAACAACAATATTAATTAAAAAGATTTTAACTCAATATCTTTATATTCTTTATAAATATTCGAATTCAAAATCAGTGTTTGCCAATAGTGTGTAGCATTGTTTGTAGAGTTTATTTTTTGTAAAAAAAATCTGTCGAATTTATAAATAAATATCGAATTTCAACAACACAATACTGTGTTCAAGTTGAAATGAAATTGATTTGCAGACAATATCTTCATATTTTCTCAAAATATTCGAGAACAATTTTCAAATATGTATTATTAAAAAGATATTCTGCCAGACGGCATTGCCACCGCCAAACACTTTTATTACCAAATTTATATTCAAATCAAATGTAACCGCAATTGTATTTAACAATTTTATGTAATAAAAATCTATCTATCTAAATCTATCTATCTTATTAAAAAGATATTCGAGTCAATTTAACAAATGTTTAGTGATTTTTTCATATTTTTTTTTTGTAAGGAAACTGTATGATATATCAACAACAGTATACTTTATACAATACCTATGCAATAGTTCTTAAGTCAAAAACTTTATTTTCTCTTTTAAGATATTATTGTCGAAACCCAATTTTTTACTAAAGTGTAGTAGTTATATTTTACTATATACAATACCTAGGTTTTATTAAATTTTTCCAAATATTACTAACAATACCTTCTGTAAGATTAAATTATTTTGGGTGCAACATCTATATTTTTTGCCGGATAATCAAGTTAAAAATCATTTTTTATAAGTTTTTAGTAGAATTTCTTCTAGGTTTTTATTTTTTGTAAAAACCTGTCAATTCAATTTTTCTCTAAATTTACCCGAATGTTGAAAACAATATTTCTTATAATATAAAATTAGTTTAAAGCCATAATCTAAAATTTTTGAAAATATATTTGAGTCGAAAATCATTTTTTACCAACTTTTGTTAAATTTTTTTTAGGTTTTAAATTTGTTGTACAAAAACTTACTGTCAATTAGATTTTTTTCAAAATTAATTTTACTGAATGTTGACAACAATATTTTTTAGAAGATAAAAGTAGTTTAAACCCAATATCTCAAAGTTTTGAAAAGATATTTGAGGCGAAAATAAATTTTTACCAACTTTTACAAATATTTTTTTAGGTTTTCATTTGTTGTAGAAAAACTGTCAATTCGATTTTTCTTCAAATTTTTCTAAATGTTGAAAACAATATTTTTTACAAGATAAAATTAGTTTTAAGCCATAATCTCAAATTTTTGAAAAGATATTTGAGTCGAAAATCAATTTTTACCAATTTTGATTAATTTTTTTTTAGTTTTTTATTTTTTGTAAAAAAAACTGTCAATTCGATTTTTCTCAAAATTTTACTGAATGTTGAAAACAATATTTTTTGAAAGATAAAAGTAGTTTAAAGCCAATGTCTCAAAGTTTTAAAAAGATATTTGCATCGAAAATCAATTTTTACCAACTTTTATTAATTTTTTTTTTAGTTTTTTATTTTTTGTAAAAAAAAGTGTCATTTCGATTTTTCTCAACATTTTTTCGAATGTTGAAAACAATATTTCTTATAAGATAAAATAAGTTTAAAGCCTTCATTTCAAGTTTTTGAAAAGATATTTGAGTCGAAATTCAGTTTTTACCAACTTTGAGTAATGTTTTTTTTTAGGTTTTTATTTTTTATAAAAAAACTGTCAATTAGATTTTTCTCAAAATTTCATCAGATGTCAAAAACATTATTTTTCGTTGCACAAAATTGTTTTGGAGATGAAATCATATTTTGGTCGTAAAATTTTCGAGGTGACAAATTTTTTTTTTCAGTTTTTTTGATTTCTAAAAAAAACCGTTAATTGGATTTTTTTCCAAAAATATATTTGTTTTGTATCACGTTACAATATATAACATAAAATTTAATTCAAGTCTCTAGCGTTATTGGTTCATGAGATATTTAGGGTTAACCAAAATTTTCACCTTTTTTTTAAACTGCTATGGTAAAAAAACCACCCACGCAATTTTCTTGAGAGCCCTTTCTGCATCTTTCTGCCTTATTATCTGTATAACAAAATTTATTTCAAGTCGATATCTCTTCTGGTTCTTGAGCTATGGACAACGAAAAAAACGTCGCGAACGTACGGACGTACGGACGTACGGACGTACGTACACACGCACGCACAGACATCTTTCTAAAAATCTTTTATTTCGACTCTAGGGACCTTGAAACGTCGAGAAATGTCAAAATTTTCAATTTGACAAATCGGACCCATTACAATAACTTCCTATGGGAAGTTAATTAAATATTTAGGTGTAAAGCTAAATTCAACCCTAAATTTCGACAAACACCTTATAGAAAAAGCCATCACCTCTCAAAGCTTGTTGAATTTATCATGGAAAAATGTTTTTTCAAACGACAGAATAATCCTTTCAGCCAAATATAAAATATTTGATGCCGTTGTGAAATCAACTCTCTGCTACGCTTCTCAGATCTGGGGTGCAGATGAGTACGAAGTGATAGAAAAATTTCAAAGGAATTTTTTGAGAAAACCCTTCAACTTACCGCAAAATACACTAATTTATGCAATGTATTTAGAAACCGGAATACCGAAACTTCTCACGAGCACACTCAAGGTGCAGGCTGATTACATTATTAAAACTTGTACATACCAGGAAAATAGACTATCGAAAAAAATGCTTTTGTACAAACTGAGGAATAAAGATTGGTGGATGAAAAAATGGCAAGATATCGGTAATACTTGTGGAGAGATACTTTATATAGATTTCAACAATTTAAACAACTTAAAGGAGCAACTTTACAGGATTATATAGAAGAATGAAGACATAGTTGGAGAATCCTTTATTAATAAAGCTTGCGAATCAGATAGTAGAGTACTATACTCTCAGCTCAACTATAACCTAAACCAACAAAACTACTTCCATGATGGACTTAGCTACAAGGACATTTCTTTCATTTTTAAAGCAAGATGTGAACTTATAAGTTTAAATGCTAGACCCTATAACGGCAGCTTCAATCAATTTTGAACGTTATGCAATTTAAAATCAAAGGAGGATTGTTATCACTTCATAAGAGTATGTCCAATATTTTATCAACAGAGGCTAGTGTTTTTTGGTAAAAATACATTAACCATGCAAGAAACACTCCAAATTTTGAATCAATGTGATTGGAAGACCTTAATCAACTTTTTAAAAGCCATATTTAAGTATAGATTCTTACTAATGACGGAATATGTTTGATTTTTATACCAATTTAATATTGAAAAATGTGAATTAACAAAACATGTAATTTATTTATAAAATTTGCTAACCAGGCTGTTGGCTAAGCCATAGCTTATCAATTCATAAACTTATAAATCTGTATATATAAGAATATAAATAAATGAATTTGTTACTTACTTACTTACTTATAAAGTCAGTCTATTATTCTCTCTTATCATAACCGGTCGTATTACTCATTAGAACATTACAGAAACAAATCCAATTAACCGTTTTTTTTTATAAATCAAAAACTGAAAAACAAAGAGGCTGGGATGCGACCCACACTGATAACTTCCCATCCCGTCTATCGATTTGTCTTGCTTAAAAGTTTGTCTAAATGTATCAATTCTTGCCAAATTTGCGTTCTATTTTTTGTAGATTTTATTTTTTTATGAAAAAACGGACTGTTGAATTTTTATAAAAAAATTACTGAATATAAAAAACAATATTTTCTGTGAAATAAAATAAGTTTGAAGCCAATATTTTTAATTTTTGAAAAGCTATTTGAGCCGAAAATCAATTTTTACCAACTTTTATTAATTTTTTTGTTTAGATTTTTATTTTTTGTAAAAAAACTGTCAGTTCGATTTTTCTCAAAATTTGTCCTAATGTTGAAAACAATATTTCTTATAAGTTAAAATTAGTTAGAAGCCATAATCTCAAATTTTTGAAAAGATATTTAAGTCGAAAATCAATTTTTACCAACTTTTGTTAAATTTTTTTTTCGGTTTTTAATTTTTTGTAAAAAAACTGTCTATTTTCTTTTTTTCAAAATTTTACTGAATGTTGAAAACAACATTCTTTGACAGATAAAAGTAGTTTAAAGCCAATATCTCAAAGTCTTGAAAAGATATTTGAGTCAAAACTCAATTTTTACCAACTTTTTTTTTATTTTTTTTTAGGTTATTATTTTTTGTAAAAAAACTGTCAATTCGATTTTTCTCAAAATTTTATAAGATGTCAAAAACATTATTCTTCATTGCACAAAATTGTTTTGGAAATGAAATCATATTTTAGTCGTAAAATTTTCGAAGTGACAAATTTTTTTTTTCAGTTTTTTTGATTTATAAAAAAAACCGTTAGTTGAATTTTTTTCCAAAAATATAATTGTTTTGTATCACGTTACAATATATAATACAAAATTTAATTCAAGTCTCTAGCGTCATTGGTTCATGAGATATTTAGGGTTAACCAAAATTTTCACCTTTTTTTTAAACTGCTATGGTAAAAAAACCACCCACGCAATTTTCTTGAGAGCCCTTTCTGCATCTTTCTGCCTTATTATCTGTATAACAAAATTTATTTGAAGTCGATATCTCTTCTGGTTCTTGAGCTATGGACGACGAAAAAAACGTCGCGAACGTACGGACGTACGGACGTACGTACACACGCACGCACAGACATCTTTCTAAAAATCTTTTATTTCGACTCTAGGGACCTTGAAACGTCGAGAAATGCCAAAATTTTCAATTTGTCAAATCGGACCCATTACAATAACTTCCTATGGGAAGTTAAAAATATTTGTCATCTCGAATTTCTTACGAACAATTTATTTTTTCGTATATTTCTGCAATTCAAGAAAAAATTTCAAACAGGTTTTTACAATTAATTGTCAAGTTGTAAATTAACGAATTGTCACTTATCGTTAATGTCAATGTTTTAAGAAATAGGCTCTGATTTCTGAATTTTAGCTTATCTAAAAAACAGTTAATAAGACAATAATAATTGTGTTAATGTAAAGTTTCTTGCCTAACCCTTTTTACCGTTATATCAACGAAATATGCCTTATGCAAAAGCCAATTGCATTCCTCCCCTTAAAAAATTTAACCGTAATACTCTCACTTCGAGAAATGCCCATAAATTTGCCCTTAAGAACAGTTTCGTTCGAACTTCGAAGTAAGGATATTCGTTAGTCGTACTACGCGAATGTCGAATGCCTTACGACACGCTCTGTCTTTCTCAGTCATTGCAATGTTCCAGAATTCAAAAGCAATGTACACCGATGCAGCCTTATTCTAACATCCCCCCATTTTTGTTCTAAATGCTCACAATGTGTCTCCGGCATTTCAAATGTACATGATGATGCACGGAAATAGGGCTTAAAATACTTCCTTACTTTCTCAAGGTTGCACTACAGTGTCAACTAGGGCTTCACTTAACAAACTTCCCCATCTAGCTTGGTCCCTAGATTGATGTCTCCAGTTGCGCACTCCAAGTTGGGTTAGGCCACTTTTCATTTGTGCGCGCTAACTAATCCGCATTCTTCCTCTACTGCGCTGTCCTGTGGGCTTGGATTTGAAAACTTTCTGGGCCGTAGCATTGGTTTGCATGCGCTCTACGTGACCCAGCCATGTTAGCCTTTGGATTTTTACCCTTTTGGCTGATTGTACGTCGCTGTACAGTCCATGCAGCCCTTCGTTCCATATTCTCCTTAACTCACCTTCTATGCATACGGGACGTTAGATTACGCGAAGAATTTTCCTCTCGAAATTACCTAAGGTCCTTCTGCACCGTACAGCAGGACGGAGATGGTGAGGGTCTTATATACCTAGTGACACTCTGGTTGTTTGAGAGGGGGCTTTACTACTTAACTGCTTTCTTAGCCCAAAGAAACAGCGGTTAGCATGATTAATTGTGCGTTCATAGCGGAGCCTATGTAAACAAAGTCCTTAATGACTTCAAAGTTACGTTTGACGAAACTCATTTTTGCCGCCTCTGCCTCAATACTAACAAAAGCCCAATTAATATCACGGTGAGTTTTTCTGATTATAACAATGTCATCATCATATTTCAGTAATTGGACAGACTTTTAAAAGGTAGTGTCTCTAGTGTTGACGTGGGAGTTCATTACTGTTCTTTCACGTACGATGTCAAAGAAATGGCACGATAGCTTATGACCTTACGTACGATGTCAAAGAAATGGCACGATAGCTCATGACCTTGTCTAAAGCCTGTTTTGCCATCGAAAGGTTCGGTTACTTTTATGCCAACCTTTATGGGGCATCTCGAGTTATGCAGGGTCATCCTGCACAAACGGACAAATTTGGCAGAGATGCCAAAACTAGACATGGCTCTATACCTACAGTGCGGCCTTAAAATCTATGAAAAGATGATGAGTGTCGATTTGATGTCCTTGGGTTTTTTTCCAGGATCTGCCGTAATGTGAATATTTGATCGATTCTTACCACAAGTCTGAATAACCAAATTTTTGGTAACCCCTGAAAAAAACACCCTTAATATACATTGTGTCTAATTCTTTAATTTTCCTCTCTTAAATTTACTTTTGAATTTACAATGTAAATTTCCCCCACTTATGTCAAATTGTCTGATTCGTTCATTCTCTTGAGACTGCTAAAACCCAACAAGAACCGAAAGGAAACCCCTAAGAAGTTTATATTACAAAATGAAAGTGGGACAAAGTGACTTTATGTACCGCTGTTCATATAAAAATGGAACCAAAAAGTAAAAAAAAAACATTCTCTAGTTGCTTTTTGAAATTTAATTACTTCAACTGCCATATCATTGTCTCAAGAAGTTGAGAGTGAAGTGTATGCACATGAATGACAAAATAAAATAACTTACCTTGTCTCTCTAACACCACAAACTCACAACCGACAGGAAAATATGTAGTTTATATTTACATTTGTCCTTAAAATAAAAGTATGCACTGAGCAGGAGCACAGCACATAAACATACATAAATATGCAACTGAGGAAATGTAATGTAATGTCAAGTCCAAGTGAAAAGCTGCATGCAGCGAGATATGTAAACAGAAACACTCTGTTTAATGACGCCCGTAGACAATTTTTGTTAAAAGGGGATAAGGGAAAAATAATTTCCACTAGCTGAAACGGCCACGCTATGCTGTGACTAACGTTTTTTTGTCATATAACATTGTTGAAAGCTATTTAAGAGGAACGATAGGAGAACATCAGACATGGACACCACCCTGACTTTTTACATACATAGATGCCATTTACAAAAAAACATGGCGATCTTCATGACTGATTTTCTATTACCGTTACCCCTTATAGGGCCCATACACTAAGCAAACACGTTTGTTCAAACGTGTGTTTGAGCAAACATAGTTTCGCCACACACTTCACAAACATGTTTGAGATATATTAGTTGCGTGACGAATTTTTACACACCACAATACCAGTAAACTTTTATAAAGTTCAATGAATTCAGCCCAAACAATTTTTTCCTCTCGTTTATTCATGTTAAGTCTATATGAAAATTGGCATCGGTTTAAGCAAAATTCAATACATACCACACAAACATGTTTGTGCAGGCACGGAAAACTCAAATTTTTTTGATTTTGTTCAAACCGCTTGCACAAACACGCATCATCGCTACACACTACTCAAACAGTTTGCACAAACATTTTTAAAACAAAAAAATACATTCGTTTGCTCAAACAGTTTGTGTAGTGTAAGGGCCCTATTATCTAAATGAAATTATTATTTACGAACGAAGACGGAACGTTAAAGCAGGTATAAAAATGTACTGGTTTGGGACTTGAAGTGGAAGGACTTTGAAAAAAATTGACCAAAATTTTCGTAAAGTTGATGTAAAGCAATACAAAAAAATAAAATTTTAAATTTATTATTATTTTTATTCAAGTTTACAAAGTTTTTAGTAAATAACATGTGACAGCTAAACTTATAAATGATTTATGTAGGTAGGGCGGTTAGTTTAAAATCTTCTAACAATAATATTTATTATTTTGAATTATAAATACTTTTAATTAACTTCCCATAGGATGTTATTGTAATCGGTCCAATTTGTCGAATTGAAAAGTTTGACATTTCTCGACGTTTCAAGGTCCCTAAGGTCTAAATAAAAATTTTTTAGAGAGATGTCTGTGGGTGCGTGTGTACGTACGTTCGTACGTCCGTATGTCCGTATGTCCGTATGTCCGTATGTCCGTACGTCCGTATGTACGTACGCCCGTACGCCCGTACGTTCACGACGTTTGTTTCGTCGTCCATAGCTCAAGAACCAGTAGAGATACCGACTTCAAGTAAATTTGTTTACACAGATAATAAGGCAGAAAGATGCAGAAAGGGCTCTTAAGAAAATTGCGTGGGTGGTTTTTTTACCATAGCAGTTTAAAAAGAAGGTGAACATTTTGGTTAACCCTAAATATCTCATGAACCAATGACGCTAGAGACTTGAATAAAATTGTATATTATATATTGTAACGTGATCCAAAACAATTATATTTTTGAAAAAAAATCCAATTCACGGTTTTTTTATAAATCAAAAAAACGGAAAAAAATTGTCACCTCGAAAATTTTACGACTAAAATATGATTTCATCTCCAAAGCAATTTTTTGCAACGAAGAATAACGTTTTTGACATCTGATAAAATTTTGAGAAAAATCTAATTGACAGTTTTTTTATACAAAATAAAAACCTAAAAAAAAAACATTACTCAAAGTAAAAATTGATTTTCGACTCAAATATCTTTTCAAAACTTTGAGATATTGGCTTTAAACTACTTTTATCTTTCAAAAAATATTGTTGTCAACACTTAGTAAAATTTTGAGAAAAATCGAATTAACAGCTTTTTTACAAAAAAAAAATTAAAACCTAAAAAACTATTTAACAAAAAATGGTAAAAATTTATTTTCGACTCAAATATCTTTTCAAAAATTTGAGATGATGGCTTTTAACTGATCTTAGCTCATAAGAAATATTGTTTTCAACATTAGGAAAAATTTTGTGAAAAATCGAATTGACAGTTTTTTTTACAAAAAATAAAAACCTAAAAAACAGAAAATATCGTTCAATACATTTTTTATAAAAAATCCAACAGTCCGTTTTTTCATAAAAAATAAAATCTACAAAAAATAGTACTCAAATTTGGTAAAAATTGATAAATATAGACAAATTTTTAAGCAAGACAAATCGACAGACGGGATGGGAAGTTATCAGTGTGGGTCGCATCCCAGCCTCTTTTTTCAATTTGATTTAGCACTAATCGGTGCACAATATTTTTGGTTAACCTGTCATTCGCCAAAAAAATAGGTTCAGCGGTTTTCCTTCATGTGAACATGCAACATGCTTCCCATGATCGCCTGTTAACAACTGTTGTATCTGGAAGTTAATTTCGTCAACATTACCATATTTGGCTTACAAAATAGCCCGATTAGTGAACCAGTTACGATTCAAGTAATTACTTTGTATATCCAAAAAAATACTCTGAATCAATTAATATGTTTCCTGAAGAACAGTGCAGAAATGTCTATCACTTTAATGCATTGCGTATATTATACCTATGAATTTAATTTATACTTCAGTCTAAGAAACAGCTACTATGTAGTGCTTATGCTATTATAATTGTAGCTTATATGATACGTTTGGAAGTTTGACATAGCGCCATCTATTGAATTCATACTCAATCCAGTCAACAGATGTTGACATCTGTTAGAATGGTTTGGAGCTAACAAATAATTGTAACTGTCAAATAATAGACAAATAATTTGCAATAAAATAATATCACGATCATAAATTGAGATTTATAAGCTATCCCATCTTTCAAGTTGGATCAAACTGCAAACGATGTACAAATTTGATTGAAATCGGCTAAGTAGTTTTGGAGTCAATGGCTGACACGTAATTTATATATATATAAAGATGTTCAAAGAAATTAAATAGAAACCGTACCTTATTTAGAGAGGAGCGGACTGTAGAGCTCAAAAATTCTAAGCAAACTGTAAGCATACCCATTTTTAGCTGCATTTTATGACATTTATTACATCTATTATCAGGGAATAAATGGTTTAATGTACAGAACGTCACAGAGGCGAAGATTGAAGGGGAACAAGGTCCCCTTTTACCTCCTTATTTTGGGCGACTCAGTGTCTATGTCTTCGTTCCTTGCCGTAGGTAGGCACTAGGTAGCCCCTATCGTGACGAAGGATCTACAAGTTACCAACTCATGCATTATTCTGTTCAGCCAAATTAACTTTCAAAATAAAATCAGATATTTTTAAGTACCCGGCAAAGTTATTTCTTATTTAACAAAAAATTCAAATAAATATTTTTAGAGATAAATTAATTTAAAATTATAAATTTTATAACAAAAAATTCCTCAAGTATGGATTTTTAGGCAGAAAAATTGAAATAGTTAAAAATGTAAAATTAATTAATTACGATAAACAAAAGATCCTTCAAATTAAATAGAACTGTGGTTTGTTAATTAATAAGTATTATTTTTTCTCAGTAAATAAAATAAAATAATGAACAGCAAAATAGCACATAGCCTCAAGCAAAACATTTTATTGATTCAAATTGCAATTATTTATAATGAAATATTAACCCTTTGTGGTTAATAAACAAAATATACAAAAAGAATTATTTTTATATTTTTCTTTTTTTCGCTCTCTGAATGACGTCACATCATCATCATTATCATTTCGCATTCCCAAAAAGTCACCTTTGTTGTGGTGTTTTTTTATTAGTTTTAATTTTTTTTTGGTTCCCAAATAATAAATTCTAACGAGAAAACTTTTATTATTAGTTGAGAAACTAAAGTTTGAAATGATTTTCACCTTTTTTCCTCTTTATTTCATCAAGCGATACCTGAAAAGAAAAATACTTCCATTTTGCAAGAAAAAGGTTAAAATAAATGCCATTTCGAAGGAACGGACATTGGATTTTTGCGGTCAAATATTTTTTTAATTCATTTTAAACTTTGGAAAGTTTCATAAAACTTAGGAAAAGGACACATAATGTGTACTTAATTATTTTCGCTGATTCCTTGCCTTTTTTGTGGTTAATTAATATAATAAAATAAGAAGAAATACCAGTTTTCAAAAGGATTTGATAAAATTAGACAAATTATTTTCAGCAATTTCAAAGCCAATACCTCTGAGGAAAAAAGTAGAAACCATCTATGGGAAACTGTTACGTTCATACCAGACGAACTTAGTTTTCACATTTCACATGACCCAAAATGAAGGCACACAAAATTAAAATTATAGTCCAAGATACGTAGAAGGAATATTTACCCTCATCTGATATTTAATGTTGACCAATATTTTATCAAAGATATTAATTGGAAAACCAATTTGCATTAGACGCCAAAATCAATTAAAAAACATATTTTAGTCAGGTAACCTTCCAATAGGGCCAGGATATAAAAAGGTAGTTTTTTTTTCATCCTTAGATCATAGTTTTTCATTATATGAGAGTTATAGAATTCAAAATTGCACTCTTATTTTGCAACATTTTGTGTCTTAGGGCCAGGTTATAGGTTAGCAAAACAAGCCCAAATTGTTTTTCCAATTATTGTCTTTGATAAAATATTGGCCATTATTAAATAACAGATGAGCATGTTTGAAAACTACAAAATCTTGAGTTCAAAAGCTCTTCTTGGGACCGTAAACGTTTATGTGGGACAAATATGTTCTCGCTCTTGAGATTTACAAATTCCTGACTCTGATAATATCCTTCCACAGTTTTTATAAAAATCACTGCATAAGCTCTTCCATCTGTCCTCTACTGTTTCTTTCTTAGTGAATGGAAAACTGCCTGTGCTTAGCGTTTCTTTAAAAAAGCATCGACCTATCGCACAATTATTATACTAACGTCATTATTTTCCAAAATCATGGAAACGCTGATCAAATTTAAGCTTAAAAAGTATCTTGAGGTACGAAAGATTCACGACTGTCATGTCAAGTTAGCTTAGCACTACATTTTTCGAAACTTAAAAAACTGAGTATGCAGTTAGTTGTAGCTTTTTTGTTGTAAGTTAGTTGTGGAAAAAAAAAATTGTAGCTCGACGATTTGTAAAATAAGTGGTATGTAGTGCTAGGTTGATATCAAGTTAGCACTACACTTTTTGATTTTGTTAAAACTAAGTACGCAATTAGTTGACAATTATTTGTTGTAAATTAGTTGTGGAAAGAAAAAAATTCCAAAAACTTTTTTTACTTTCATTTTTATAAAAAAGGGGATATGTAGTGCTAACTTGACACTGTGAGTCCAGGCATAAAACAAGGATATTCGAAAACGTAACGATGCAATCAATTGTATCTTTTTTGTTCAAAATTATTTGTGGAAAGAAAAAAATTAAATTTTTTTTGCTTAACAATTTATGAACAGTTTAAAAAGTCCTTACTCGGTTTTTGAGAAAGTAAGGGATATCGAATTCCAGCCTTATAGATATATTTGAAACGCAAAATGGATGACTGACCATGTATAATAGTTGCACTTAATCTTTCAAACAAATTTGGTAGGTTATCGAAAATGCTCGCTGAATCCTTTTTTCGCTGGATTAGTCATTTTCTTTCGAATCATACAATTTGTTTTCATAGGATTCAAGTTTGAAATTGAAATTCGTGTTATCTCCTACAATTTTTTTTAGTTGATCATATGTTTGTCGGTAGCACTTTTACCTTTTCACGTTCTTTTTTGGATTCACACCCTCATTCTTTTGATGTTGATTTTCAAGGATAGCACTGTCCAATGTTCAATATAAAATTATGCTTCGAAAGCTTAATGCTGTCTACTGTCCCTAAGGCATAAGTTTCCTCCAATGTCACTATCCATAAATGGATCTGAACAACTATCAGTTCTAGGAACATAACATATATGTGAGGCAACCAAAAACGCTAATTAGTGTTTAAACTTTCTTTGATGATAAAAGCCACTTTTTTATACTAGCTGTACTCTATAAATTACCTACCCTTCAGCAGAAACTCCTATTAATTGTTTGAGCAGGTGGCTAAATAATAACTCATCTGAAAGAGAACTCTAAAAATGATAATCAACCTTTGTCTAACTGATACAATTGCATTTCTCGAGAACTGCAGAAATGTTTCAATCCCAGCACTATAGGAAATAGACATCAGATTTTTCTTGAAACCAACTTCAGACGTACTTTCATGTAAAGATATTCTTTGTAAAGCAACACTGCACGAATGTAGAGAGCCTTGCAAGGTTCATACGCATCAATTTTGTTTGAGTATTACAATAACGAACTTAATTCTGTTTTCACGTTGCCTTGAATGTTTCACAATTGTGAATCGAACGTTCATCATAAGTTCTGTTCGGAAATTTTCTGCCTCGGCAATTTTCAATACCTTTCAGGATAATAGAACGAGGTAAAGATTTCTATTAGAAACTTTTATCGTTCCAAACACCTTATTAATAGGTTTTTATTTAAAAAAAAAAGGCAAACTCTTTTGCATTTCAATATTTTGGTGGGAAAGAATCTTATTTATTTTTTCTGTCCTACAAACACAATGTTTTTAAAGTACGCTCCTTAAAAATGTTTAAGACAACCAAAAACCGGAGGAGGACTGAAGGTAGTAAGGTTGTTGTTGTAAGATCATTTGACGATCTTGCTTTTGTTCTTTTAACTCATAAACTAGCTAAAAATCTTGTTATTTAAGGTGATTTGTATACATATATTTTAGAAGACTGTTCCATCTCACATTCATATAAGTCCCTCATGGCTAAAAAACGGTCTTACTTTGTATGTAAAAACGAAGGAACAAGACCAAGCTCAGGTACTTGCCTGGATCATGTATTTGGATGTTTCAAGAATATTTCATCCAATATCTTTTTCAGTATGAGCTTAGATCTGCATATAACTGATCAATGTATGTCAGGAACATTTCTTGAAAACATAGTATGTAGGCAATCGTAGTGTTAGAAATCCTGTTCAATCCTTGTTGACCAAAATAAACTATAAGATTATGTTTTGAAAATTGGGATAGTGTAGTAGTTGAAGATAACGCATCCGAAGCTTATGATATTTTTTAAAAATCCTAAAAGACCACATAAGGTTATCCAGTTTTTATCCAGAAAAAATCTGACTACTGTCTCAAACCTTGAATGAACCTACGTATAAGGCATAGTAATAAAACAAAAGATTATAAAGTTAATTTATTCAAACAAAAAAAATATTTTAAATTGATAGCTATTTAAAAGTCCAAGTGACCCAAAGGATATATTGCTTATATTATAATGGGTGATTTTTTTGAGGTTAGGATTTTCATGCATTAGTATTTGACAGATCACGCGGGATTTCAGACATGGTGTCAAAGAGAAAGATGCTCAGTATGCTTTGACATTTCATCATGAATAGACTTACTAACGAGCAACGCTTGCAAATCATTGAATTTTATTACCAAAATCAGTGTTCGGTTCGAAATGTGTTTCGCGCTTTACGTCCGATTTATGGTTTACATAATCGACCAAGTGAGCAAACAATTAATGCGATTGTGACCAAGTTTCGCACTCAGTTTACTTTATTGGACATTAAACCAACCACACGAATGCGTACAGTGCGTACAGAAGAGAATATTGCGTCTGTTTCTGAGAGTGTTGCTGAAGACCGTGAAATGTCGATTCGTCGCCGTTCGCAGCAATTGGGTTTGTGTTATTCGACCACATGGAAGATTTTACGCAAAGATCTTGGTGTAAAACCGTATAAAATACAGCTCGTGCAAGAACTGAAGCCGAACGATCTGCCACAACGTCGAATTTTCAGTGAATGGGCCATAGAAAAGTTGGCAGAAAATCCGCTTTTTTATCGACAAATTTTGTTCAGCGATGAGGCTCATTTCTGGTTGAATGGCTACGTAAATAAGCAAAATTTCCGCATTTGGAGTGAAGAGCAACCAGAAGCCGTTCAAGAACTGCCCATGCATCCCGAAAAATGCACTGTTTGGTGTGGTTTGTACGCTGGTGGAATCATTGGACCGTAATTTTTCAAAGATGCTGTTGGACGCAACGTTACGGTGAATGGCGATCGCTATCGTTCAATGCTAACAAACTTTTTGTTGCCAAAAATGGAAGAACTGAACTTGGTTGATATGTGGTTTCAACAAGATGGCGCTACATGCCACACAGCTCGCGATTCTATGGCCATTTTGAGGGAAAACTTCGGAGAACAATTCATCTCAAGGAATGGACCGGTAAGTTGGCCACCAAGATCATGCGATTTGACGCCTTTAGACTATTTTTTGTGGGGCTACGTCAAGTCTAAAGTCTACACAAATAAGCCAGCAACTATTCCAGCTTTGGAAGACAACATTTCCGAAGAAATTCGGGCTATTCCGGCCGAAATGCTCGAAAAAGTTACCCAAAATTGGACTTTCCGAATGGACCACCTAAGACGCAGCCGCGGTCAACATTTAAATGAAATTATCTTCAAAAAGTAAATGTCATGAACCAATCTAACGTTTCAAATAAAGAATCGATGAGATTTTGCAAATTTTATGCGTTTTTTTTTAAAAAAAAGTTCTCAAGCTCTTAAAAAATCACCCGATATTTATCACCAAAGAGTAAAAACTAAAAAAGAAAAAATAATTGGGTACTCTTACTATGGTGGGTCTATATGGGTTTGTCTAAAACAGTTGGATAAATAATATTATTTGTTTTTCCATTTTGAGCATGAATAAATAAACAGGGGTATCGACGTAATAATATGAATAAGAATGTTTCAATATCTACTTGTTAACGCACATCACTCAGCTATATATTTATATTTTAAATCTAAGAAATTATTATATTTAATGTTTGTAAAATAATTAGTTTGTCAATTCATTCTATATTGTTCTCTAGCTTCGTTCATATCATCATTTAATCCTCGTTATGTAATAAACGTAATTTTTATAATAAGTCGTTTTTGCTACTTATTACATGGTATCAGAACGAAAGGAACCAACAAGTTTGAATAAAAAAATCAATATTAATTAATTGGATCAGTGTTTTTACGGATTTTGGACTAGCAGATTGTTCCAAATGGCGAACAACGAACGTGCTATAGCGGAATTGGATTGTGGCAATCTAGTAAACGATTGGCCGAATTTCAAACGGAATTTTACCGTGTATATGATTGCAAATGGAAAATCAGAGTATCCAGAACAAACCAAAATTGCAACATTTATTTGGTTAATGGGAACAAGTGGTGCAAATATTTATAACACTTTATTTCCCAACGATGGAAGCAAAAATTCCCTTCTTGGAACTATGCAGAGTGGTGATGTTGTTACTCAGCGTTCATTACAAGATGTCTTAGACAAATTTGATGAATTTTGTAAGCCACAACGTAACATTGCCATGGAATCTTACAAATTCAATATTCTTTCTCTAAAAGAACGGCAGTCTTTTATGGAATTCGAAACTGAACTGCGTGCACAGGTTCGTCTATGTGATTACAAGTGTGAATGTGGCGCATCTTACGAAAATCGATTGCTTCGCGACAGACTAATTGTTGGAGTTTATGACAAAAAATTGCAACTTAAGTTGCTTGATGGTCGTGATGAACAGCTGGAACGCGTTATTGAGACCTGCAAGACATATGAAGCAGCTAATACCAACAAAAGTATTCTTGATGGAAGAGTAGTTCTTCATTCTATTAAAAACGATGTTGAAGAGGAATCTATCAATTCAATTCATCGATCTTGCTTTAATTGTGGTATGCCATGGACATTAGGACACATAAACCAATGCAAAGCGAAGGATGTTATCTGTCGTTCGTGCTCAAAGAAAGGACATTTTCAAAAGATGTGCCGCAAATCAAGAAAACCATCATATGAAACAAAAGTTAATAGCAGAAAGCAAAGCGTTTCTAGTATTAACTGGAGTGATGTGCAAGGTATTAAATCTAAATATGTTTGTAAAGAGATAGATTGTTTAAGTTTTTCAAAAAACAAAACAATTTTTAGGTTAGATTCAAGATCTAGTCGTATGCGTTGGACAAAGGAGTATAGTATTGGAAATAAGATTGTTAAATTTAAAATAGATACAGGTGCTGATGTTAATTGCATACCAATCAATTTAATTAGAAAATTGAATATTAAATATCATAGTCACCATGATGATTTCTCTGTTTTCGATTATAATAACAACAAAGTGCCTATTTTTGGAGTTGTCGAACTTAAATGCTTAGATGTAGGTAATAGAACTGAAAAAAGTGCCAAGTTTTTGGTTGTTGATGACAAATGTGAGCCTGTTCTTGGATTAGATACTTGTGAAAGCTTCGGATTAGTAAAACGCTTGGATGTGAGTAATTTAGTAAGCAAGGACTTAAAAGATTTGTTCATGGATAGATATCGTGAAGTTTTTCATGGAATTGGTAAGTTCCCAGGAACTTTTTCAATAAAACTTAAGGACAATTCAAAACCAGTCCTTCATTATAAAAAAAAAATTCTAATTTCACTCATTGATAAATTAAAGTCAGAACTTGCGTCAATGGTTAAAGATGGAATCATTTCACCCGTTGACTACCCAACTGACTGGGTTAATAACTTGCAAATAGTTGAGAAGCCTAATGGTCGTCTTCGAATTTGCTTGGATCCGAAACCTCTTAATGAGTGCATTAGACGAGAGCATTTTTTAATTCCAACTATTAATGACTTAGCATCTAAACTGGCTAACAAGTACATTTTTACTGTTATTGACTTGACAAGCGGTTTTTGGCATATGGAATTAGATATGGCGAGCTCAGAATTAACAACATTTATGACTCCTTTTGGTAGGTACAGATTTAATCGTGTGCCGTTTGGTTTGAACTGTGCACCGGAAATGTTTCAGCGAAAGATGGTTCAAATTTTTGGAGATATACCGGGAGTCGTTATTTATTTTGATGACCTAGTTGTGTGTGGAGAAAATGAAGAAAATCATGATGAAGTTTTGAATTTGGTTATGGACAGAGCTAGAAAAAACAATATTAAACTTAATCCAGAAAAGATTCAATATCGTCAACGGGAAGTAAAATTTATGGGTAATATACTATTCGAAGGAAAAATCAAAGCAAATTTAAAATATAGGGATGCGATTTTAAAAATGAAAAAACCAGGAAGCAAAGGAGATATTTTGAGATTTTTGGGTTTGCTCAAGTATTTAGCAAGGTTCATTCCAAACTTATCGAAAGAAACAGCGGAATTGCGAAATTTGACACGGAATGATGTTGATTTTAACTGGACAGAAAAAAACGAAAACGAATTTAACAGGTTGTTAAAAATAGTTACATCGGAACCAGTTCTAGCAATTTATGATCCAAAACAGCCAGCAGTTATTCAAACTGATGCATCGAAGGATGGGTTGGGGTGCGTTTTAGTTCAAAATGGACATCCTGTAGCGTTCGCTTCTCGAACACTCAGTAAAAGTGAACAAAAATGGGCCCAAATCGAAAAGGAACTATTGGCAATTGTATTTGCATGTCAAAAGTTTCATTTATTTTTGTATGGCCGTGAGTTTTTAGTTGAAAGCGATCATAAGCCACTTGAAACATTGGTTAAGCGTGATACTGACGATGTTACAACCCGTCTTCAGCGAATGTTTATGTTTCTATTAAAATATCCGCAAATGACTATTATCTATAAACCGGGTAAGGAATTGCTAGTAGCTGATTGCTTATCACGTGCACAACAAAGTGAAATATCGGAAATTGAAGGGCTATCGGGAGTAGTTCATTCAATTACAAAATCAGTTTGTTGCACCGAAAAGAACTACAATTTGTATCAGAAAATATTAAATGAGGATGAAAAATATGCTAGGATTTGTAATTATGTAGAAAATGGTTGGCCAGGTTTTCATCAGTTAGATGATCTTAGTCAGCATTTTTTTAAACTAAAATCGGAACTACATTTAGAAAATGGATTACTGCTTTTTAATCATAGACTAGTTGTACCATCAGAATTGCAACGAAAAATATCTATTTGGTTACACCAACCACATCTAGGGATTGAAAAAACTCTTTCTCGTGCAAGAATGTTGTATTATTGGCCTGGAATGAATTCTCAAATAAAGGAACTAGTTTCTTCCTGTAATATTTGTGAAAAGTTTAAACGGAATATTCAAAAAGAGCCATTAGTCCAAGAAGAAATTCCTAAATATCCTTTTCAAATAGTTGCAGTGGACTTGTTTGAATATGCAGGCAGAGACTACATTGCTTTATTTGATGCTTATTCAAACTACTTAGCTGCTGCAAAGATTGAAAACAAAACATCGAAACACATAATTGATGTTATTTCTCATATCTTCGACAAAATTGGATACCCAGCAATTCTAAAATGCGATAATAGTCCTTTCGGTTTGGCTGAATTTGAACGTTTTTCAATTGCATGCAATATTCAACTAAGATTTTCAAGCCCTAGATATCCACAAAGTAATGGGTTAGCAGAGAAAGGTGTGGCCATTGCAAAGAATATTCTTAAAAGGTGTTTTGAAGTTAATGATGTAAACAATTTTCAATATCGAATATTAGAATACAACACTTCACCAATAGCAAGTATGCATCTTACGCCATCGGAATTATTCTTCGGTCGACTTGTTAAAACAAGGCTACCTGTTTCAGACTCAGTTCTTGTTAGAAACAACCTAAATGAATCGAAAATTCAAAACAAATTAAAGAATAAAAAAGAGAAGCAAAAATGTTATTATGATCGGAACTCAAAATCACTTTCTTTATTAAATGTTGGTGATCTAGTTATATTTAAAAAAAACTGGAAAAGAATGGCACTATGGAAAAATAATTGGTATTGTTAACAACCGCTCATATTTATTAAAAGATAATTTTAATAATCATTTTAGGCGCAATAGGCGATTTATTGCTAAGACTTCCAATGAAGATTTTTGTTCTAGTGATTTACTTTATGAACAAAATGTAGAACCCTATAAAAAATTTGATTGTACAAAAGAAATTCAAACAAATAATCCATCTCAAGAAGATAAAAACGAAAATAGTTCAAATGTAAACAATGATATTAATAATTGTAATGTGGACGAACCAATTTCTCCGGATATTACTGATAATGTCTTAAGTTCACAACCTATCAACCAACCAATTTCAGAGATATCTGGTTCAGAAGCAATTAATCATAATGCACCAGTTATTACATCTAAGGAACGAATAGTAACTCGAAGTGGTCGAGTTGTTAGAAGATCACAGAGGCTTGGAATAGATTATTAAGTATTCTAAGACTAGGGCTAAGAGTTAGATTCAAAAAAAAAAAAAAAAAAAAGCATGTAATAATATGAATAAGAATGTTTCAATATCTACTTGTTAACGCACATCACTCAGCTATATATTTATATTTTAAATCTAAGAAATTATTATATTTAATGTTTGTAAAATAATTAGTTTGTCAATTCATTCTATATTGTTCTCTAGCTTCGTTCATATCATCATTTAATTCTCGTTATGTAATAAACGTAATTTTTATAATAAGTCGTTTTTGCTACTTATTACAATCGACTCTGGAACAGGCTACATAAAGTTGGCCATGTGAAAACATGATTCCTCCAAATTGACACCACAAACTTGAAGTGTTTGCCCTTGGGCCTTATTTATGGACATCGCAAATAATAAACGCACAGGATACTATAATCTTTTGAATTCAAATAGCATATCAGTTGCAATATATTGAGATACGCGGTATCAAACACACTTCTCCTTTTGATTTACCAGTTAAGATTGTAGTTCAATCAAATTTGGCAATAACTTTTTCACTGCCAAGCTGGTGCCATTACACAGTTTTGGTGGATTATTTCGCAATAATATAATCAAAGAACCAATTTTCAGATTCAAGCAATGCGGTGGGGTACCAACCGGTTTCAATGAGTTTTGGATAATTCATTGACTCATCTTGATTCATAATACTGCCATATTATGTCGTAGCTACACCTGGCACTTTCGCTTGAATTTGAAAATTAATGGCATTAATATGAATGTTACCCCAAGCCGATTAGCCATCGTGGGGAATGACGGCCAATTCCCTCCAAACTACCCTTCAAACCAAGACCAATCCAAAAACACTCTAGACATTTGTACATACAATGTAAGAACATTAGCTACAGAAGCAAAACAATCAGAACTAAGACTAGCATTATCAACTATCAACTGGGATATACTGGGACTATCCGAGCTAAGAATTTTTGGACAAAACATAATTGAAAACCAGAATGATATATTCTGTTACATTGGTGAGACCAAAGGCTTGCATGGAGTTGGATTTCTCATCAAAAAGAGTTTAAAGGACAGAATAATAAATGTACGATTTTTTAGTGAAAGGATTTGTAGCCTATGTTTAAAAATACAAAACACAAAAATGACGATAATTCAGGTTTATGCCCCGACCAAAACAGCAACTGACGAAGAAATTTCGAACTTCTACAATCTATTGGACAAAGTATATAATGAAACAAAAACGGAGATAATGTATGTTATAGGAGATTTCAACGCCAAGTTAGGGAAACAGATTGACAATGATGAAGAAGTAATGGGACCATTTGGATACGGACGAAGAAACAAAAGAGGAGACCTACTTATAAAGTGGCTGGAAGAGACGAATCTCAGATTTGCAAATTCTTTCTTCAAAAAGAGAGAAACACGAAAATGGACCTGGATTCACCCGAATGGGATAACAAAGAACGAAATTGACTTAGTTCTAACAAATAAATTGAAAACTATTAATGACATCTCCGTATTGAATAATTTTAACTTTGATAGTGACCATAGGCTAGTAAGAGCAAAAATAAAAGTGGACCATAATACGTTGAAAAGAAACAAACAAACACTCAGTATTCCTAGAATGATACCAACCGAAAATATTGAAAAATATAATGACATGCTTAAGAAAGAAATAAGACTTAATATAACTACAAATAGAATAAACGAAAACTTTCAAAATACATATGATTCATTAGAACAGATAATAAAGAACTCGGCGAAAGTTTCAATCATGACTGCTGTTACTCCAAAACCTGATAAATTAACCGATGACACTAAAGCGCTGATAACCAGAAGAGATAATCTACGAAACAAGGACAACTTATTAGACCATGAAAAAAATGAACTAAGATACCTTCGGTAAACCATAATAGAAGATGCGAAAAATGATATCCAAACATATAACGAAACAACGATAAAAGATATATTAAGCAACACAAAATCTATTAATAAGACAAAATCATTTCTTGACGACGGAAAAGAGTGGATAACATCAATTAAGAACAAAAATAACAACGCTATTAATAGGAGAGATATAAATGAGTCTGCTACCAAGTTTTTCGAAGAACTCTTCAAATCGTCAAAAGAAATAAAAGATAATAATATATCGATGGCAGACAGTTACTCTAACTTAAATACTATTACACTTTTTACAAAAACAGATATTGAACAAGCAATTGACGATTTAAAGACAGATAAGTGTACAGGAAAAGACGGTATTGTAACAGAAATGCTCAAATATGGAAAACAACCAATTTCTACAGTCTTGACCACGATTTTTAATGACGTACTTATAACACAGCAGATTCCAAGACAATGGAAACAAGCTACAATTACGCTTATCCACAAAAAAGGAAATAAAGATGACATAAATAACTACAGACCAATAAGCAACATTTCTATGATATATAAACTGTTCTCCAAAGTAATGTATACAAAAATTAAGGACACATTAAACAGAAATCAGCCAAGAGAACAAGCAGGATTCCGAGAAGGTTTTTCAACAACAGACCATCTGCAAACAATGAACCAACTCATTGAAAAAACTAACGAATTTGAAAAACCTTTGTATCTTTTATATATTGACTTCAGTAAAGCATTTGACTCAGTAGAACATGACGAAATATGGACAGCGCTGACAAACCAAGGAATTCATCCTATCTTTATAAGGACGATGAAAAATATATATACAGACAGCGTGGCGAAAATAAAAACCGAAAAAATAGGAAGAGAAATAAAAATAAAGAGAGGCGTAAGACAGGGGGATCCAATGTCACCACCATTATTCTCTGCGGTATACTGGAAGAAATATTCAAGAAACTAAACTGGGACAATAGATATGGAATAAATATTTGGGGACAATATTTGAGCAACCTTAGATTCGCTGATGACATAGTTCTCATCTCATCAACTTCCGGACAAATACAAAATATGCTCATAGAATTGACAAATGAATGCAAGAAAGTTGGACTTCACATCAATAAGTCAAAAACTAAGATAATGACTAACCATATTAAAGATGACATAATGCTGGATAACGAACACATAGAATATGTAGAAGACTATACTTATCTAGGACAGACTAAGTCATTCATTAACCAAGAGAAAAAAGAAGTTTCTAGACGCATTACCAATAGTTGGAAACAATTTTGGAGTCTAAAACAAATATTACAATCAAATCTAAGGGACGAAACACGAAAATATATACTAGACTCTGCTATTCTTCCTGTTATGACGTATGGGTTACAGACTATATCCTTGACTTCAAGTTTACTTGACAAAATAAGAATATGCCAAACCAAGATGGAAAGAAAACTACTTAACCTACGAATAAGCCAGAGAGTGAGAAATAGAGAAATAAGACGAAGAACTGGTTTAACGGACGTGGTTGAACGAGCAAAACTCCTTAAATGGAATTGGGCAGGACATATATCTAGAATACAGGACCAAAGATGGACAAAAATCATTACAAAATGGACACCACCAGAAAGCAGAAGACCAATTGGACGACCGAAGAAAAGATGGGCAGACGATTTGCTTAAAGAAAGACAAAGTTGGTACAATGACGCAAAAGATAGAGATCTCTGGGCAACATTGGGGGAGGCTTATGCCAGATCATAGAATTTTGACACGCATCCATTTATTTATTCAAACTTTGCTTACATATTCAAGTTGATTAAAAAAAACAAAAAAAGAAAAAAAAATTATGTCAATTTTATATATGTAGTAATTAATTCAAAAGAAACAGAAAATGTAAACAAAAATGTAAATAAATATTGTACAAAAAATCAAAAATGGCAAATAAAAGCTTATAATAATAATAATAAAAAAAAATATGAATGTTCTTCAGTGCTAAAATGGCGCGTTCTCTCAACCAATCATGATTTCTGTAATTCCGAAGAATATTCCGAAAAACACATTCAATCAACTCATATAGATCAAAGTGATCAATCCGTTGGTACTGTCGATTGGTATTTTGCGATCACCAATTTCTAATAATTGTTTTGAAAACTGATGGGCAGTTGCATTATTATGTAGGTGAATACGCATATTAATGTTCAGTGTCAATTTTCATACATATCTCCAAGGAACTGATGACTTCAAACAGGCGTTTATTTTATCTGCAGGAGTTGATCAAAGAGTGACAGGCAATGATTGACGAAAGTCCCTTGACAGCAATATCAGAGCACCACCAAAATGCTGTTGATTACCGGGTAAATCTTGCATTGTTCGATTAAATGCTTCTATTGATTTTTTATTCGCCATTGTGCACTCATCCCATAAAATAATTGACGTTAATCGCAGAACTTTTGCCATAGCAGAATTTCTCGAAATATTGCAAGTTGGAGTTTCAATCACCTGTACATTCAAAGGCAATTTTAACGCAGAGTGTGCGGTCCGACCGCCTTCCAATAACGTAGCAGCAATTCCCGAAGATGCAAGTACCAATGCAATTTTCTGTTCCAATCGAATAGTCGCTAAAATCAATGATGCAACGAAAGTTTTGCCTGTACCACCAGGTGTATCCAAGAAATATTATCTACCTGCATTATTGGAAACGGCTTGCATGATTGTGTATATGACATGTTTTTGTTGAATATTCAATTTGGTGCTATTACAATTTTGTGATTATAAGATGGCATACGATCAAGAGCAATTTTGAACAATTGAACTAATGCGTTATGCTGATGGAAAAACCTTTGTAGCTCACGAATAATTTCTCGTCTTGTATTTGAAACTATTGCACAACGTTGATCTAATTCACGATTTTCATCATCGTCGGGGTATGGCAATAACGAACCAGCTTGATGATAAATCTGGCCCTGAATCTGTAACATGTATGCAATTTTAGGTAGATGTTGAATCAGAATTTGTAAGACTTTATGATTCAGATTGATATAAACATGGGACAATCCTGTTGAGGTATTTACCTTAAAAGTCTGCATTAAATTATCTCTAATAATTTTAGTAGCACCAAAAGAAGTCATTTGAAATGCCGAATTGTATTGTTGAATATTACTTAAAAACTGCTTCGACGTTTAAGATGTCCTAAAAATAAATGAATACAATGGTTCGGTTGGAGTTTCTAATGTTGGCAATCTCACTTTACCATTAGCACAACACATGCCGGGCGTTTCACCTGGAAAGTTAGCCGCATCACAATGTGGACAATTGGACATACTGCGTCCATCATTCCAATATATCCGTATCAATCTGACTATTGTAATTAAAAGCAGCACGCGGCATTTCATTCAAAACAGCACGACGTATTCGTGATCGCCGTGCAAGAATAAGTACAGGTACAGAGTCAACAGATCTATTCTGTGCAGTACGTTCACGCTTCGATGCATTAGCTTGTGGGCGTTCATCTGTAGGCTGAGATCGTCTTAATAATGCCACTTGATTTGCATTACGCGTTCGCTGGCCTATGTTTGGTCGTCTTGCTCGTGGCATTTTACCTTCACTCAACAACTCAACAATATTTTGGAAAATATAAACACCAAGCAATAACTCAACAATGTTTTGAAAAATATAAACACAACAAAGCAACAAAATAATTATCGCTCAAAAAATGAAATGACATATGATGACATTAAATTTGTTTGACAGAACTAACGTCACTTTTTTTGTCTTCGATTGTATTGCCAAAGGTTCAAATTGTCTTTTAAATATACTCGTAGAAATATGTTGATTTTACACTTTTTTTTTTTAAATTTTCTCTACGTACAAACCTTCTCTGGACTTCCACGAATAATTCAAGACCAAAATTAGCCAAATCGGTAAAGGCATTGTTGAGTTATAACATTACAACGAAAAGTGGCATTGATTTTTATATATGAGCCGTTTATTTTGAAAGTGGCATAAGTCACTTTTTCAAAAAAATCTAGTTAATGGACACTAAATACAATTGAACGGTATCTTTTCATTTTTAAAAAATTTGCACTCAATAAGTTGAGAACTATTGAGATTTCTTCGAGAGAAGTATTGGTAATTAACGGTATAACAAATATCTTAAATATCTCGAGTTAAAAAAAAAGTGACTTATGCCACTTTCAAAATAAACGGCTCATATATAGATTACAGAAATAATGCTTGAAGCACTCTTTAAATTCAAATTTAAAAAGAGGCTGGGATGCGACCCACATTGATAACTTCCCATCCCGTCTTAAAGTTTGTAGGGTTTCTTGTTTTGTTTCTTAAAAATTTAAAAATTACCAACAATATTTTGCATATAATAAAATAATTTGATTTCGAAATCTATTTTTGGTAACGAGATTTTTAATCGAAAACCTATTTTTACCAATTTTAGTAGCATTTCTTAAAAGTTTTAATTTCTTAAATAAAGAAATACAAATTGAATGAATTAAACTAATTTGAAGTCAATATCTTCTATTGTTCATGAGATCCCGAGAACCGAACATAATTTTTTACCAAATTTGCGTACTATTTTTTGTAGCTTTTATTTTTTGATGAAAAAAACTGACTTTTAGATTTTAATACAAAATTTACTGAATGTCGAAAATTATATTTTCTGTGAGTAAAATTAGTTTGAAGCCAATATTTTTAATTTTAAAAAAGATATTTGAGTCGAAAATCAATTTTTACGAACTTTTAGTAATGCTTTTTTAAGGTATTTATTTTTTGTTAAGAAACTGTCAATTTGATTTTTCTCAAAATTTTACCGAATGTTGAAAACAATATTTCTTATAAGATAAAAAAAGTTGGAAACCATAATCTCAAATTTTCGAAAAGATATTTAAAGCTAAATTCAATTTTTAAAAACTTTGAGTAATGTTTTTTTTTAGGTTTTTATTTTTTTTAAACTGTCAGTTCGATTTTTCTCAAAATTTTACCAGATGTTGAAAACGTTATTCTTCGTTGCACAAAATTGTTTTAGAGATAAAACCATTTTTTATTCGTACAATTTTCGAGGTAACAAATATTTTTGTTCAGTTTTTATGATTTATAAAAAAAAACAATAATTGGATTTTTTCCAAAAATATACTTGTTTTGTATCACGTTAAAATATATAATATACAATTTAATTCAAGTCTCCGGCGTTATTGGTTCGTGAGATATTTCGGGTTAACCAAAATGTTCACCTTTTTTTAAACTGCTTTGGTACAAAAACCACCCACGCAATTTTCTTGAGAGCCCTTTCTGCATTTTTATGCATTATTATCTGTATAACAACATTTATTTGAAGTCGATATCTCTTCTGGTTCTTGAGGTATAGACAACGAAAAAAACGTCGCGAACGTACGGACATCTTTATAAAAATCTTTTATTTCCTTGAAACGTCGAGAAATGTCAAAATGACCCATTACAATAACTTCCTATGGGAAGTTAAAAATACGGCTTAAGCAACTAAGTAGAAATATGAACGAAGAAATTAAAGTTGCAAAGGACAAGTACTGTCACACTAAATTAAATACATCTAAAGTTAATATAAAAAAAGAGTGGCAAGTCATAAATAGTATCATAAACCTTAACAATACCTATTCCAAATCTATTGTACTTAATAATGATAATGCTAACACCTCGAACCCGGAAGATATTGCCAACGAATTCAGCAACTTCTTTGCGTCTATTGGACAAAATACTTTCACTGATAGCCTATTTTGTATTTACCTAATCTTATTATTGTATTGAGCCACACTTAACGTATGGAAATAGTTTTTTTTTTAAAACAATAACTGAACTTGATGTGATAAAAACTATCAATTCCTTAACTAATTCAACTTCTTTTGGTAAAGACGAGATTTCAAATATACTTTTAAAAAAAGTTGGCCCTAACCTAGTAGATATATTATCTAATCTTATCAATTCGTGTGTTGACTCTGATAAATTTCTCGATGAAATTAAGGGTGGCATAGTTATTCATTTATTCAAAAAAGAGGCTGGGATGCGACCCACATTGAGAACTTCCCATCCCGTCTGTCGATTTGTCTTGCTTAAAAGTTTGTCTATATGTATAAATTTTTACCAAATTTGCGTACTATTTCTTGTAGATTTTATTTAATTGAATATCGAAAACAATATTTTGTGTAAAATAAAATAAGTTTGAAGCCGATATTTTTAATTTTTAAAAAGATAATTAAGTCGAAAATCAATTTTTACGAACTTTTAGTAATTTTGTTTAGAGTTTTATTTTTTGTAAAAAAAAATTGTCAATTCGATTTTTCTCAAAATTTTATCGAATGTTGAAAACAATATTTCTTAGAAGCTTAAATTAGTTGGAAGCCGTAATCTTGATTTTTTGAAAAGATATTTGATTCCAAAATCAATTTTTACCGACTTTTGATAAATTTTCTTTTAAGTTTTTATTTTTTGTAAGAAAAACTGTCCATTCGATTTTTCTCAAAATTTTACTAAATGTTGAAAACAATATTTTTTAAAAGATAAAAGTAGTTTAAAGCCAATATCTCAAATTTTTGAGAAGATATTTGAGTCGAAATTCAATTTTTACCAACTTTTATTATTTTGTTTTTTTGTTCAGGTTTTTATTTTTTGTAAGAAAACTGTCAATTCGATTTTTTTCATAAATTTTTCGAATGTTTGAAAACAATATTTCTTATAAGTTAAAATTAGTTGGAAGCCGTAATCTTAATTTTTTGAAAAGATATTTGAGTCGAAAATCTATTTTTACCGACTTTTGATAAATTTTATTTTAAGTTTTTTTATTTTTTGTAAAAAAACTGTCAATTCGATTTTTTTCAAAATTTTATTGAATGTTGACAATAATATTTTTTAAAAGATAAAAGTAGTTTAAAGCCAATATCTTAATTTTTTAAAAAGATATTTGAGTCGAAATTCAATTTTTACCAACTTTGAGTAATGTTTTTTTAGGTTTTTATTTTTATAAAAAACTGTCAATTAAATTTTTCTCAAAGTTTTACCAGATGTTGAAAATGTTATTTTTCTTTACACAAAATTGTTTTGGTGATAAAATCATTTTGAATTCGTAAAATTTTCGATGTGACATATTTTTTGTTCAGTTTTTTTGATTTATAAAAAAAATGTTAATTGGATTTTTTTTTAATATACAATATATTTTATAAAATTAAAAAAAAACTTAATTCAAGTCTCTAGCGTTTTTGGTTCGTAAGATATTTAGGGTTAACCAAAATTTTCACCCTTTTTTTTAAACTGCTATGGTAAAAAAACCACCCACGCAATTTTCTTGAGAGCCCTTTCTTTATCTTTCTGTCTTATTATCTGTATAACAAAATTTATTTGAAGTCGATATCTTTTCTAGTTCTTGAGCTATGGACGACGAAAAAACGTCGCAAACGTACAGACGTACGAACGTACGTACACACGCACGCACAGACAACTTTTATTTCGACTCTAGGGACCTTGAAACGTCGAGAAATGTCAAAATTTTCAATTTGACAAATCGGACCCATTACAATTTCTTCCTATGGGAAGTTAAAAAGGTAGTTAGCAATATAAATCTAATTATAGACCAATTTCTATTTAACTTCAATTTCAAAAGTATTTTAGAAGCTCGTAAGAACAAGAATGGCTGGCTTAACTTGATAAAAAATAAATTTCTTTAATTCAATGTAATGTGGTTTTAGGACTTGGCCTTCTACTGACTCTTTTGGAATTTGTTTGCATTCTGCAAAGTGGTTTAGATCGCAAAAAATATAGTGCTGGACTTTTTGTAGACATTACTAAAGAGTTTGACACCGTAAGCCAAAATATTTTACTAGTTAAACTTTATAAAGCTGGCATTCGTGGATTCGTTTTGAAATGGTTCGAGTCTTATCTTAAAAATAGAACATAATAATGTAAAAATTCAGCCCAGTGTTCGTTGCCCTAAAACTAACCACTTTAGACTTCCATAGGGTTCCGTACTTGGTCCAATTTTATTTCTTATTTACATTAATAAATCTTTTCAACTTCCGTTTATAGATAAAATCAGAGCTTTTGCTAATGATTTCGGTATAGCTTATTGTTCTTCTAGTCTATAGTATCGCCAGACATTCCCATAATTTTTCATTCACACAATTGTGCTAAACATATGTAACTTAATTTTTGTAAAACCTAATTTAAATTAATCAGAATAAAGAAAACTTGAATTGAATTGAAAATTGAACCGTGTTTTTAATTCATGAAAACTATAATTGAAGTTTGAGAAACTTTCTAGGTTTTGCGTTTTGTAGAAAATTTTTCCACTTGGACTTTGAATCTGAAGTTTGATTTTAAATACTTCTCAAATTTCAAAAATAGTCTTTTCAAAAAAAAAACTTAAAAAAGAGCCTTTCTTAAACGAAGAAAAATACTTCCAAACCGATTTGTTTCTTTCTGAGAAATTTTTTTTGAATTAAGACTACCAAAACCTATCCGAAAAGTGCAATTTTATGCCCAAAAACAAAATATTGTCGACTAGTATTATTACTCCACTCAAAATCAGTGTTAATTTCACTTTGAAAGGATTCTTCCATAAATAAATTAATTCTCTTTACATGTTATTCGTAATTTAAATTAAAAAAACTGCATAAGATGACGCGTTTGGTGCTCGAATTCGAAAGGAAATCAAAACTATCAAAATTGGAATGGATTTTTTCTTATATTTGTATCTTTTTATTCACAAACAAAATAACGTATGAACAATCGTCTTTAACTTTAATAATATTGTGCATCGATTTATTTCAAAACTCGATTGAAAGTGATAAACAAAATACCTAATTATCATCCAAAAGAAGTATGTATATTGATGATTTTGCGGGAAATATTGACTAAAGAGGAGAGCCTGTTTCACTTTTCACTTCAGTTGAGTGAGCCACGTTGTTGTTCATGCTCACCGCATTTCGATCACATAAAGGCAGGCTATGCACAGCCTTATGGTGTCCCTGTGCCATTGTCGTCGTCGTCCATATTGTATTGATATGTTGTTGGTACCGTTGTCGTTTTTATTAACGGAAATTAATCGAAGTGGCTTAGTCGAGAAGTTGTGTACGAAATTGCATTTCATTTTTGGCAGCGTTCCTCCCGTGTTCGCAAGTCCTTCCATATCCAGAGACATACCTACAAACATAGGTAAGGTAGCTCTGTCAAATGTATAAGGATATTTATAGAGATGGATTGATGCTGGTACCTGGGTAGCTCTATATCAAATAGATGCAAGAATGTTGGCCTAGTTTTGTCACCTGAATGGAGAATCGTGTGTTTTTAATTGGTTGCTCAATCAACAACAAGTATACTAGCAGTGCAATGAGTTTGAACAACTATAACCGGCATCAATCTTCTAGCCTTCGGTATTGGTGTACCTGCTCGTACCTATGTTGAACGTCTACAAAAGCGTATGTTCAATATTTTTCATTGTTTTAGAATTATTGGTTTTGTTAATAATGAATTCCTATTAATTTGGTTTCGTACTTGTTTAGTTTGATCAAATAAGCGGTATAATTTTGTCAAGGGTGCGAAATGAAAATGGAATCAATATGGCTCAGTAGGTAGGCAGTTTTCTTCATACCTATACCTAATTTCGTTTTCAAGAATCTCTTTTCTTTAACAATTTAAACTGAACAAAACATAATTTAGTCTAAAATAAAGGGTGTCCCAAAATTAACGCAAGATTTGAATTTGCCGCCATTTGTGCAGTGAAGTGTTGGCAACTCTGAAAAAAAGCAATTTGACAGCTAACAGTATAGGGTTATTAAAAATGGAGCGTTACACGAGAGAACAACGTGTCTTCATTATTAAAGAATATTTCAAAAATAGTGAAAGCTTGGCGGCTGCAGTTCGAAAATTCCATACAAAATATGGTTGTCAATTGCCAAAATTGCCGCATTTGGGGTTCGGCGAACCCACATGTGATTGTCGAAAAACAAATGCATCCACAACGCGTGACTGTATAGTGTGGATTTTGGGCTGGAGGCATAATTGGGCCATATTTTTTTGAAAATGATGCTGGTCAAGCAGTGACTGTTACTGGTGCTCGATATCGCGACATGATTACACAGTTCTTTCTGCCAAAATTGGATGATATTGATGTGTCCAATATGTGGTTTCAACAAGACGGTGCCACATGTCATAAAGCCCGTGAAAAAATTCAATTACTGCATGAGACATTTCCAGGTCATGTACTCTCTCGTTTCGGTGATCAAAATTGGCCTCCTAGATCGTGTGATTTAACACCATTAGACTTCTTTTTATGGGGTTATTTGAAATCACAAGTCTATGTCAACAAGCCCACAACCACCCGTGCATTAAAGGAGGAGATTCAAAGCTGCATCAACGAAATTCAGCCACATTTATGCAGAATGGTCATGGAAAATTTCAACAAAAGAGTGCGCATGTGCATGCAAAGCCGTGGAGGCCATTTGTCCGATTTGTTATTCCATACATAACCCTATCCTATGTACTTTACGAGTCAATAAAAATATAACTATCAAAAGACTAAAAACGGCGTTTTCTATTTAATTCAAATCTTGCGTTAATTTTGGGACACCCTTTATAATCAAACTTTAATTAAGTTAGGAACTAGAAATTATAGAACTTCTAACAGCGATATTATTAACTTGCGACAAAAATGTTTTGATGTTTATGAAATCAAAATAGTATTTGAATAATAATAATTTCATTGACATTTGATGAAAACAATTTCATTTTCAGAGGTTGGAATGTGACCCACAAGGAAAACTCCCTTTCGTGATCGTCTGTCTGTATTTTTCAAAAGTTTAACAGCAAAATATTGTGAACAATAACACACGAAGTCAGCGCACTCCAGATTGGGTGAGGTCACTTTCACTTGTGCGTGCCGACTGACCAGAGGCCTCCTCTGCTGCGCTTTCCTGCGGAGGTGAATTATTGAAGTCTTTCTAAGAAGTCTACGTCGTTTGATCTCAGCGCTGGTGTTGTTTTCTGCGTTCGTAATAAATACTTGGGTACATTACATTGGTGAAAAATGTGATGAATATTCACCAAGGAATTCACTTTGCAAAATTGAACTGTTTATATATAAATGAAAAAGAGGCTGGGATGCGACCCACACTGATAACTTCCCATCCCGTCTGTCGATTTGTCTTGCTCAAAAGTTTGTGTTGTTTCGTGTTGGGTTAAAAAAGTTGTTAGTTGAATTATTCTTAAAATTTTTTAAATTACTAAAAATATTTTTCATATAAAGAAATAGTTTAGTTTGAAAATCTAGTTTTATTAAATAGATTTTTTTTTGAAAAACAAATTTTTACCAATTTAAGTAGCATTTCTTAATTTTTTACAAATTGGATGAATGAAATTAATTTGAGAGATATCAAGAACCGAACATCAATTTTTACCAAATTTGCGTACTATTTTTTGTTTATTTTTTTTATGAAAAAAAAACGGATTGTTGGATTTTTATAAAAAAATACTGAATTTTGAAAACAATATTTTCTGAGAAATAAAAAGAGTTTGAAGACAATATTTTTAATTTTTGAAAAGCTATTTGAGTCGTAAGTAAATTTTTACCAAGTTTTAGTATTGTTTTTTTGTTAGGCTTTTTTTATTTTTTGTAAAAAACCTGTCAATTATATTTTTCTCAAAATTTTACTGAATGTAGACAACAATATTTTTTAAAAGATAAAAGTAGTTTAAAGCCAATATCTCAAATTTTTGAAAAGATATTTGAGTCGAAAATCAATTTCTACCAAGTTTTGTTAAATTTTCTTTTAAGTTTTTATTTTTTGTAAAAAAACCTGTCAATTAGATTTTTCTCAAAATTTGATAACAATATTTCTTATAAGATATAAGTAGTTTAAGGTCAATTACTCAAAGTTTTGAAAATATATTTGAGTCGACATTCAATTTTTACCAACTTTGAGTACTTTTTTTGTTAGGTTTTTTTTTTTTTATAAAAAAACTGTCTATTCGATTTTTCTCAAAATTTTACCAGATGTTGAAAACGATATTTTTCTTTGCACAAAATTGTTTTGGTGATAAAATCATTTTGTATTCGTAAAATTTTCGAGGTGACAAATTTTGTTTTTCTGTTTTTTTTTTTTTGTTTGATTTATAAAAAAAACCGTAAATTGGATTTTTTTCAAAAAATATTCTTGTTTGGTATCACGTTACAATATCTACATATATAAAAATCAATGCCACTTTTCGTTGTAATGTTATAACTTAACAATGCATATACCGATTTGGCTAATTTTGATCTTGAATTATTCGTGGAAGTCCAAAGAAGGTTTGTACGTAGAGAAAATAAAAAAAAAAAACTTGAAAAAGTGTAAAATCAACATCTTTCTATACTCCCATATACAAACAATTTGTACTAATACTTAAAAGCCAATTTGAACCTTTGGCAAAACAATCGAAGACAAAAAAAGTGACGTTAGTTCTGTCAAACAAATTGAATGTCATCGTATGTCATTTCAGTTTATCATCGAAAATTATTGCTTTGTTGTGTTTATATTTTCCAAAATATTGTTAAGTTATTGCTTTGTGTTTATATTTTCCAAAATATTATTGAGTTGTTGAGTGAAGGTAAAATGCCACGAGCAAAACGACCAAACATAGGCCGGCGAACGCGTAATGCAAATCAAGTGGCATTATTAAGACGATTTCGGACTACAGATGAACGCGCACAAGCTAATGCGTCGCAGCGTGAACGTGCTGCACGTACTGTCATTCCTCATCATCAGAGTCATCAGTTCTTTGGAGATATATACGAAAATTGACACTGAACATTAATATGCGTATTCCCCTACATAATGATGCAACTGCTCATGAGTTTTCAAAACAATTGTTAGAAATTGGTGATGGCAAAATACCAATCGACAGTACCAACGGATTGATCACTTTACCAAACAATTTTTGTACAATTGCGCAATCTATAGATGAGTTGATTGAATGTGTTTTTCCGAATATTCTTCAGAATTACAGAATTCATGATTGGTTGAAAGAACGCGCCATTTTAACACCGAAGAACATTCATATCAATGCCATTAATTTTCAAATTCAAGCGAAACTGCCAGGTGTAGTCACGACATATAAATCAATTGACAGTGTTATGAATCAAGATGAGGCAATGAATTATCCAATTGAATTTTTAAATTCATTGGAACCGGCTGGTATACCACCGCATTGCTTGAATCTGAAAATTGGTTCTTTGATTATATTATTGCGAAATATTAATCCACCAAAACTGTGTAATGGCACCAGCTTGGCAGTGAAAAAGTTATTGCCAAATTTGATTGAACTACAATCTTAACTGGTAAATCAAAAGGAGAAGTGTGTTTGATACCGCGTATCCCTTTGATTTCAACTGATATGCCATTTGAATTCAAAAGATTACAGTATCCTGTGTGTTTATCATTTGCGGTGTCCATAAATAAGGCCCAAGGGCAAACACTTCAAGTTTGTGGTGTCAATTTGGAGGAATCATGTTTTCACATAACCAACTTTATGTTGTTTGTTCCAGAGTCGATAGCCCTGTTTATTTATTCATGCTCAAAATAGAAAAACAAAAAATATTGTTTATCCAACTGTTTTAGACTAACCCATATAGACCTACCATAGTAAGAGTACCCAATTCTTTTTTATATTTTACTCTTTGCTGATAAATATAATATAAACAATATATCATTTGGGTCATTTGGACTTTTAAATAGCTAGCAATTTAAAATATTGTTTTGTTTGAATAAATGAACTTAATAATCATTTTTTTTTATTACTATGCCTTATACGTAGTGAAGCACGTACCGGGCCGCTAGTATAATATAAAATTTAATTCAAGTCTCTAGCGTTTTTTGTTCGTAAGATATTTAGGGTTAACCAAAATTTTCACCTTTTTTTAAACTGATATGGTAAAAAAAAAACACCCACGCAATTTTCTTGAAAGCCCTTTCTGCATCTTTATGCCTTATATGTATAACGAAATTTATACGTACACACGCACGCACAGACATCTTTCTAAAAATCTTTTATTTCGACTCTAGGGACCTTAAAATGTCGAGAAATGTCAAAATTTTTAATTCGACTAATCGGATCCATTGCAATAACTTCCTATGGGAAGTTAATAATGACAAGTGATTTCATTAGGCAAGCAAATGTTGCTCATTCCATTTGTGCAAAATGACCTGGTGAAAAATGTCCTGAATTTGCATTGAAACTACTGTTTTCAATCTCATTTTCAATGTCACTTTCTATTTACCTATTTCTGTCTACAGATTTTAAAGTTGGCGCGCTATTACTAGCAATGGCCTCCTTAACTTTGTTATTAAACAACACAATACCCTTTTCATGCTTCATTGTGAGTGAAATATTTTAGGAAAAACACAATGCCTTTTAGTAAGGATTTCATTGCATGCTATCGCTCAATGATTCGAGTAGGTGAATTCCTTGGTGATTTCACACAAAATTCTCATTGGTTGGCAAATTTCCTACTGGGAGGCAAATTCTTTAACTTTCTCAAAGTTACGTCTGCCGATAATGACGTTTTGACCGAGATGTCGCGTCGGTGTTGTAGATCCTATCTTGAAGACAGCATGTACTTCATTTTGCCCTCATTGGCCGCTAAGCCATTATTTGCCGAATTTGACTAACACACGTTCACATATTACGGCAGAGAAAATTTATTAAGTGATATTTAGTAGACTGAAGCCTCTTTAGTTGGTGCAGTTTAGAGGGTCTCATTTTTTCAGTATCGGGCAAATAATACTGAGGTTCTATTCATCGGGCATGTTTACTTCTGACCATGAGCAGTTAAGTTGATGCATGCTCATAACCAACTTATCTCCAGCTGCTTTGAAAAGCTCGGTGTTCAAGCAATCTGCTCCAGCGGCTTTGGTAGACTTCAGCTATGATATGGCATTCTCTACTTCGTCTTAGTCGGGAAGACGGGATTGTTGACTTTCATCGTCAATATTGATTCGGGATTCGGTTCGTCCTCGCCTTTATACAGTCTACAGAAGTCTTCATATCCTCAGCATTGACTTCGATTCCACTATGATGTTTCCTCTTTCGTCTTAGCGACCTTAGGTCTTAGATTTATGCATTATGTAAACTTTGTTTCACCTGCTCATAAAACTTTCGAACTTAATTTCTATTTTATAAACCTCTAAGCAAATTCAACAACACCCTTCTTTAGTTCTTTTTTTTTTCTTGAGAGAAATCAGTGTTTCTCTTACCGACCGAGCTCGTGAAAGGCTTCGTCTGGCTCCAATGAGAAAACCGCATCCAAATAGACATTGTTGGTTTTCCCGGTATCAGTCACTATAGTAAATACCGCAGTTGTTCATCCTTTTTTGCCCGACTTATCATATAGCATTTCCTGGGTGGTGGTGATATCTGATTCATAGCAGTTTAGGATCTCCTTTAAATCTTCGGCTGCACGTGATCTATTAAGGTATACCTAACATTCCACGTGCATATTCAAAGTTCGTTGTCCTTAAATCGGTTGCGTAGGTTGTCCACAGTAAATCCGTCAGTATCCAAGGCTTGTTGGTGCAACTAAATTGTTTTATGTGGTGAAGAAGTTACCCTGACGCCCAAACCAGGTCAAAATCTCATCGATTCTTTATTTGAAACGTTAGATTGGTCCATGACATTTACTTTTTGAAGATAATTTCATTTAAATGTTGACCGCGGCTGCGTCTTAGGTGGTCCATTCGGAAAGTCCAATTTTGGGTAACTTTTTCGAGCATTTCGGCCGGAATAGCCCGAATTTCTTCGGAAATGTTGTCTTCCAAAGCTGGAATAGTTGCTGGCTTATTTGTGTAGACTTTAGACTTGACGTAGCCCCACAAAAAATAGTCTAAAGGCGTCAAATCGCATGATCTTGGTGGCCAACTTACCGGTCCATTCCTTGAGATGAATTGTTCTCCGAAGTTTTCCCTCAAAATGGCCATAGAATCGCGAGCTGTGTGGCATGTAGCGCCATCTTGTTGAAACCACATGTCAACCAAGTTCAGTTCTTCCATTTTTGGCAACAAAAAGTTTGTTAGCATTGAACGATAGCGATCGCCATTCACCGTAACGTTGCGTCCAACAGCATCTTTGAAAAAATACGGTCCAATGATTCCACCAGCGTACAAACCACACCAAACAGTGCATTTTTCGGGATGCATGGGCAGTTCTTGAACGGCTTCTGGTTGCTCTTCACTCCAAATGCGGCAATTTTGCTTATTTACGTAGTCATTCAACCAGAAATGAGCCTCATCGCTGAACAAAATTTGTCGATAAAAAAGCGGATTTTCTGCCAACTTTTCTAGGGCCCATTCACTGAAAATTCGACGTTGTGGCAGATCGTTCGGCTTCAGTTCTTGCACGAGCTGTATTTTATACGGTTTTACACCAAGATCTTTGCGTAAAATCTTCCATGTGGTCGAATAACACAAACCCAATTGCTGCGAACGGCGACGAATCGACATTTCACGGTCTTCAGCAACACTCTCAGAAACAGACGCAATATTCTCTTCTGTACGCACTGTACGCATTCGTGTGGTTGGTTTAATGTCCAATAAAGTAAACTGAGTGCGAAACTTGGTCACAATCGCATTAATTGTTTGCTCACTTGGTCGATTATGTAGACCATAAATCGGACGTAAAGCGCGAAACACATTTCGAACCGAACACTGATTTTGGTAATAAAATTCAATGATTTGCAAGCGTTGCTCGTTAGTAAGTCTATTTATGATGAAATGTCAAAGCATACTGAGCATCTTTCTCTTTGACACCATGTCTGAAATCCCGCGTGTCAAATACTAATGCATGAAAATCCTAACCTCAAAAAAATCACCCATTACAAGGTTGAAAGCCGGCATAACCGCTCCTTACAATGCAGAGCTCCGAATATGTTGTAGAAACTCTTTAAGGTGTTATCTGTAGACACGACCATTTACTCCATTTTCTGCTACCGTCTTGAAAAAAGGAGAGTTGACTTGGTGTAAATACCTCTCTCCCTCTCTCTCGTCAGCTAATCTTAACAACTTTCCACTAGAGTTTGAAACCAAACTTTAGATGTTTCTTAAAATTCAACACATTTTCAAGTAACTTGAAACACATTAACATGGACAAACGGACCCAAACGGATGGTATATTATTTTTATAAGGAAGCATTTGGATTCTTTTGTTATCGTCACCATCATTTCGCCTCATTAAGAAAAATATTAAAATGATAAAAGACACATTATGTACATAGGCAGATATAGAAAAAAATAAACGATTTGTTTGTTGTCAATATCATCGAAATCTGAAACACGTCGTCGTCGTCGGCATTGTCGTCACCGTCGCGTCGTCTCTCGTAGGCGCAGCGTGTGTCGCTTGTCGTGCTCCATATCCTATAACGTGCGTCGCTGTTGTCACCGAATGAAATTGGAATAGTAAATTACTTCTTAACGTTGATTAAGGACATTAAATTATATTGAAATTGAATACAATTGTGATCTCGATTCACGCCAACATGACAAAACACATTAAATGTTGATTATGAATATGTTAAACGTTATTTATGATACATATGTATGTATATACAATAATTGACAGGCTGTGTGTTGGCATTGGTATTCTCGAATTGCGTAAAGTCTTAGACATTTGTTTTAATATGTTTTCAAATCAAAATTGAAAACTATCTTCACACACTTAGGTGGGCCCTTCTGCCTTGAATATGGTTGAAATATACATATGTACTTTGGGGGCGACTGATGATGGGGTTTATTAATGCGTGAAAAGCTATTTCATGAATATTAAATAAACAAGCAATAACAACCTTAAGCAGCAGTTCCTGAAGAGTTGGAGAGACACGATAGTAGATAATAGGAGTTTACATGAAGGTTACAATTGGATCTAAAATTACCCCAATTTCAAACTCACTTTTATTAAAAAAAAAAAAAACATTATTATCGCAATCTATGAGTTATATGAAGTATATAAGAGAACGTTTTAAAGGTAAACTGAACTTTAAAGGCTACCCAAACATTTTAACAGTGGAAAGAAGGCACCTAAACCGACTTTTACCAATAATCATTCACTCTGGCGTATACTCACTTTTTTCTAATTATTCTACATACAAGTTCCTTTTTTCTTAGTTGCCGCCTCAGATTTGTTTCATCACGTGCTATATACGAGTATCTATATATAAAACAATCCTTTTTACTTAGAATGTCATCTTAAGATTCTTTTATGACTGCACAAAAGGTCTTATATGAATCTTTGGCAAACATAATATTTTAACTTTAAACGTGCCGCCATCAAAGGAATTTGATGAATTCCAAAATTAATAATTTGTGTAGTTTTAGTGTTCAACCCTTTACATAAAAACAAACATGCAAAATATAAGTTGCATGTACTTGTCCTTATGTTTTAAATTCATTTATTTTAACAATAAATAAAAGCTGCAGTCAAGGCAAGGCGATAATAGCCTTTAATAAAATTAAGAGCATTCAAAAAATAAATTACTCTTCTAAAACCTCATTTCCGGTTTACTTTTAAATTATTTAGATCATCACTTATTATGGATCCAATAATTGCCCTCAAAATTAAGCTTTCATTTTGTCAAGTCATCCTGATGATGATGCGATGTTATGCTTCAAAGTATAGAAAGACGAACGGTGGCGGTGAAACCTTTTAAGAAAATTGCGATATTATGCAGTTTGCTCTTATAAATAAATGAAGATAATTTACCTCAAGTGGAAATTCAAAGGTTGTATAAACTTTGCTATTAGTCTTTTTAAGGTTATATAAGTCTCTCTTTCTCTCTGCTATTCTATCTCTATGGGTATTTTTTAAAGAGTTACTGTGAATAAAAACAAAAGACTTAACTTTAGAGAAAGAATGTTCTTTAATTATGTAAGCTTTTAAATAAGCTAACGAATCTTTGGCAGTTCTTAAGTCAAAAGTGTTTTAGTATTTATTGTTGAAGAAATTCGGCGGCCAGTTTTTCAGCTGTCAGATGATTTATTTGTTGATTTGGTGCCTACTGCCTCAACTTGAGATTGGGTTCTTATCCCAGTGGAAAGTTGTTAGGGGAAGCAAACGGGAGAGGGAGAGAGGTGTTTCCTCAAAGACACCAATCTTTTCATGCAAACTTAAGCGGAGGATTTCATAAGATGGAATAAACGGTGAGGTCTACAGTTGCATTTAGGTTAAACTACTTAGTGAACACCTAATATGACTGCCGCATATTCGCAGTTCAGGTTTCTAAGGAGTGCTCATGCCGGCTTTCGCCCTAAGAATTTAATTCAAGTTCCTGGTCCTTCAGGTTGAAGGTCGTGCGTGAGAGACAGGAAGTCATCCCGTAAAGAAAAACTAGTTGCGAAGCACCAATAACCCTCGTATACTGACGGATTAACTGTTAATAACCCACGCAAACGATTTAAAAACAATACATTTTGGATATGCACGTGGAATGTTAGGTCCCATAAAAGACTACGTGCAGCCGAAGAATTAGCGGAGACCCTAGACTGCTATAAAGCAGATACGTTGGAATGAGCCGGGCAAAAAGAGGATACAAAACTGCGATATTTACTATATGGTGACTTAGGTAACAAGTCTTGAGCTAGAAGTGCATTAACAAGCACCTCATTACCGTCTGTATCATGGCTAAATTCCGAAATATTAGTCTAATATGCACTAAAACACACCCCACAGAAGAGAAGGATGTCAAGAACATCTGGACAAAGCATATGAGCAGTGCCCTACCTACTATATTAAAATCGTCCTGGGCGATTTTAATGCCAAGAAAGGGAAGACATCTTTGGTGGAATAATCGGGAAAAACAGCCTGCACTCAGTGCCCAATACAATTTTTAAATGAAAAAAAAAACTTATAATTTCCGCATTTACATGCCTAAAGGAATTTTATATTTCGACATACAGTACCCAAGTAAACGAAAATGAACGTTTTACATCTATTTTTTTGACATTTGAGCCAGGTAAGGGTTGCAATTAAAAAATGCCAATTTCGTGTACATGGGCACCCAGTGCCCATACGATTTTTATATGAGAATTGATCTTTTGAACTGTTTTGACAACGGTATTTTCATAATGTTTGGTGATTTTTTTTATTGTTTATTAGCCTTACACTAAAAAAAAATATAATCATTGAGTTAGTCTGTACTAGTTTGTGCTTTTACAACGAGAGCAGTGATTTTTTTACTAAAGTGAAATTGGAAAAACCTAAAATAAGTAATTAGGTACTGTGTGAAGCTATATGGTTTTTTGCTATTTATGAATTTTCTGTAGAATATGGATAATAATATTATGAATCGTATACTGTTCTTGCTCAATGCATCTTCGAGCAGGGATTTGATTCAAGCAGAGCAGGAATTTTTCGATGAACACTACGATAGGTTTTTGAACGACGAAGGGGGTGGAGATCAAATGGCTAGTCCAAATAACTCTGATGATGAAGAAAGTGAAAATGGTGCAGATTTTTCAGATGCTGATGATCCAAATAACGATCCAAACGAAGCTATATTGGACATTCGTGTTCAAGAGGCTGGGTTGGATATGGAGGAAGAGGCAGAAGTAGAATCGCAGCAACAACAAGAGCTTCGTCATGTGGAATCATTGGCAAATGAACCCGCAGCACCTAATCGAGGAATGCAATAATCAGCTCGAAATATAAAATTCTCTGATATTTGGTGGTCAATGCCTGATGAAATAGAGACACGAAGAGCAGCTAGAGCTCGTAATGAAAGGCTAAACATATACGCCTCATGTTCTCAGAAATTTGCGTCAAAAATGAAATGTTTTAAGACGTTGATCACTCCAAACATAATCCAAAATAAAGTTCTGGAAACAAATAAGAAAGCCAACAGAGTGCGAGGAAAATCGGTTATCTGACCAATCTAAAGTAATGCGTCGGTGGTATGAAACAACAGAGGATGAAATGTAAGCGTACATTGCCTAATTACTGTACGCTGGCGCTGAAAAAGCATACGGAGACCTGTTTCACCAAAGTAATATGGCATTTTACCGCGCGGTAATGTCCTTAGAGAGGTTTGAGCAAATAAACCAGGAAAATAAGGCATCAGAATTTTTTGGATTATGGATGCTAAAACAAATTTCCCTCTTCAAGGAGAAATATATGTTGGTCAACAACCAGGCGATAATCGGTCTGAAGGTATATCCCATCATCTTGTGATGCGATTGGCGAAAAGTTTCTGGGTTAGGGATACAATATTACCACGGATAATTATTTTACTTCAGTGCCATTAGCACTTGACTTGATGCATAAAAAAACAACATTGGTCGGCACTATAAAAAGTAACAAGCCACAACTACAAAAAGTTTTTACACCCACTGAAAAAGAATTCAAAAGAAGCAGAACTAAGTTTTCGTCCGTATTTTGCTACTCACGATGTATGCAATTGTGTAGTTACGCAAGCAATACAAAAAAAAATGTGCTCATGCTCTCAACGGCTAATCATGAGGACAAAATTGATGAGGTCACTAAAAACCGGCTGTCATTATGGACTATAACTCAACGAAAGGTGGAGTTGACACTTTCGACCGTATGGCGACAGTTTACACCTGCAAGAGGAAGAGTAATCGGTGGCCAGTTACCTTATTTTACAAACTTTTGGATTGTGCAGGAGTTGCATCTTACAGGATGTTTGATGATTGTCAGCCCAATTGGTGTACTACCAAGAAGAGATCGGAAAAGAGGACAAAGTTTTTGAAGGAGTTGGCTTTAGAGCTTGCTAAGCAACTCTTCAAACAAATGTAAAAACTGCAATGAAACTAATAAGTTACGAAATCGAATCCGTAAAAACCGTACCGAAAATACGAATAATTAATATAAAGCAACGCTGTGATTCCTGCAAAAAAGAAAAAAAAGACAACAAAACTACGGCTGTCTGCGATCTCTGCTATGTTGCAGCTTGCAGTAAACATTATGAAAGGGTGTGCGAGAAATGTGTTGTTGCCAAAACTACACCGGATGCTGAGGAAACCGAAGAAGATAATAATTTTGATGAAGATTCACTTCCGTCAACTTCAGCAGGTCCACCAGCAAAGCGCCAAAAAAAAAAAGAAATACCACGTAATTTCAAGAATTTCTTTTTATATATTTTCCTAATAAAAAAAATGTAAGCAGTTTATAAAAGGTTTTTTGTTTTTAATAAATAATATACAAACAAAAATTAATTTTTGTAAAAAAAATCTGTGTTTATTTGACACTTTCTAAGGAATTCATAGGAAAATCCTTCATGGGCACTCAGTGCCCATGTACGCTTAAACTAGAAATTTCTAAGTACACGGGTCTAGGGTTAAAGCAGCTGAACGTAATTTGATTAAGTGCATGCATTAAATGACCTGTAAAATATGGTCGTAAGAAAATATACCCGATGAATGGAACCTCAGTATTATTTGCCCGATACTGAAAAAAGGTGAACCTCTAATCTGCAACAACTATAGAGGATTCATTCTACCTAACTTTGCATAAATCTTTTCTGTATTTCTATGTAGAGCAGGAAAGTCCACAGTCAATCAAATATTCTCATTACGGCAGATCCTGGAAAAAAACCAAATCCAATTCCAAATCGACATCAACCATCTCTTTATCGATTTCAAGGCCGCATATGACAGCATCTACACTTCTACAGGGACGAGCTGTTTAGATCCATGTTAAGTTTTGGTATCCCTGATAAACTCGTCCATTTGTGTAGGATGACCATGGAGAATTTTCGTTGCTCCCCAAAAGGTTAAAACAACTTAACAGAACAAAAAAAAAGGCTTTAGACAAGGTGATGCACTGTCATGCGATTTCTTTAAAATCGTCCTTGAAAGAAGAGTCGAGTTACTAGCATATGAGTGATGTCATATGCTGTTATCAAGAAAGGCCCTACAACACCAACGTCTCGTTTAGAATGACACCATCTGCCTAGGCTCCACTATGAACACAAAAAACAACACCAGTGCTGAGCTCAAACGGAAGAATTACTCTTGCTAACCGCTGTTTCTTTGGGCTAATAAAAGCCCTCCCTCTTAAGCGCCCCAATTGTCTCTATAAAAGACCCTCATCATATCCGACCTACTATACGCTACAGAAGCCTGGACTATGCCAAAAGGGGATGAAAGCACCTTGGGTCATTTCAAGAGAATCACGTGATCTACGGTCGTGATGGACGACGAGCAGTACCGGTGTACCCCAAGGTTCTGTTTTGGGACCAATTTTATTCCTATTGTACATAAACTCTCTGTTTGCTCTTGATTTCAGAGGTAAACCAACTGCGTTTGGGGATAATGTTGGTTTTCTTATCGCACTAATAGTCGATTAGATTTGGTCTCACATATAAATTGGGACCTTGAGTTATTGAGAATATGGTTTTCGGTACATACGAGTAATTTGGTTATTAGTTTGAAAACGAAGCTAATGTTGTTTAGCTTATCATCCTTCCGAAACTTTGAAGTTGATTTTCAGTACCATGCCCCAGAATGTCAAAAGTTCAAGCTTCCTAACTTTTACTAACCAAAACTGTGTGTCCAATTGTTTTTCAATAGAAAAAGTGAATGATTTTAAATACTTAGACCTTGTAATTTATTCCAAAATGAAATTCTCAATTCACACGGATAACTGGGGAAAGAACTTTAGATGTACAATGAGGCACTGTTACTTTTTGCAAAATTTAGTTTCAACTGAGCTTTTAAAAACCATTTAATATGGCATTTTCCAGTCTAAGCTACAATATGTTTGTTGGGGTGGTATCTACTTCAACAAAATTCAGCCTTTGTTAGTTTTGCAAAAATATGTTATTAGAAAAATTTGCCGTAAACCAAGTAGATGTCCGGGTTTTCCTCTTTTCTGTGACCTGAAAATTCTTCCAGTGCGTCATTTGTATTGTTTTAAAGTGCTTAAATCCTTTTTTATGAAGACTGGTAATCGTAATTTCCGTTTAATTTCAAAAATGTTACGTGGAAACTCTTCGAACATCTTTACCGTACCCACATTCCGTACAACTGCGTTTCGAAATTTGTATTCTATTTCATCGTTTCGGTTATTTAACAAGCTTCCACTTTCTTTAAGAACAGTTCCTTCTCCTGGTATGTTTGCAAGTCATTTAAAACTATGGGTTTTAGATTTTGATTATTCAAACTTGGAATTAATTGTTTTTGGTACTCTAGTTTAGTTTCATGATGTGTTCTTTATTAACTTCCCATAGGAAGTTATTGTAATGGGTCCGATTTGTCAAATTGAAAATTTTGACATTTCTCGACGTTTCAAGGTCCCTAGAGTCGAAATAAAAGATTTTAAGAAAGATGTCTGTGCGTGCGTGTATACGTGCGTTCGTACGTCCGTACGTCCGTACGTTCACGACGTTTTTTTCGTCGTCCATAGCTCAAGAACCAGAAGAGATATATTTTTTTACCATAGCAGTTTAAAAAATAGGTGACAATTTTGGTTAACCCTAAATATCTCACGAACCAATAACGCTAGAGACTTGACTTAAATTTAATATTATATATTGTAACGTGATACCAAACAAGTATATTTTTGGAAAAAAATCCAATTAACGCTTTTGGTTTATAAATCAAAAAAACTGAAGAAAAAAAAATTGTCACCTCAAAAATTTTACAACTAAAATATGATTTCATCGCCAAAACAATTTTGTGCAACGAAGAATAATGTTTTTGACATCTGATAAAATTTAAAAAAAAATCGAATTGACAGTTTAAAAAAAAAAAAAAAAAAAAAAAACCTAAAAAAAACATTACTCAAAGTTGGTAAAAACTGAATTTCGACTCAAATATATTTATAAAATATGATTTCATCGCCAAAACAATTTTGTGCAACGAAGAATAATGTTTTTGACATCTGATAAAATTTAAAAAAAAATCGAATTGACAGTTTAAAAAAAAAAAAAAAAAAAAAACCTAAAAAAAACATTACTCAAAGTTGGTAAAAACTGAATTTCGACTCAAATATATTTTCAAAAACTTGAGATTAAGGCTTCAAACTTATTTTATCCTATAAGCAATATTGTTGTTAACATCCAGTAAAATATTGAGAAAAATCTAATTGACAGTTTTTTAACAAAAAATAAAAACCTGAACAAAAAATGTATTAAAGTTTGCAAAAATTGATTTTCGACTCAAATATCTTTTCAAAACTTTGAGATAAACTACTTTAAAAAATATTGTTTTTAACATTCAGTAAAATTTAAAAAAAAATCGAATTGACCGTTTTTGTACAAAAAATTAAAAACTAAAAAAAAAAAACAATACTAAAACTTGGTACAAATTTACTTTCGACTCAAACAGATTTTCAAAAATTAAAAATATTGCTAATTTTTTTATAAAAATCCAAAAGTCCGTTTTTTCATAAAAAAAATAAAATCTACAAAAAATAGTAAGAAAATTTGGTAAAAATTGATACATATAGACAAACTTTTAAGCAAGACAAATCGACAGACGAGATGGGAAGTTATCAGTGTGGGTCGCATCCCAGCCTCTTTTTTTCTCTATGAAATGTATTAGATTTTGTGTAACAAAGTAATTTTATTTTCATTATGTAATTTAATAATTTTTTCTGTGCATTCTCAAAAGGATTCGATTAAAACTTTTTAAAAAATTTAATGTTAAGGGTCACCCCACCCATTAATTTTAATTAAGTATAATAATTGAAGTGGCATTTTCATTATTTTTTTTCATTTTTTCATTTTATTATATTTAAATTTACATTCTTTATATCGGGTGATTTTTTTGAGGTTAGGATTTTCATGCATTAGTATTTGTATTTGTATTTGTATTTATTTTAATTTGTTTAACAATATACAACAAGATAATGAATCTTTTAAAAAAAATAAATTAGGTGGCGCAACAGTCCATGAAGAACCAGGGCCTAGTGACTTACAACTCTCAACCATCCCTGTGTGCGAGTAATGTTGTCAGAGATGGAAGGGACCTACAGTTTATATGCCGAATCCGAACGGCTAATTTGAGAAAGCACTTTTCATGACAAGAATTACTCTTGGAGGATTTGTCAATTCCTCGCAAGAGGCAGTACCCGTGAAAAAAGTTAGGTGGCACAGGCAGGGATTGAACCCAAGACCCCTTGCATGACAGTCCAACGCACTAACCATCACGCTACGGGTACTACATAATGAATCTTTTAGATGTATTTAAATGAACAATTACCAGGTTTACATGTTTGACTAATACTTAAAATAGAAATATTACAGTAGAATTTAAATTTACTTATTTTTAAATATAAGTTAAATAAAAGACAATGTAAATTAAACATTAAAACAAGAAAAAAAAAAAAAAAAGCTAAGTTTTATTTTAAATTAGTTTAATGAAGCTGAGAAAAACAAAGATACCTTTTCCCTGAACAGAGTTGATGAGGTTAATGTCTGCAATTCGACTGGTAGACTATTCCACAGTCGAACAACGGACACAAAGAATGATCTCTCTGCAATCGTATGTGTGTAGCGTAGCAATATTATTTTCAGGCCTCTCCTTGATTGGGCGAAACGAAGTAGTTTTTCTAAGTAGCTCGGACTATTTTTATGAATTATGTTGTGAAGTAAAATCACATTCTTACGCTTAAGATAGTTTTCAAGGCTTAAGCCTAGAAGTGAGGTTTGAATATTGGAAACACTTACGAATCGCGGAATGTTATAAATGAAGCGAAGGCAGTCATTGAACGCAACATTTAGTTTTCGCTTGCATTCAAAATCTAACTCAGGATAAACGGACGAGTTATAAATAAAAAATGGTAGTATCAAGCTTTTAACAAGATGTTTTTTGAATCTGAATTTAAAAAGTGTGATGACGGTCTTAAAGATCTTAGTGTAAAATAAATTCTTCGTATGGCATCAGAGATTGCATCACAGCATGTTAAAAGATTATTTATTTGAAAACCTAAGTACTTCACTTTCGTCACATATTCAATATTTTGTCCATTCAAAGTAGTCATAGGAAGATTTTCTATATTTATTTGTCTTCGAGAACAAGCCATACTCACTGTTTTTGCAGGGTTTAGATGAAGTTTATTAGAAACTGCCCATTTATGAATATTAGCTAAGTCCTTATTTATTTCTGTAACACAACAATCCTGGTTACACGGTTCACAAAAGTTGTAAATTATAACATCATCTGCATACATATGAACTGAGGAATATTGAACTACATCAGGTAAGCCGTTGATATACAATGAAAACAACAGAGGCCCAAGAACGGATCCCTGGGGAACTCCACTGTTCATGTTATAGAGACTGGACGTCCCAATATCAGTTCTTATTGCTTGAGTTCTATTTAGTAAATAACTTTGCAAGAATTTTATGGCCGTCCTTGAAAAACTGAAATCATTACTTAACTTAGACAATAAAATATTGTGATCTATGCTATCAAATGCTTTTGAAAAGTCAAGCAGAACCATTATTCCTAGTTGTCCATGATCCAGAAAGTTACGCAAATCTCTTGTTACCCTCAAAACAGCCGATTCACAACTATGTTTAGCTCGAAAACCAGATTGCCATTTAGTTAAAGCGTTATTCAATTGTAAAAAAGATATTATTTGGTCAGCTAAAAGTTTTTCTGTAACTTTGCTGAAAAAAGGAAGTATACTAATTGGCCTGAAGTCAGATGGTTCAATTGGTTTGCTCTTTTTAGGAATAGGTAAGACTGTTGCATGCTTCCATTGCTGTGGAAAAACACTACTGTATATACATGTATTTATTATATGTAGCAACGGAGTGAAAATGACAGGTAAAATTAACTTAATAAACTTTGGAGAGATGTTATCCGAACCAATAGCATTTGAATGAATTGACCTGATAGCTTTACTTAATTCATGAGAATCAACACAGTTAAAAACGAAAGCATTGTCATGTTCACTAATATGCAAGTTTCATGTTGAGCTAGGAACTGGTTGATCAAATACTCACTTCATCACTTGTGGATCAATAGAGCAATTAGACGAATTTTTGTTCTCAGCAACACCGATTTCTTTTAAGTTTCTCCAAAGCTCCTTAGAACTCAAAGAGACATTTAGTTTTTGCGAAAAGTACGATCTTTTACTCGAACGAATAAGATTTGTAACTCGATTGCGAGAGAAGATATATTGGTTCCTGTTATATGATGAAGGATTTCTTTTGTATCGCCTAAAAAACTGATCCCTTTCAAGAATAAGTTTCTCAATGTCACAGTTGTACCATGGACAATTTTTACCTTTAATTCTTTTTTGTACTATTGGAACATATTCATTGTATAGGTCAGTCAATAATTCGTTAAAAAGAGACACTTTGAGTGACACGTCAGCTATATAAAGTATATTAATCCAGTTCTCATTATTATGAACGTCTTCTAGTATATTAGTTAAGTTTAAAGATCTATAGGATCGATAACTAAAAGTCCTTGTACTTCTTGATTGTCTAACATCAAATTTAAAAGAACAAAATAAAAAGTCATGAATAAAGTCAGATGTTGGTCTTATTTGTTCAAAGCAAATAACCTTATCGTTTGAAGACGTTAAGAATAAATCAATGAGAGATGGATTATTTTGTGACTGAAAACAAGTCGGCCAAACTTTATTGACAACTGACATACCAAGTTTATCACAGAAATAATGCAATAATCTAGTCATGGGACAGTTTTCCAACTGATTAACATTAAAATCACCACCAATCAATATATGGTTGTATCTAGTACTCAAATTTACAAACGTTTCTTCCAGTTCCAATAATAATTCTTCTTTAAATAAACAAGGAGGGCAGTATACAACAATTAAAGCGCATTTTTCAACGCCGTTAGAGATTTCAATGCATACAAATTCAATTTTAGATTTAAAAGACGAATAGACATGTTTAGATGAAATACTTTCTCTAACATAAATACAAACACCACCGCCTCGAGTACTTCGATCGTTTCTAAAAAGTTTAAAACTAGGGAAACCAACAAGTTGAGAGTTGTTGTTGTTCAAAAACATTCAATAAAATTAAAAAGGAATGGTCAAGTCTAACAAGCTGACATTCTAGTACGAATAGTACAATACAAATAATAACAAAGTTGAGAGGAAATTCCTTCATGTAACCAAGACTCTGACACCATTATAACATCTAGTTTGGAACAAGTAAGCATTTGATGTAGAAGAGTATACTTAGAAGAAATACTTCCTGCATTTTAGTGGCAAACATTAAGCCCTTTATGTACATCACACAACACATTGAAGATAGATCTAACGTTATCGGGACTCATACCAAGTACCATATTTTATATTTAAATTTAAGATAGCTCACCAACCCATCCCAAAAAGACATCTTTGTTTCCGCCTCAATAAAACTAAGAAGAATTAAATATAAGAAAATATGCAACATAATCCTAATAAAATGTAGATTAAATTGAAAATAAATAAAAGGCAAATCATTTGAATTATTATGGGTTGAAATTTAAACATTCATAATTAAGACAACCACAATAAAGTTATCAAAACAAAAATAAAAAGAAGAAATATAATTTTGACAATTAATAACTGGTAACAAAATCAATATTATCAAAATAGTTTTATAAAACAACATTTACACCAACTCCAGCAACAGCAGCATTCCCTTCTGTAGCAACGTTCCCCCCAGCGGCAACATTCCCACCATCATCAACATTTATATCAACATCAATACCACCAGCAACATTAATATTCGGCGGCGATTGAATTTCATGTAAATCACTCTCTTTATTTGCAGAGGAAAATTTTGAAATTAATTGAGACAAATTCGTGATACAAATTGGACTCTTTTCCGCATCCTCTCTTATGTATACTCTGCCAGATCTTGTGAACACAGAATGCAAACTTTTATTTTTTCGAAGATCGTTCGCCTTTCTAAAGAGCATATGATTTTGTTTAGTTAGGCTTTCATATACTCTAACAAATTTATTACTGTTTCCAAGGCCAAGGTCATGTAATGTAATTGATCGCGAATTTGTTTTGTAATACTCAGAAGCTTTTCTAAGCAACAAGTTTTTCTCAAATTCATGTGGTAGTCTGATTATGATAGCACTACTGTGTACATTTTTTTGGGGTTTCGTGCGTAGTATATAAATCGGTCGAATCGGAGAAATGCTTAGTTTTGTGCAAAAAGTGTTAAAAATGTCCTCGAGATTTTCTTTTTTTATAATGGGAATTCCATGAAGAACAAGATCGCCAGCAATCAGTTTCCGCGATAGAGAATCGATTTGTGATTTAAGATGTGTGTTGTCATTTTCAAGCGTTTGTGTTTTTATAATAGAAAGCTCTTCGTGCAATGTGTCAATTTCAAGACACCGGCTTTCAAAGCTCTCTAGCTTGCATTCGGTGTTAAAAGTTAATTGATTAATGGAGCCATATCTTTCATTAAAGTCTTTTTGAATTTGACAGATCACGCGGGATTTCAGACATGGTGTCAAAGAGAAAGATGCTCAGTATGCTTTGACATTTCATCATGAATAGACTTACTAACGAGCAACGCTTGCAAATCATTGAATTTTGTTACCAAAATCAGTGTTCGGTTCGAAATGTGTTTCGCGCTTTACGCAAATTTTATGCATTTTTTTTTTAAAAAAAGTTCTCAAGCTCTTAAAAAATCACCCATTATATTAAACAATGTCCTCTTTTCAATGGAGGACAATAAATACATAATGGGTGATTTTTTAAGAGCTTGAGAACTTTTTTAAAAAAAAAAACGCATAAAATTTGCGTAAAGCGCGAAACACATTTCGAACCGAACACTGATTTTGGTAATAAAATTCAATGATTTGCAAGCGTTGCTCGTTAGTAAGTCTATTCATGATGAAATTTCAAAGCATACTGAGCATCTTTCTCTTTAACACCATGTCTGAAATCCCGCGTGATCTGTCAAATACTAATGCATGAAAATCCTAACCTCAAAAAAATCACCCGATAAAAATCATTGTAAATATTAACTTTAAGTTTATACGAAAATGAAATAAATAAAAATAATTCTATAAAACAAAAAAAAAAATTCTTGTTAGTTTTTATTAAAAAATGGTCATCCGAACATATCTAAACAGTGACACTTCGTGAAAATAAACATAACGAACAAACTGAAAACAACGTTTTGATTGGAATTCCCGACGTAGTAGACTGGAGCATTCCATCCACTTCTCTTATGAGATATTTAAAGATCCCCTTATTTGCAATCAAAAAAACATAAAACATTTATAATTTCAGTTCGAAAACTTCGAAAACAACCTTATTTATAAACCAAAGACAAGTAAAGTAATATTAAATCATGTCCAATCCCACTTGGTAGCTTAAGATATAATTTGAAACTAAATTTTGAATGACATCGTTTTATTATTTCGTATATATTTCTTATTTCACCTCAATTATTTCAAAACTTATCTTCCTACAAATTTAACTTCAAATTTTAATCGAATTTCTCCGAAAACTTCTATTTATCTAAGAAACTTAAAACGCTCAATTTCTTAACTCATGTACTGTATCTGTATACACTGTACAGTATACAGTGTACAGTTTATAGTACAACTGTATAACTGTATGATGAGTGTAACTTAATTTTTGACCAAAACCAACAGAGAAAGAACTTACAATCGGTTGAAAATCTTATTAACAGGAACAAATCTAATAGTTTCGAAAATAATAATTAAAAGAGAGAGAGAGACACACACACACATAACGCAAGTATGAGAAAGAAAGATAGAAAGGACAAAAAAACTCCTTTTCGAAACTTTTCTAATTAAATTGCAACAAAATTTTATCCCAAATTCTGTCACATATCCCTGTGCCTTGATGCCAATTGAGCAACACAGACTCATATACATCGCCAGGAGCAGCGACTTCTTCTTTTTCTTCCTTTCTCGAAACTGTACTACATATGTATATAAGTACGAGTATGTGTCCAGATATAAAGAAGCAACAACAACAACAAAAAAGTAGCAAAGGACAGACCCCTGGCAACAAATTGATTGTTTTAAATCCAATCTACTACTTCACATATGTCCCTAACAGTTTTGTTAATTCGACGTAAAGACCAAACTTTGAAATAATTTACAAAAGTTTTATTCGAACGACTCGAATTGCAGATACATTTATAGTCGAACTATGCATGTGTGTATGTGTGTGCAAAACATAACTTCCTTCTTTTAAGCCTCTTTCGTCCTTCCTCATTTCGTTCGTTCTTTTTGCTTGTTGTTCGAAGTATACGAAGTACGAGTACTTCAAATGGTACGTGATTTTCTTCTTGAAAACTAAAGTAAAACTGGCAACCGAAGACTACAACCTTCCATTGCCACTGCCACTGCCACTGCCACTACCATCATCATCATCATCATCAACATCGTCGTCGTTGTCGAACGTCGAGCTCTGAAGAACTAGCTCGGGGCATAATGGAAAAGTTCTGACACCAAGACTAGAGACTGGGATTCTCTGGATCTGTTGTAGCTGGACTGGAATCCTATACCTATCGGAATCCGTCTCCTCCAGCAGCTGCTATTGTCCTAAGTTGGGTATCTATGTACAGCTGGAGGGACTTTTTGCAAAAAAAAGTTCTATCCGGATGTGGATTCGAATGGCTTTGGATGAAGTTAAAAATTGTACAGATGTTGTTAATTTTGTTTTTTATTATTATTATTATTTTTATTTGAAAGGTGACAAGTATTAACACATTGACAGAGACAGCAAATTTATATGATACCAGCGGCGCTGCAGCGTGGAAGATGTGGAGGCTGACAACCATAAATTCGAACAATTATTTTTGTTTTTTAAGTATCACTGCTGAATGACTCGTATTTCAACTGAAATTAATTTCAAAACAAAACGATTTTCTATCGATTGTCCTGTTTAAACATTAAAATGAAATTTTGAAAAACTTTATCATTTCAATAAAATCATAGAAACTTTTATTAGTCAATTTTAGAATATTGAAACTGTTTTTGGTTACTTAGACCTGGATTTTCACTAATTTCAAAAAGAACGTAAGCTCACTTAGATATTTGTTGTTAATTTATGCATAGATATTCAAAAAAGAATCTTAAATGCGTTCCAATATGATAGTGAATTCTTCCCTCCTCAGGGGAGGGATATCTAACAAGCTCAATCCGTTTTAAGAAGATGATATTAATCAAGTAGTTACTGAGCATCAAGATTCTAAGCATCACGTTTTTTTAAAAAGAAGCTGGGATGCGACACACACTGATAACTTCCAATCCCGTCTGTCGATTTGTCTTGCTTAAAAGGTTTGTAGGTTATCGTGCTTCTTTAAAAAAGTTGTCAGTTGAATTATTGTAAAAAATTTAAAAATTACCAACAATATTTTGTATTTGATTTCAAAATATATTTTTACAAACGTGATTTTTAGTCGAAGACCAATTTTTACCAATTTTAGTAGCATTTCTTAAAAGTTCTTATTTCTAATTAAAACAAATAAAGGGTGTCCCAAAATTAACGCAAGATTTGAATTAAATAGAAAACGCAGTTTTTAGTCTTTTGATAGTTATATTTTTATTGACTCGTAAAGTACATAGGATAGGGTTATGTATGGAATAACACATCGGACAAATGGCCTCCACGGCTTTGCATGCACATGCGCACTCTTTTGTTGAAATTTTCCATGACCATTCTGCATAAATGTGGCTGAATTTCGTTGATGCAGCGTTGAATCTCCTCCTTTAATGCACGGGTGGTTGTGGGCTTGTTGACATAGACTTGTGATTTCAAATAACTGCATAAAAAGAAGTCTAATGGTGTTAAATCACACGATCTAGGAGGCCAATTTTGATCACCGAAACGAGAGAGTACACGACCTGGAAATGTCTCATGCAGTAATTGAATTGTTTCACGGGCTGTATGACATGTGGCACCGTCTTGTTGAAACCACATATTGGACACATCAATATCATCCAATTTTGGCAGAAAGAACTGTGTAATGTCGCGATATCGAGCACCAGTAACAGTCACTGCTTGACCAGCACCATTTTCAAAAAAATATGGCCCAATTATACCTCCAGCCCAAAATCCACACCATACAGTCACGCGTTGTGGATGCATTTGTTTTTCGACAATCACATGTGGGTTCTCCGAACCCCAAATGCGGCAATTTTGGCGATTGACAAAGCCATCAAGATGAAAATGTGCTTCATCGCTTAGGATGATTTTGCTCGAAAAATCAGGGTCCATTTGTTGATGTTCAATTATCCATTCAACGAACTCTCTTCTCTGTCCATGGTCATTAGGCTTCAATTGTTGTGTTAATTGAATTTTGTAAGCATGAAGACACAGATCTTTGGTGAGTATACGCTGTAGAGAGGTTCTTGAAATTTGCAATTCTTGTCCACGAGCGACGTCGAATTGAGGTTCCTGGATTGTCAGCAACACTCTCACGCACTGCTTCGATATTCACATTTGAACGGCTTGTTTTTGGACGACCAGTGTGTTTGGCGTCTCCAACGGATCCAGTCTCCATGAATTTTTCAATTAATCTCTTCACAGTTGACGAAGTTAAAACACTATTCCGACCATATTTTGTATGAAATTTTCGAACTGCAGCCGCCAAGCTTTCACTATTTTTGAAATATTCTTTAATAATGAAGACACGTTGTTCTCTCGTGTAACGCTCCATTTTTAATAACCCTATACTGTTAGCTGTCAAATTGCTTTTTTTTCAGTGTTGCCAACACTTCACTGCACAAATGGCGGCAAATTCAAATCTTGCGTTAATTTTGGGACACCCTTTACAAATTGGATGAATAAAATTAATTTGAAGTCAATATCTTCTATTATTCACGAGAAATCGAAAACTGAACATCAATTTTTACCAAATTTGTGTACTATTTTGCGTAGATTTTATTTTTTTATGAAAAAACCGATTGTTGGATTTTTATAAAAAAAATTACTGAATGTCAAAAACAATCTGTGAGATAAGATAACTTTGAAGCCAATGTTTTTAATTTTTGAATCGAAAGTAAATTTTTCAACATTCGGTAAACTATTGAGAAAAATGAAATTGACAAAAAATAAAAACCAAAAAAAAACAATACTAAAACTTGAAAAAAATTATTTCGACTAAAATAGCTTTTCAAAAGTTACAAATATTGGCTTCAAACTTTTTTTATTTCACAGAAAATATTGTTTTCGATATTCATTATTTTTTTTATTAAAATCCAACAGTCCGTTTTTTCATAAAAAAATAAAATCTACAAAAAATAGTACACAAATTTGGTAAAAACTGATACGTCATATAGACAAACTTTTAAGCAAGACAAACCCACAGACGGGATGGGAAGTTATCATTGTGGGTCGCATCTCAGCCTCTTTTTTTAAATGCTATGGTAAAAAAACCACCCACGCAATTTTCTTGAGAGCCCTTTCTGCATCTTTCTGCCCTATTATCTGTATAACAAAATTTATTCGAAGTCGATATCTTTTCTGTTTCTTGAGCTGTGGAAGACGAAAAAACATCGCGAATGTACGGACGTACGGACGAGCGACGTACAAACGCACGCACAGACATATCTCTAAAAATCTTTTGTTTTGAATCTAAGGACCTTGAAACGTCGAGAAATGTCATGTCATTGACCCATTACAATAACTTCCTATGGGAAGTTAAAAAATTGCACATGAACGTGCTGAACTATTCAGTTTTTCATTGTTTAACACGAATCAAACTATCTCACTTGCACTTCATCAGAAACATCGAAACACCATTTGCTTTCAAACTAAATCATTTTTAAATCTTCGTGTGCAGTGGAAATACCGAAAAGATTTATTTAATCTAAACTGGAAAAACCTTTGGTGGAAACATAGCAAAACATAAATATCTTTTCTATTGTTTTTCTTGCAAAATAAGCCCAGTTTTTTCACTAGCAAAACTAAATAATAATAACAGTAATAGATTGATTTTTTCCCCAATGGAAAACACATGATTTAAAATGCACAACTACTCAACGAACACATCCATCGAGATACAAATGCAATTTATATTGTACCAACATTTGAGAACGAAATCATATAAGATCCATTCGAAACTCGTATAAATGTCAAAAACACATCCGTAGTAAGATTCTACTTTAACTTTTATCGGTAGTATTCTTACTATGGATATTGTTTTTGTTATTCTTGTAAAATCCTACTACATATACTATTGATAGATTTTCCAACAAAACACGGGTACTATCTTTAGACAAATACAAAACACATCATGTTTGCCGTAAAAAAATGTATTCCTTGTATAATATAGCTGAATAAAACAACTTTTTCAGTTGACTGCTATACTTCGAATGATTTATTTATTTAAATCCTAATGAGTATTTATTCATTGTCGACTCCCAAAATATATTAGTAAAGTACACAATACTACAATACTTTCTTCTTTTGAAGTTAAATAAATTGTTTCTTGCTGATCGTCGAAGTCTTGGAATTTCTTGAATTTCTTCTACTGCACTTGCCTTTGACATTACACTTGATCCTACATCTATATTTAACTTCTTTAAATGTGAAACATTTCGACGATAAGTTCTGCCTGAATTGTTTGACATAACGACAACTTCACCGTCTCTCCTGGATAATACTTTATATGGATCCGGTTTTTTTCTGTCTTTGTCAGCGGTCTCCTCATCAACTTCCATTGGCTGGTGAATACTTGGCAACTTATCTCTAATATTACGACCAAAAAGCATTTGTGATGGTGTTTTCTGTGTTGTTGAGTGTGGTGTTGAACGGTACATAAGTAAATATTCGTTCAAATCAGTTTTCCAGTTTCTATTAGTGCTTTGACTAATAACGAGCCTTTTTAGTATTGATCTATTTTGTCTCTCAACCTCACCGTTCTGTTGTGGCCAATATGGTGTCGTGCTAATCAAATGAATATTGTTAATATTACAATAGTCGCGAAATTCTTCACTTATAAATTGTCTTCCATTATCGGCAGTAATCGATAGAGGTAGTCCGAATCGTGCAAATATAATTTGTAGCCGTTTAATTATCTCCGTAGAATCAATCTTTTTCATTATTTCAATTTCTATGTACCGACTATAATAATCAACGATTACAAACAAGTGGTGATGTGATGGTAGCAGGTTTAAACAATCTATAGCAAGGTGCTGCCAAGGTTCAGACGGCAACAGCTTTCTTTTTAATGGTTCTGGTGCTGATGTTGCTGATACTAACGTGCATCCTCGACATTGCTTGACTCTTGTCTCAACATCTGCGTCCATTTTTGGCCACCAAACTTTAGAACGTAATCGTTACTTCATCAATGTAGTTCCCAGATGACCTTCGTGTGCCAAATCAAGCGTTTAACTTCTCAAAGCTTCTGGTATAACGATGCGTGTTCCACGCAGCAAAATCTCACCTGCAAAAGAGAATTCAGTTGAAAAAAAATTTAAATTGCAATGCTTTTCCAGTCCAATTATTTTCGCGAAGTGCAATCTTAACTGCTTGAATTGTATTATTTTGAACTGATTATTATCGTTCGATTTCAAATATTTTGATTGCAACTGGAGTGGCATTTGATGCAATAAATAAGTTAATTATTAATAGCTTATAATTTATAAATATAATTTCATTGAAATACCTTAGCAGGACAATTCCTAAAGACATTACAAAAGAAAAATTAATAAAGAATGCAAAATTAAACCTGGTGGAAGGCGTTCTTAACATCAAGTTTAGAGAAAATGTTTCCTTTTCCAAGGTGTGGCAAGAAATCTTCTATTGTTGGAAGAGGATAATGTTCTCGCTCAATGGCTTCGTTCGCTCAACGCATATCGATTAATAGCCGAATATCATCTCCCTTTGGTATAACGACCATTGGAGAAACCCACTTTGCTGGTCCGTTAACTTTTTCAATAACATCTTGCGCAAGAAGTTCCTCAATTTTTTTTGTGTCAACTGCTTTCTCTAATGCTATCGGAATTCTTCGGTACGGTTGAACTACGAGCGTAGCATCTTTCTTTATTTGTATAGCTACCAAAATACCTTTCATTTTTCCCATTTGCAGCATCATTCCTTCTTTATTATTAATTGTATGATCGATTCTTAGAATGCCTATTTTAGTGGCGGCTTCTCGTCCAATCAGAAGTTTCCCTTCACCTTTTATAACATAAAAATCACTTCTGTGTTTACCTGTTAGGTCAAGTTCAGCAGTAAATGCACCAATTAATGGCAATTCATATCCACCGTATGCTTTAAAAACTTTTCCAGTCTCTTTCCGTTGATTTGCTACAATTATGTTTTTTTGATTTCAATGTCTCCCACGTGTGTTGACTCATTAAATTATATTTGGAACCAGAATTGATAATGGCATTCACAGGTACTCCTCCAATTCTTCATTAAACTTCACAATTATCATTCTTCGTGGTTACATTTAAAACGTATTCGTCCTTTTCTGTTATTTGCTTGACTGATTCTTCAATATGTTTTCCATTGGAATCATCTAGTTGGCAATCAGGTTTTATCATTGTATTCAATGAGGTATGTTTACCACCAAATTGATAACTTCGTTTTCGCGATCGACATTTCATGGAAAAATGGTCTCGTCCACTACATTTATTGTAAAGTTTTCCAAATGCTGGACATTTTTCGTCATTCTTAATATGACCGGAATATCCACATCGATGACATTCAATATGTTTTGGGTATATGATTGATTTTGTTGTTTCGTTTTCCAGGAATTTATTTTTTGAGTTGATTTTGTTAACTTTATCAATTTGTGGTTCTCGCTTATCAAAACATTTTTCTGGTTGAGCAACTGTTTCAAAAACTTTTGCAACTCGTAAAATTTCTTCGAGACTAGAATCACCTCGTTTGGGAAAATCTCTTCGAAGAGTAGTTGACAGGCAATTTTGAATAATTTGATCTTTTACATTTTCTTAAAAATTTGATCCAAAGTCACATCTATCAGCCTGCATGCGTAACCGAATTGTAAACATGTCAATGTTTTCATCTGACTTTTGTTTCATTTGTCTCAATATATGTCTTTCATAAGTGGTATTTGTTTTTGGTAGTAAACATTTATTTAATTTATCGACTTTTCTCTCATATTGAGTCATATGTGGAATATATTTTTCGATATTCGCTAATGGTCCAAGAGTAAAATTTTCTGAAAGGTCTGGTAGTGTAACGATCAACATCTGTATTTTTGAGCCAGCATAATGTAAAAGTAAATCATGTTTCCAATTTGCATCGTGTATACGACTTGCTCGAATCATTGTTTCGAAAGAACGTAACCATTTCTGCCATTCTATTCCAACGTTATCTGTATGTAGAGAATAATAAAACACCCGAACTTGAAGACCCAACGGTCAAATAGTGTCTAAAACATAAATAAAATTATCTTAGAACTTTTCAAAAAGGTAATTCACTTCTTTCTTTATCTCAATTAATCATTACAGCATTTAAGCTACCAGCATTTAAGCTATGTATATCAGCATTTAAGCTACCAGCATTTAAGCTATGTATATCAGCATTTAAGCTACCAGCATTTAAGCTATGTATATCAGCATTTAAGCTACCAGCATTTAAGCTTTACAATTACAATGTTACGACATTGTTTGGTTAAACAAATATAACATTTTGTTTACTCAATCGTTTCAGCATTTAAGCTCTTTTTTTTTTTTTTTTGACATTATTTCTATATTTATGTATATGTGTGCATCTTTGTACGTAATTTTAATCTACACTTTATAAGCACACACATAGAAATATTATGTTCATTACATATGTAAGTCAAATGTATGACCATATCATATAAATTTAACAGCTTCCTTTTAAACAAAAGGAATAACCTTTCTTTTTTTTATTTTTGTGACCAATCACTTCTCTTTAAATTTTCCTTTCATCTTACCTAAAAAGTCATTTGCCATATTTTTACAGAGCATCTACGGGATCCTCTAAAACATTTCCTTCTTACTGAGTTGTTATTTCACCAATTTACATACATATGTACATATATACAATCTTGAATATGGCTTCTTATTTATCTACATATGTACATATGTATGTATTTTCTTTATTCCTCGTCGCCAATATAATATAGCTGAATAAAACAACTTTTTCAGTTGACTGCTATACTTCGAATGATTTATTTATTTAAATCCTAATGAGTATTTATTCATTGTCGACTCCCAAAATATATTAGTAAAGTACACAATACTACACCTTGATAATATTGTTATTGAAAATGTTGTTCGTTTAAAAATGTTAGGACTTAATTTTAATCGTAGATATAACTGGAATACTCACTCTATTGCTCTTAGAAAATCGCTAGCATCAAGGCTCAATATTATTAAGTATTTATCTTTACTGCTGAAGCGTTTCACAAAATATACGCCATCGTCACTACCTCGGCAGCTGGAAAAATCTTCTTTCATATAACATCTACATGAACTTCTTAAAGACAGCACCAGCAAAAAGATGTTCCAAGAAACTTCTGTGACCTAAACTATGATGGCAAGGCTATAGATAGATCAATAATCTTTAAAGGAATTCTTCCAAGCTTTGTTTTATTATTACATTATTATTATGAAGCTAAATTCATTTACAAAGTTGTTAACAAATTTTCAGTTACTAGCGGTACTGGTATTATCTGTTCTGACAGCCTATCTGACCGCCTGAAAGCTGTAACAATCACTCGACATGATTGTATAATTATTGATAAGATCCGAAATTTTATTATTAAAACAGCCACTAAAATCAAGCTTATGTTGATACCCAGTCATACAGTAGGTAACAAACTCGCAGACCAAACTGCAAATTTGGTCCACAATTCCCCAACAATATTCCGTGAAACATTCACAACAAAAGATCTTAAGGGATTAATACTTATTAAACTCAATCACTATCGACAACCTGAGTGGCCCAACTATGTTTACCATTACCAAAACATCAATCTCAGCAGAAGCAAACCAGTCTACCCCAATAATATAAACATGTTCAACATTGTCAACTTTATTAACTTCCCATAGGAAGTTATTGTAATGGGTCCGATTTGTCAAATTGAAAATTTTTACATTTCTCGACGTTTTAAGGTTCCTCGATTCGAAATAAAAAATTTTTGGAAAAATGTCTGTGCGTGCGTATGAACGCACGTTCCCGACATTTTTTTTTTGTCGTCCATAGCTCTCAAGAAAATTGCGTGGGTGTTTTTTTTTTACCATAGCAGTTTAAAAAAAATTGAACATTTTGGTTAACCCTAAATATCTCACGAAACGGTGACGCTAGAGACCTGAATTAAATTGTATATTATATAATGTAACGTGATACCAAACAAGTTTATTTTTGGAAGAAAATTAAATTAACGGTTTTTTTTATGAATCAAAAGAAATGAAAAAAAAAATTGTCACCTCGAAAATTTTAGGAATAAAATATGACTTCATCTCCAAAACCATTTTGTGCAACGAAGAATAACGTTTTTAAAATCTGGTAAAATTTTAAGAAAAATCAAATTGACAGCTTTTTTATAAAAAATAAAAACCTAGAACAACATTACTCAAAGTTGGTAAAAATTGATTTTCGACTTTTATTTACTAATATTGGCTTTAATTTACTCTTATCTTTTAAAAAATATTTATGTCAATATTCAGTAAAATTTTGAGAAAAATCGAATTGACCTTTTTTTACAAAAAAAATTTAAATCTAAAAAAAATTAACAAAAGTTGGTAAAAATTGATTTTCGACCTAAATATCTTTACAGAACTTAGAGATGTTGAATCCAAACTAATTTAATCTTACAAAAAATATTGTTTTGAACATTAAATGAAATTTTGAGAAAAATTAAATTGACAGTTTTTCTTACAAAAAATAAAAACCTAAAACAAAAAATTAATAAAAGTTAGTAAAATTTGATTTTCGACTCAATTAACTTTGAAAAAATTTGAGACATTGGCATTAAGCTTATTTTATTTTTTTTTAAATATTGTTTTCAACTTTCAGTAGCATTTTGAGAAAAATCGGATTGACATTTTTTTACAAAAAAATTAAAAACCTAAAATAAAATTAACAAAAGTTAGTAAAAATTGATTTTAGACTCAAATATCTTTTCAAAACTTTGAGATTATGGCTTTCAACTAATTTTAACTTATAAGAAATATTACAGTCAATATTCGAAAAAATTTTGAGAAAACTCGAATTGACAATATTTTTACAAAAAATAAAAAAACTAAAAAAAAAAACTAAAAAAAAACAAAAAACAATACTAAAGCTTAGTAAAAATTTACTTTCGACTCAAATATATTTTCAAAAATTAAAACTATTGGCTTCAAACTTATTTTATTTCACAGAAAATATTGTTTTCGATATTCAGTAATTTTTCTTATAAAAATATAACAGTCCGTTTTTTCATAAAAAAATAAAATCTACATAAAATCGTACGCAAATTTGGTAAAAATTGATGTTCGGTTCTCGATATCACGTAAACAGTAGAAGGTATTGATTTCAAATTTATTTTATTCATCCAAGTTGTATTTGTTTATTTAAGAAATACAAATTTTTAAGAAATGCTACTAAAATTGGTGAAAATTGTATTTCGACTAAAAATCTCGTTAATAAAACTATATTTTGAAACTAATCTATTTCAATATATGAAAAATTGTGTTGGTAATTTTTAAATTTTTAAGAATAATTCAGCTGACAACTTTTTTAATATAACACGAAAACCTACAAACTTTAAAGCAAGACAAATTGACAGACGGGATTGGAAAATATAAGTGTGGGTCGCATCCCAGCCTCTTTTTTGTCTGCGGATCTATACATCAACATATATATTAAAAAAGAAGCGCCTCCTATACATATGTCAAAAATGCAATAGCGTTATTAACATTACTTATATGCCAATGCATTTGAGTCGAAAGTTAATTTTTACCAAGTTTTAGGATTGTTTTTTTTTTTCTAGGTTTTTATTTTTTATAAAAAAATGTCAATTCGATTTTTCTCAAAATTTTTCCTAATGTTGAAAACAATATTTTTTATAAGCTAAAATTAGTTAGAAGCCATTATCTCAAATTTTTGAAAGGATATATGAGTCGAAAATCAATTTTTACCAACTTTTATTAATTTTTTTTAGGTTGTTATTTTTTGTAAAAAAAACTATCGATTTTTTCTCAAAATTTGACCGAATGTTGAAAACAATATTTGTTATAATATTTAATAAGTTGGAAGCTATAATCTTAAAGTTTTGAAAAGATATTTGAGTCGAAATTCAATTTTTACCAACTTTGAGTAATGTTTTTTTTTAGGTTTTTATTTTGTATAAAAAAAACTGTCAATTAGATTTTTCTCAAAATTTTATCAGATTCCAAAAACATTATTCTTTTTTGCACAAAATTGTTTTGGAGATGAAATCATATTTTAGTCGTAAAATTTTCGAGGTGACAAATTTATTTTTTTCAGTTTTTTTTTTGTATTTATAAAAAAAACCGTTAATTGATTTTTTTTTTCAAAAATACACTTGTTTTATATCTCGTTACAATATATAATATAAAATTTAATTTAAGTCTCTACTATCAATGGTTCATGAGATATTTAGGGTTAACCAAAATTTTCACCTTTTTTTTAAACTGCTATGGTAAAAAAAACACCCACGCCTTTTCTGCATCTTTCTGCCTTATTATCTGTATAACAAAATTTATTTTAAGTCGATATCTCTTCTTGTTCTTGAGCTATGGACGACAAAAAAACGTCGCGAACGTACGGACGTACGAACGTACGTACACAGCACGAACAGACATCTTTCTTAAAATGTTTTATTTCGACTCTAGGAACCTTGAAACGTCGAAAAATGTCAAAATTTTCAATTTGACAAATCGTACCCATTACAATAACTTCCTGTGGGAAGTTCAAAAGAGCTCTTAAAATGATAGGCGATCTTTCTACTACTGAGTGTACTGAGACATTTGCTTCTCTTGAACACCGCCGCAATGTTTCATGCCTATCATTGTTGTATCGATATTTTCACAAACAATACTCAAGTGAGATAGCCAGCTGGAGTCTTACCCTTAAACAATTTAACCGTAATACCCGCTTGCCAGTTTTCCCTATGAGCCCAATTTCGAACGTACAGTCAAGTTTAGGGATTCTCTCTTCAGCCGCATTACACTAATGTGAAACGCTTTACCAGGCTCAATATTTCCCACACATTTGATTGTGTAGACCTTCAAAACTAATGTGCAAACCTGGGATTTTGACAACACTTCGAACAACGGTAGCATTATTTTTAGTGTCGCACATGGTTTTGTAATTTAACATCAATTCCTAGCTCAATTTTTTTCAACCGTTTCACTATTGCAAGCCAAGAAGGTATAACACAACGAGGATGGCCTATAATTTCAATATGTTCACCGTTTAAGAAGTGTCATTAATAACTACTTTTTACTAGTCAAATGTCAAAGTGGCATACGAGACTTCGCATATGTAAGAAGATAACGTAAGTAATCTAAACAAAACTAATATTTGTACCCTGATAATCCGTTATAATTCCCTAACCGCCAATTAGTCATAATATTCGACAACTTGACTAAAAGTTTAAACCATTTTAGCTATCACAATTATTCTTATTTATTTGAGCCTAAATATACCTGAACAGAATAAGAAAGTAACCAATAACCGTTTTTTTTTTGTCGTTTTTCAGAATGGGCTTTAGTTTTCAGAGGCCTACTTTTAACTCTTAAACTGAAAAACTTTATCCATTCGTCATAAAATTGTCGACACACATATTTCACAATATGTACGTGTGTAGGTTAACCCTTGTTTTCAAGTAGGTAAATACATATGTATATACATTTAAAATTCAGAAAATTTAACAGAAAACAACAAAACTTCTTGACAGCGGTCGTTGTGGCCTTTGTTATAGCCTTAGAGTGAAGATTCACAGTTTGATTTCTTTTTCAAAAGTCAAGTCATTTGCGTAGGTTGTAAATTTAGTGTGGTTACCATAAACTGGAAGATATAAAAGGATTCGGTTTTCCTTCAGGGATTTTGAGTGTGAAAACTCACATCCTTTGTTTGAACTTAAACTTTAGAAGATGTACTGTACATGTACAACCCAAATATCGAGTTGTGAATTATTGTTTTTTTGAAACCTTATTTGTTTTATGGATATAAAACTAACCAAATTTTTCTAGTAAAGAACCCATGTTTTGTAGTTTCCTGATGATTTCAGAGAATCCTGTTAAATGCACTTTTTACAATGTCTAAAAACCCATATAACCCATAGTTAAACACATAAAATTTTGGAAATTCCAAAAAATATTAAATCCCCATTGAAACTACAAAACCAATTTGGGTAAATGTGGTTTAGGTTTAACTTAACTCAATATAACCTCTTCCTTCCCAATTTAACAACAATTCCAACAACTAAAACGACAACGATATTAAAAGGAAAAACACATTTCAACTACAAGTTTAACATAATATTAAAACCCTCTAAGTGCGTTTCGTTTTCCATTTAACCTTGCCATCATTCAATTTCTGCAAAAATTGTGTCAGTTGAAAACAAAATGAACTAAAGGTAACTTATACAGGATTATCTCATTGTGCCAGGTCGTATACACTCGAAGAAATATCTGTGTAAGATTTATACCAAAACAAAGGTTTAGAAACAACTTTTAACCAATTCTATGTAATCAACAGAAGTCCCACAAGGTAGTGCATTTAGTGCCCTATTATTTGCATTGTTTGAAACATCAGCCAAGCTGACAGGGTGCTTATACCGGTTTTTTCAATAAGATATAATAAAAAGAAATAATAAAAAGAGGCTGGGAAAAAAAGTTTGTCTATATGTATCAACTTTTACCAAATTTGAGTACTATTTTTTGTAGATATTATTTTTTATGAAAAAACGAACTGTTGGATTTTTATAAGAAAAATTATTGAATATCGAAAACAATATTTTCTATAGATTAAAATAAGTTTGAAGCCAATATTTTTAATTTTTAAAAACTTTTTGAGTCTAAAGTAAATTTTTACCAAGTTTTAGTATTGTTTTTTTTTTTAGGTTTTTATTTTTTGTAAAAAAACTGTATATTCGATTTTTCTCAACATTTCATCGAATGCTGAAAACAATATTTCTTATAAGATAAAATTAGTTTGAAGCCAATGTCTCAAATTGTTGAAAAGATATTTACGTCGAAAAACAATTTTTACCAATTTTTTTAATTTTTTTTTAGATTTTTATTTTTTTTTTTGTAAAAAAACTGTCAATTCGATTTTTTTTTTAAATTTTACTGAATGTTAACAACAATATTTTTTGAAAGATAAAAGTAGTTTAAAGCCAATATCTCAATGTTTTGAAAAGATATTTGAGTCGAAAATCAATTTTTACCAACTTTTATTATTTTTTTTTAGGTTTTTATTTTTTGTAAAAAACTGTCAATTCGATTTTTCTGAAAATTTTATCAGATGTCAAAAATATTATTCTTCGTTGCACAAAATTGTTTTAGAGATGAAATCATATTTAAGTCGTAAAATTTTCGAGGTGACACATTTTTATTTTCAGTTTTTTTGATTTATAAAAAAAAAACGTTTATTATTACGTACACACGCACGCACGATTTATAAAAAAAAACGTTTATTATTACGTACACACGCACGTACAGACATCTTTCTAAAAATCTTTTATTTCGACTCTAGGGACCTTGAAACGTCGAGAAATGTCAAAATTTTCAATTTGACAAATCGGACCCATTACAATAACTTCGTATGGGAAGTTAATAATAACAAAAACGGTTTTGGATATCAATGAAATTTTTTATTCCTGTGTAAGTACGTTTGATGCCATTTTGTATGGAACTCGATTTCTATTGTATGGCCACCACGGAAACACTTGCATAAGCCTAGACGCTGAACACAATTTTCGACGGTTTTCAAGCATAAATCGGTCGATACTGCTGCAATTTTACGTTCGATATTCGTTCGAAGGCTTCTTGGCATAGAAATAGTCTAACGGAATCATCAATTCGCACGACCGAAGCAGCCAAGCGACTGGACCATTTCGTGAGATAACACGTACTCCAAACTTGATTTCCAATAAATTGATTTTGACATTTGCTGTGTGGCTTGTGGTGCCGTCCTGTTGGAACCACATTTCCTCCATGTCCATATCATCCAATTGGTGGCAGTAATATTTGGATATCATTGAACGGTACCGATCTCCATTTACAGTAATGTGCCGGTCTTGATCATCACGGAAAAGAAGTACGAATTTTTGTCGGGATGCAATGATGACTCATGGAGTACGTGTAGATTGCTGCCTGACTAATACCTCATATCTTGTTTATTGACGAAGTCATTCAGCCAGAAATGAGCATAATCGCTGGAGGTGATTTTTCGATGAAAATCCGAATCATTTTAAAGTTGTTGCTCAGCCGTCGCTTCTGGTTGTCAAGCAGCTTCAGTTCTTGCGTCAATTAAATCTTGTTATGATGTAGGCCAAGATATTTTCACAAAATTCGCCACAACGACGTCACAGAGATGCCCAACGACGTGTCAGAGACACATTTGGGCTTTCTGCAACAGAAGCTTCAGCGGCAGCAATATACTACGGACGGTGCAGGGAATTAACTTCACGGGAACTACCTTCACATGGGAACTAACTTCACCACTAGTGAGAATTAATTTAACCTTTTTTTGGTGAAGTTATTTCCCACTGAAGGTGGGAGATAATTTCACTTTTTTGTGGGAATGAATTTCACTTTCATGTGTAACTGTTTCCCACGGAAGGTGGGAACTAACTTCACTCTTCAGTACAGTTAAAGTAAATTAACATGTAATATTATTTTTATTCTCGCATACGCTAATCTAAGAAAATCTTTAATGCATAGGCGGGCGGCGCAGGGATATAGGGGCCAGGGACATAACGCCCAACTTTTTTTTTTGGGGCTTATGTCTCACTACGGTGGGACATAAAACCGAAATTGAATTTGGGTATTAAGTCCCACCCAAGTAAGACCGAAGCCCCAAATAAAAATGTTGGGGCTAATGTTCCACTTAATAAGAATCACCAAATGACAAAACTTGGAGCACTTCAATACCACAAGACTTTGTTTTATGGAGTTTAAATCCTGAGATCCCGCGAGGCGGGCCACCCACAGGTGCTTTTATTCAAAAAAGCTGTTGATATTGGCGCCTGCCTGGCGACTTTGCATACCCTAAGCGGAGCAACGGAGTTGCGTGAGCGGGTGTGACCCCGAAAAAGGGAGTTAAAATCCTGAGAACCCGCGAAGCGGGCCACCCAAAGGTGCTTTTATTGAAAGAAGTTGTTGATATAGGCACCTGCCTGACGACTTTACATACCCTAAGCGGAGCAATGGAGTTGCATGAGCGGGTGGACCCCGAAAAAGGGAGTTAAAATCCTGAGAACCCGCGAAGCGGTCCACCTGATATAGGCGCCTGTCTGGCGACTTTACATACCCTAAGCGGAGCAACGGAGTTGCGTGAGCGGGTGTGACCCCAAAAAAGGGAGTTAAAATCCTGAGAACCCGCGAAGCGGACCACCCACAGGTGCTTTTATTGAAAGGAGTTGTTGATATAGGCGCCTGCCTGGCGACTTTACATACCCTAAGCGGAGCAACGGAGTTGCGTGAGCGGTTGTGACCCCGAAAAAGGGAGTTAAAATCCTGAGAACCCGCGAAGCGGGCCACCCACAGGTGCTTTTATTGCTTAAAACTTACATATTTTTGTATTGATTTACAATTCAACGCTTGATATTTTTTCAGATATTTTAATCGTAGGTGGGAAGTTACTTCACACAATTTTCTGATGAAATTATCTCCCGCCTTCAGTGGGAGTTAACTTCACAAAAAAAAGTGAAATTAATTCCCACTAGTGGTGAAGTTAGTTCCCATGTGAAGGTAGTTCCCGTGAAGTTAATTCCCTGCACCACTACGGACACTTCTTTGCGTAACTGGCAGAAAGATTTTGTTCTGTGCCTGTGGATTCAAATTTGTCCAACGCTCAATTGTTGACGACGATTATGACGACCATAAATTGGACATAGCGCTTTTAACATTGAGGCCACTGACTCCGAATTTCGGTAGTAAATTTTAATAATTTCGACTTTCCATTAGGAAATGGCAAACCTTAATGAAGAGAAATGTCAAAAAAGTGGCAAGAAATATGGCGTCGTTTGCTGTCGCTGTCACTCTAATTTTGTAGCGTCCCTGTTGAAAAACCCTGTATTTAAGATTTTTAAAAAATCAAACTTTTGTCGATGATCCTACTTTGGTGTTTCTTCCTCTGAGACGGAGATGTTCCTATTTAGTAGACCAAGAATTTAGTATTCTGCTTTAAACCTTAGTGAAAGCAGAAGTCGAATTTCTATGGCAATACTACATTCAGTGGTTGCTTTTGAGTGAAGAAATAAATGTGAATTATTATTGGTCAGGTCAGTGTGGTGTTTTTCATCTATACAAAATATACTTCCTAAATCGTTTTTGTAGGATTTTTCCGCAGCTTTTTCTCTAAGTGTAGAAATATTTAGAATTATATACCTATCTTCTATTATTCTGTTACCATTAGCAATAATATAGGAATTACGATTAGACATAACTTTAAGGATTTATGATGGTTGGTTATTTCAGGAGGTACATAAGTTTCTTCAGTTTTGAAATGGCAACCTGAACCCAGTACCAGAACGAGCACACCACACCACTGTACCACCGCATTTAGCGGTATGCCTTAAAAATGTTTTTTAGTTTTATTTTTAAGCTCTGAGAATGAATACTTATTCTTGTTGCGCTCATTTTAAGTTTTATCTCATCATTTATACTACCCCCATATATCTAAGTATATACTCGTACTCATACCTTATCTAGCTTCAGGAAAAAAATGTTTTCAAGGAATTTTTGGATTTTAATAATCGGATTTAACAAGGAGAGTTATTCAATGTTAACTAATTGGTTAGATTGTAGCTTTTGAGTGACAGTTTTCTGGAACAACAATCTAAATATGAAAATTCCTACGTATGGGAATTTGAAGTTGGTATTAAAACTAAACAGAACAAAAAAAGACTTGATGGATTATAAAAGTTAATACTCACAAATTTATAAGACTTGAAAATTAATGGTGTTGTTTTCTAGTTTTAAATTGGAATAAAAGTACACGTTAAAAAAGGTAAAAAGGGACAGCTAAATAAATATGCATATGCAATGTTTTCACTTGAAGTGGAGATAGTTAAAGGTTTAAAAATGCATTTACATGTGGAAATCAGGGCGGCCTCTTATCTAAGTCTCATCGGTTGAAAAGTTTTTTTTTAAGGAATACTGTGGAATACATTAGCGAAAGAAGATGAACTGAAGATGCTAGCAATATGTGTCAAAGTAGTACCCATGGAGTGATGTTTACTGCGTAAGACTGTAATGCTCGAGGTATTGGGTTTGTGATACCTAAAGGTTTTTTTTCACGGGTACTACCTTTTTGCGAAAAATTGACAAACACTCCAAGAGTGTTTCTTGTCATGAAAAGTGCTCTCTCAGATCAGCCGTTAGGATTTACGTAATGATCATCTGCGACTGTCTTCAATAAGCATATCTTTAATATTGAATCTATTCTTTCTCAATATAATAATTTAAATGTATGTGTTCTTGGTGACTTTAATTTAGGTGATATTTATTGGGAACGTAAATTAAATAATGATAAAATGTTACCTAGTCGAATAAATTCTGAGTCTGAAATAATTGTAATTGTAATTTTCTCTCGGCCTGAAGCAAATAAATTGTATTTATAATTCATTAAATAGACTTTTGGACCTTTTGTTTATTAATGAAGATTTAAAATCTAAATTATTTGAATGTTCCCCTTTATTATCAAACTCTGTTCATCACAAGGCTATGCAAATAAGTTTTGAAAACTTTAATTTTAATAATCTTTCTAATTTTAATGATAATGAAAGTTTTATCTTTAAATTTAATTGTAATAACTTATCTTCATTAAATCGCTTTTTTGATTCTATTAATTGGGATTGTAAACTGAAATTCTTCCTGGATATTTATTTTGAAGGTTTAAATCTATATGTGCCTAAAATATTAAAAAGAGTAAATAATCATCCACCTTGGTATAATGCACGTTTATTAAAACTCAAAAATGCGAAAACAAGAGCCCATAAAAAATTTAAAACTTCTAATTTGCTCTCGGACTATGAATTTTTCTGTCGACTTAGAAAAGAATTTCTGTTTTTATCTAAATTTTTGTATAGTTCCTATTGCCAGTCAATTGAACAAAATTTAAAACGTAATCCTAAGGCCTTTTGGAGATTTGTAAATGATAAGCGAAACAGTGTTGGTTTTCCTGATCGCATGCAGTAAATATAATGGAGTTTCATCAACAAATTCAAATGAAATAGTTGAAATGTTTGCTAGTCATTTTCGAAAAATTTATAGTTCGTCTAACTCGTTTTCAAGTTTTCCATGTAATTTAGCACCCATAACAGATTGTTGTTCCATGTTTGTTGAATTTGATGAAGTTTTTACTGCGCTTAAAGAGCTTAAGCCTACAATTTTTCCAGATTTGCTTGGGATTTACCCAATTGTTTTAAAATCATGCGCTTCCGTCTTAAGTCTGCCTTTACAAATAATTTTTAATAAATCCCTTTCAACAGGAACTTATTTAGATGAATGCAAGACTTCATGTATAATTCCTCTATTCAAATCTGGAATGAAGGATTTAGTAATTAATTATAGGCCTATTTGCCATATGCCAGTATTGCCCAAACAAACTTGGACAAACTTATCCACCAAAAAATTGTTTACATAATTGGTAATTCTATTTCTAAATTTTAACACGGGTTTTATAAAGGTCGATCAACGTGCACAAATTTAGTTGAGTTTACCCATTTTTGTTCATTTGTTATGGAATCCGGTGCACAGGTTGATGTGTGCTACACGCAGATTTTGTAAAAGCGTTTAGCAGAACTAACTTGAATTTTTTGTTGGCAAAACTTAAAGCTTATGGTTTTGATGGCTCAGTTTTAAAATGGTTTGAATCTTATTTATTAGGAAGAAAACAGATTGTCTACATAGGCAACTATCGTTCTAAGGAAATCTTAGCTTTGTCGGGTGTACCAGAAGGAAGCCATTTGGGTCCTTCTTTGTTTCTATTGTACATTAATGATCTTGTAAGTGTTTTTCGTAATTGTCATGTTCTTATATTTGCTGATGACATACAAATTTTCAAAGAAATAAAATCTATTAACGATTGTTTTTCCTTCCAAAATGAACTTAATAGATTTCATGATTGGTGTATTACTAATGACCTTGTGCTTAATTATGACAAATGTGCTGTAATGACTTATAATCGCATTTTGCATCCAATTTTGTCGGATTATTTAATGAATGACATTAAACTATTAAGGATATTTGAAATAAAAGATCTTGGTGTAGTTTTTGATTCCAAACTTTGTTTTGAGCGCCATGTTTACTGCATAGTTTCAAAAGCTAATTCCCTTTTAGGATTGATTAAAAGAAATTCCTCTGACTTATACGGTGAAGTCTCTTTATTGTTCCTTAGTCCGACCGGTCCTTGAGTATTGCAGCATTGTTTGGTTTCCTACTACAGTAAAAAACGTTAACAGAATTGAAAGAGTGCAGAAATGTTTTTTGAGATTTGCTTTGAGAAATTTTGTTTTACCTGTTAATGTCCCTTTAAACTATACTTCTAAATGTTTGTTGTTGGGTTTTGAAACTCTTGAAAAGCGAAGGAAGGTTTTTAGTGTTATTTTTATACGTGATATTTTATGTTTTTCAATCAAATGTGATACTTTACTTTTTTTAATGAATGTTTATGCGCCGTCAAGATCATTAAGATCAAGAGAATTGTTGTATGCGGAGCGCCACTCTACCTTGTATGGTCAGCGGGAGCCTATTTGTCGTAGTATCAATCTGTTTAATATTGCCAATGAAGATGTTGATATATTTTGCATGTCCAGAGAAACTTTAAAAAATTCTCTCAAACATGTTGATTTTTAACTTAATTATTTATTTCTGCTTCTGCTTATATGTACATACATTATATTTATAATTTATTTACTTTGTTCTAGTTATTTTTTTTTTTTCAAATCTGTTGATATTTTCATATCGTAGATAAATAAATAAATAAAAAAGAGGCTGGGATGCGACCCACACTGATAACTTCCCATCCCGTCTGTCGATTTGTCTTGCTTAAAAGTTTGTCTATATGTATCAATTTTTACCAAATTTGCGTACTATTTTTTGTAGATTTTATTTTTTTATGAAAAAACAGACTGTTGAATTTTTATTAAAAAAATTACTGAATATCAGAAACAATATTTTCTGTGAAATAAAATAAGTTTGAAGCCAATATTTGTAATTTTTGAAAAGCTGTTTGAGTCGAAAGTAAATTTTTACCAAGTTTTAGTATTGTTTTTTTTTTAGGTTTTTATTTTTTGTAAAAAACCTGTCAATTAGATTTTTCTCAAAATTTTACTGAATGTTGACAACAATATCTCAAAGTTTTAAAAAGATATTTGAGTCGAAAAACAATTTTTACCAACTTTTATTAATTTTTTTGTTTAGGTTTTTATTTTTTGTAAAAAAAACTGTCAATTCGATTTTTCTCAAAATTTTATCGAATGTTGAAATAAATATTTCTTATAAGTTAAAATTAGTCAGAAGCCGTTATCTCAAATTTTTGAATAGATATTTAAGTCGAAATCAATTTTTACCAACTTTTTTTAATTTTTTTTTTCGGTTTTTAATTTTTTGTAAAAAACCTGTCAATTCGATTTATTTCAAAATTTTACTGAATGTTGAAAACAATATTTTTGAAAGATAAAAGTAGTTTAAAGCCAATAACTCAAAGTTTTGAAAAGATATTTGAGTCGAAAATCAATTTTTACCAACTTTTATTAATTTTTTTTAGGTTTTTATTTTTTGTAAAAAAAACTGTCAATTCGATTTTTCTCAAAATTTTATCAGATGTCAAAAACATTATTCTTCATTGCACAAAATTGTTTTGGAGATGAAATCATATTTTAGTCGTAAAATTTTCGAGGTGACAAATTTTTTTTTCAGTTTTTTTGATTTATAAAAAAACCCGTTAATTGGATTTTTTTCCAAAAATATAATTGTCTTGTATCACGTTACAATATATAATATAAAATTTAATTCAAGTCTCTAGCGTCATTGGTTCATGAGATATTTAGGTTAACCAAAATGTTCACCTTTTTTTTAAACTGCTATGGTAAAAAAACCACCCACGCAATTTTCTTGAGAGCCCTTTCTGCATCTTTCTACCCTATTATCTGTATAACAAAATTTATTTGAAGTCGATATCTCTTCTGGTTCTTGAGCTATGGACGACGAAAAAAACGTCGCGAACGTACGGACGTACGGACGTACGTACACACGCACGCACAGACATCTTTCTAAAAATCTTTTATTTCGACTCTAGGGACCTTGAAACGTCGAGAAATGTCAAAATTTTCAATTTGTCAAATCGGACCCATTACAATAACTTCCTATGGGAAGTTAATAAATAATGACGGTAGGTTGCTTTCTTCCCTGAAATGACTTACACACAGAAATGATTTAGTATTGTAAGTCACTAGGCGCTAATTCCTAACGGGTTGTCACGTTACCTAATTTATTTTTGACGTGACAACGTCTTAAATTAGGTTGCGGCTGGGAGTCACTTATGAAAAAGTGTAACGCCCGGTAACGTAACGATGAGTCACCGAACGAGAGAGAGGCCCGCCGAATGCCTTGCGTCTCTCTCCCACTCAACTATGATCGGTCTGCCGCGCGCGCAGCACTAGAGAATTAGGCGCATTGAATCGGCGCATGCTTGTGTCTCTGTCTTTGTCTTTCTCGAACGTTCTTGGCGTTGGAAAAACAAGAAAGCGTCATAATACAAGTTCACACGTGGTGTGGTTAAAGTATCGTCAGCTGTGTCTGTAGTGAAAATGTGGAGTGCTTAGATTCGTCATTTACAACAACTACAACAATAAAGGTAAATAATTGTACACTGATATTTCATTATCGTAAACTATGATTGATTGATTAATTGTTAGATTGACACAAAAGTTGAGAAACTGAGTTTATAGGTTATGTCATACTATTGATAAATGTTAATAGTGTTAAGTAAATTATTAGTTTAAAAAATTTGTGCAATTCTTATTTTCATTCAATTCCTTGTTCCTATTGTGCAATTTAATTATATTCATATCAATAAATATTCTACCGAGAAAAAGACGTTGTCACGTAAAATCTTCGCCCGTAAAACCGACTTTACAGGCAACCATTTTTTAACTTCCCATAGGAAGTTATTGTAATGGGTCCGATTTAACAAATTGAAAATTTTGACATTTCTCGACGTTTCAAGGTCCCTAGAGTCGAAATAAAAGATTTTTTAGAAAGATGTCTGTGCGTGCGTGTGTACGTACGTCCGTACGTCCGTACGTCTGTACGTCCGTACGTCCGTACGTTCGCGACGTTTTTTTCGTCGTCCATAGCTCAAGAACCAGAAGAGATATCGACTTCAAATAAATTTTGTTATACAGATAATAAGGCAGAAAGATGCAGAAAGGGCTCTCAAGAAAATTGCGTGGGTGGTTTTTTTACCATAGCAGTTTAAAAAAAAGGTGAACATTTTGGTTAAACCTAAATATCTCATGAACCAATGACGCTAGAGACTTGAATTAAATTTTATATTATATATTGTAACGTGATACAAAACAATTATATTTTTGGACAAAAATCCAATTAACGGGTTTTTTTATAAATCAAAAAAACTGAAAAAAAAAATTTGCCACTTCGAAAATTTTACGACTAAAATATGATTTCATCTCCAAAACAATTTTGTGCAATGAAGAATAATGTTTTTGACATCTGATAAAATTTTGAGAAAAATCGAATTGACAGTTTTTTTATAAGAAATAATAACCTAAAAAAAATAAAAAAAAAAGTTGGTAAAAATTGAGTTTTGACTCAAATATCTTTTCAAGACTTTTAGATATTGGCTTTAAACTACTTTTATCTTTCAAAAACTGTTGTTTTCAACATTCTGTAAAATTTTGAAAAAAAAAGAATTGACAGTTTTTTTACAAAAAATTAAAACCCGAAAAAAAAATTTAACAAAAGTTGGTAAAAATTGATTTTCGACTTAAATATCTTTTTAAAAATTTGAGATTATGGCTTCTAACTAATTTTAACTTATAAGAAATATTGTTTTCAACATTAGGAAAAATTTTGAGAAAAATCGAACTGACAGTTTTTTTACAAAAAATAAAAACCTAAACAAAAAAATTAATAAAAGTTGGTAAAAATTGATTTTCGGCTCAAATAGCTTTTCAAAAATTAAAAATATTGGCTTCAAACTTATATTATTTCACAGAAAATAGGTATTGTTTTTTATATTCAGTAATTTTTTTATAAAAATCCAACAGTCCGTTTTTTCATAAAAAAAAATAAAATCTACAAAAAATAGAACGCAAATTTGGCAAGAATTGATACATTTAGACAAACTTTTAAGCAAGACAAATCGATAGACGGGATGGGAAGTTATCAGTGTGGGTCGCATCCCAGCCTCTTTTTAATTTATGTTTCAAAGAAGATAATTTCACCGAAAATAAATTCAACAGACAACGATTTATTGGAGTGTAATCCTGAAAACTTAAATCCCGAAAACCCAAATTCACTAAAATCTAAGATCTTGATAGTTTAAAACCCCAAAAATAAAACTAATTGTTGTTGTTTTTATGTGATACCAATTTCTTGACGAAGGTCTAAAATAAAAAAAAAAAATTTAAATCTTTAAACTACGGGAAAACTGATTGGGCTACATACAGAAACAAACTAAATAAAACCAGGACTATTAAGTTCTACGCTAGTGAACTTGATAGTAAAATCCTTAACCTCACATTAGCTATGAATAGTGTAACGAATAAATGAAATTAAAATAATATAATAATAATATAATGAAAATAATAATAGTAATACTACTACTATCATCATACCCTCATCAAATTACTTCCACTTCATTATAGTACTCACGACTTCTTTCCTTCCATTACCCTCAGCTTGTCTGCCAATCGATTTCCGAAATCTCCAAAACATCATCGACAACCAAACCAAAGGCCACAGAAATCCACAAGACGTAAGCACATAGACTCCTTTACAGAAGTGAACAGCAGAGTCACTTTCTCAACCCTTCTGAGAAAAAAACCCTTCCGTCCACCTTTAGTGAATATGTCTCGATGTTGTACATAACTTCTCAAAACACCAAATGTCGACTCAACAGTCGAGTTACTTGTCGTTTCAAAATCGTCGTATACCCCATTATTGTACACGAGTTACAATAACTCAAATGGTTTTGTTTGACTCTTGCCGACCATTCACAACCAAACTGACTACTATAACTCGCTGTAATCATCGAATCATATCCCTATGAGAGAACCACTAGATTTATAGAGAGATAATTTCTTAAAGTATGGAGCTGCGACTAAGCAACTTCCGCTTCAGAAAAGAAACGATAGCATTACTCTCTAACCCCCATGATTCTCTAAAGGAATCTATCCTCATCTTACACGCGACGTTTATTTCCAACGAAACCACTAGGAAAGTCCACGCCGTTTTCGGACAAGGGTGCCTGCGCTCTACAGCCACCTGGCCTGCTGGGTGCACGATTGCTTAGCTCGTCGGTGGGGAGGGATCTTGCAGCTGGAGCGGAGACGGTGTTACACTGTTTTCAGACCGACTAATCTAGATGTTGTAGACTAGAAAAATATGTTAAGAATTCCTAGGACCCGAAGTTAGTAAACTATGTACACGACAGTTGAAAGATTGTACCTATCCTTCATGATATTCTTTCTCGTGAATTGACAAGATCTTCCGTGATTTATTATGGAGGAACATAGATGGTCATGTCCTCTGAACCGTACTTTACCCTTCCCTATCATGTCAGATGTACGACCTGACACGAACCTATGGTTTCCATTTGGATCTAAAATTCAGAAACCCCTTATTTGAGAGACACGGCTGTTGTTGTGCTCTCTACCTTTCTTAACCCTTCCCTACGACTTGAAGAATCGACATTCTTCCAGTTCCTATGTTTGATTCTCTAAGGTATTATTTTTATGTTCTCGAGAATCCCCTTATTTGGATAAGAGAAGTTTAAACTAAACTCCTCTTAAATGTTTCAATCCACACTCTCTCGACCCCCTTTCTTCTTACTTACATTATCATGGTTTTTCTGTTACATCTCAGAATATTCCAATAGCATATCATTTCTATACTTCTCAAAAAAAAAATTCACAACAACAGAATGTTCGGTTCTTGATTTTTACAAATGTTATTTATTACAATATTTAACTTAATCTCTATCTTCTAAATAATCTTACAGTACCTCCTGTATACACTACCTAACTAAACTAAAACTCTTTAACTTAACCTCTAATTTCTACTAAACCTTATTAACTCCAAAAATCTCAAAATAAAACTTTAAGGTTGAATTTGTTTAACGACGTAATAAAAGAATCGTCTCTTACATTCACGTCTCGCTTTGTTAGTTTTTAAATCTATTATAAACTTAAGTATTCGCATCTCTTATCTCGTTTTCTTATCTTTGTCGCGAAATACATTCGTATCCTTTTTATTCTTTTAACTAATTAATTACAAATCCTCTTTAATTTTCTCACTAAGAACGTTTCAATATAGTCTCTCACAATCGCTTATGTATCAAAATTTTATCGACACAAAAAAAAATATCACCGTATGTCTCATTTATATAAATATCATTTGATAAATAAAACAAAAAAGAGGCTGGGATGCGACCCACACTGATAACTTCCCATCCCGTCTATCGATTTGTCTTGCTTAAAAGTTTGTCTAAATGTATCAATTCTTACCAAATTTGCGTTCTATTTTTTGTAGATTTTATTTTTTTTTATGAAAAAACGGACTGTTGGATTTTTATAAAAAAATAACTGAATATAAAAAACAATATTTTCTGTGAAATAAAATAAGTTTGAAGCCAATATTTTTAATTTTTGAAAAGCTATTTGAGCCGAAAATCAATTTTTACCAACTTTTATTAATTTTTTTGTTTAGGTTTTTATTTTTTGTAAAAAAACTGTCAATTCGATTTTTCTCAAAATTTGTCCTAATGTTGAAAACAATATTTCTTATAAGTTAAAATTAGTTAGAAGCCATAATCTCAAATTTTTGAAAAGATATTTAAGTCGAAATTCAATTTTTACCAACTTTTGTTAAATTTTTTTTTCGGTTTTTAATTTTTTGTAAAAAAACTGTCAATTCTATTTTTTTCAAAATATTACTGAATGTTGAAAACAATATTTTTTGAAAGATAAAAGTAGTTTAAAGCCAATATCTCAAAGTCTTGAAAAGATATTTGAGTCAAAACTCAATTTTTACCAACTTTTTTTTAATTTTTTTTTTAGGTTATTATTTTTTGTAAAAAAACTGTCAATTCGATTTTTCTCAAAATTTTTCCTACTATTGAAAACAATATTTCTTATAAGTTAAAATTAGTTAGAAGCCATAATCTCAATTTTTTGAAAATATATTTAAGTCGAAAATCAATTTTTACCAACTTTTGTTAATTTTTTTTTCGGTTTTTAATTTTTTGTAAAAAAACTGTCAATTCTATTTTTTTCAAAATTTTACTGAATGTTGAAACCAATATTTTTTGAAAGATAAAAGTAGTTTAAAGCCAATATCTCAAAGTTTTGAAAAGATATTTGAGTCAAAACTCAATTTTTACCAACTTTTTTTTATTTTTTTTTAAGTTATTATTTTTTGTAAAAAAAACTGTCAATTCGATTTTTCTCAAAATTTTATCAGATGTCAAAAACATTATTCTTCGTTGCACAAAATTGTTTTGGAGATGAAATCATATTTTAGTCGTAAAATTTTCGAAGTGACAAATTTTTTTTTTCAGTTTTTTTGATTTATAAAAAAAACCGTTAATTGATTTTTTTTCCAAAAATATAATTGTTTTGTATCACGTTACAATATATAATACAAAATTTAATTCAAGTCTCTAGCGTCATTGGTTCATGAGATATTTAGGGTTAACCAAAATTTTCACCTTTTTTTTAAACTGCTATGGTAAAAAAACCACCCACGCAATTTTCTTGAGAGCCCTTTCTGCATCTTTCTGCCTTATTATCTGTATAACAAAATTTATTTGAAGTCGATATCTCTTCTGGTTCTTGAGCTATGGACGACGAAAAAAACGTCGCGAACGTACGGACGTACGGACGTACGGACGTACGTACACACGCACGCACAGACATCTTTCTAAAAATCTTTTATTTCGACTCTAGGGACCTTGAAACGTCGAGAAATGTCAAAATTTTCAATTTGTCAAATCGGACCCATTACAATAACTTCCTATGGGAAGTTAATAAAAATATGTGTTCAACAAAATATAGTATTATAGAAACAGAAACATTTTCACTCACCAAATCTTTATACTCCTCGTTGAAGTGCACTCGAACTCGGATGATGTATGTAGGTAACAGCATTCAATAATTATCACAATTTGTTGTTAAATTTTCTTTTATCAAATGACATATATTCACTTTCACAATTTACCTTTCTTCTGACTATATTTCCTGTAGTACAAATTTTTGCTGTATTTTGTTTTAACTTATCTGAAAACTACTGTACTTCCACTGAAACTAATGTGAGGAATCTTTTACCTCTTTAACTTATCAAGTAACCTTTACTCTATCTTATTTCCGTATCATATTTTCAGATACTTTCATTCCTAAGTTTTACGTTGGTATCATATTTTCAGATACTTTCTTTGGTTAAAACAAACAAACAAATTGACTATATTCTTTTAGATTCTTTTCTTGTCGGTATTTAAGTTCACTGTTCTTTCACTATCTCCTTCCTTTACCTTGTTTCTAAACTTTATTAACTCTTTACTGAAATTCTTGTTTGAACTAACAATCCCTCTTTCTTAGACAAAACAAATCTTGAAAGTAGGTATTCTTTCTAACTACTCTTCACGAATCTAACTAATGCTTTCCTTTGCGACACTGACCTACCTTTATAACTCTATATATGTATACTTAAGAATAAATATAACACACAATGATAACACTTAAATATCACCACTTTTTATGCTTGTTATATAGATCACCATCCTTTATCCTCAAAGATTTTATTGAATCCTTAGGTAGGTAATTACAGGTAACAGGTGTGCATAGATTTATGAACTTTCTTGTATTTGCTTCATGACTCTGGTGTCACTGCTGATTTCTCTTGAAGATTGATCTTGCTGGTTCTTACTTGATGAAATGAATTTCTCTCGAACGATTCTTGACTGTTGAATTTTTGAAATATCAGTTCTGACGAGTAATTGACGGGCTGTTTGTAGGTACTTTCATATGACATGTGTCTCGGAGTGTGAACTAGAAATGCGTTACGATTTTTCTAGAAAAGATTTCTAGTGTTCTGTCCGCAAAACAGAACAGAATTTTCTTGAAGTTTGCTTTCTTTTTGTTTGACGAACTTTCTGTTTTAGCTAATTTATTTTTCAATGTTAAGAGGATCCTTACCGGGAGATGAATTCTCTAGGCAAGATCATTCAGGAAGGTATATAGGTATATACTCGTCCTCTACGAATTTTGTTACGTGATTAGCGATGTACATGCAACTAAAGTTGTCCAGAAAATAGATACGCCACTTTTATCGGAATTGTTGCGGAATTTGTAACTATGCCGAAGTGTAAGTGAACATACAAATTTTAAGGTGTAAGTGACAAACTAAAAACTTTTAATGAAGTGTGAGTGGCACAAAAAAAAACTTTTAATGGAGTGAAAAAAAAAGTATTTCAAAAAAAAAAGTGCAAAAAAAAAGAAAAAGAAATATTTAAAAACGTTGTCTGGCCGCCGTGTAATTCTCTTGAAAGTTCTACGCCTCGTCGCTTTATCTCGTCGCGCCTGTGGGAATCGAAGTAAATGAAAGGAAAACTTTAGAACTTTCGAAATCACATGTGCAACCACAAAAAAAGATATTTTATGTTCTTTCTTTTCTTTTCAGGCTTTTCTTTCTTATTTTTCAGAACAAAATATATATAGTTTTATTACCTTTCCATTTTATGTGGGATTTACCCAAATTTTACTCGCTGCGTAGACATGTTCTTTTACTTTCCAAAGGGTAATTCCTTGCTCCTTAGATTCAGCGCAATGAATTTAATTTCGTACTTCGTTTAGTTAAACAATCTTGCTAATGATTTTAGTGTATTATTTCCTAATAAAAAAAATTCATCTACTTTACTTTATATATTCTATTGGTTTTTGTTAGATATTTTTCTTACCATTATTCCAGGAACTTTCAGATTATTTTAAAAGAACGTGTTATGCGTTTGACGGCCAGACAGAAAAAGGAAAGATGTCTGCCATCGACGAACGCAAGAACTCTTGATTGGGTGTCGCCGGCTACATGGAACTAATTGGAATTGGAATTCCAATTGGCTCGATGTGAAGGATTCATTCACAATAGAGTTTATTGTCTTTGAATGTTTTTCCGGTTTCAGATATGTTCAGAATGGGTGCGTTTATTTTCCTAACCAATTCGATATTTCTTATACTTAGATTTATTCTGACTTTATTTTCGACTTTTGTTGGAATACCAGATTAAATCGTATTAGTTTTTAAATGAGATTGTCAGTTAAGTTTCCAAATTTAGTTCTCTCTATCTTATTACTTGATCTAAAATTATTAAATTTACCTCCCAAAGTTACCTCCCAAAGCATGTTTTCACTTGAGTGTGCTTGATGGACTTGTGTGTTTACACAGAGTACATCAGTATATGTTTGATGCATCGGACATCCTGAATAGTTCAGACTATCCGATCATGCCGTGTTTCCTACAAAACTTGTTCTTCTGACTAGTTTCTAACTCGTCTGAAGGACAAGAAAAGAAACGGAATTTGCGTCTTCGTTCTAACAGGAGTCTCATGCACAGCTGACTAAGCCGGGCTACTGCCTCATAATTGAACTACCTTTTTAAATCTTTGGTATGAACTACTGACTCGAATCCTTTATCCTCTTTGACTCTATACAAATTGTTGCCTACGACTTTTAAAACTTTCACTTTCAAAAATTTAGGAATAAGTTTGGCGCTTCGGTGTTTCGTTGCGTCACTAAGCACGAAGTTGCGTTTGAATACTACATCTCCTACTTCAAATTTAACGAATTTACTTCTAAGATTATAGTTGTTCTTATAGGTTTCATGAGCTTGTTCTAATGCTGTCTTAAGATGGGCGTGCAAAATGTTCATTTTCGCTGTTTTTGGTAACCAGTCTATCTCGCTTTGGTTCAGACCTTTGAGTTTTCTTAAAAGACTATAATCGGCGCCATGCTCGATCATCCTCTGCCCGAACAATGCCTCGTATGGCGACATGCCCAGAACAGAATGAACTGACGTACGTAAAGCACTGCTTATACAAGACAAATACTCGTCCCAGTTGTATTGTCGCGGATCGATGTAAGCACGGATGGCAGATAAGATTGAGCGATTGACTCGTTCGCTAGCGTTTGCTTGTGGAGCGTACGCAGCCGTCTTCACATGTCTTATGCCAAACATTTCTACCATTTTCGCAAATTCTTTACTCAAGAATTGAGAACCGTTGTCGGACAATAAACTTTCGGGTACACCGTAAATTAAGAATATTTCGTCTTTTAAAAATTTGATTACCTCATTCGAATTTGCCTTTTTCAAAGGTTTGATGAAGACAAATTTAGTTAATTGGTCTAAAGCAATTATGATATATGTGTTTCCTTTACGTGATCGCGGATATGGTCCGAGAAAATCCACATACACATGTTGGAATGGTCTTTCCACAGTATATGCGTCTCCCATTTCAGTTCGCAAAATCACATTAGCTGATTTGGTTGTTTTGCAAGTATCACAGCTACTTACAAACGCTTTGACTTGAGAAGCCATCGCTGGCCAGTAAAACTGTTGACGTAGCCGGTACAATGTCTTGGCCACACCTCCATGAGAAGCTCTTGGCGGACAATGAGCCCGAGAGATCATTGGTTCGGTCAGCGACGATGGAATCCATAACTTCCAGACTTGTGGGTCCTGAAGCGTATTTCCTGTACAATGCCTGATCTTCTTATATACGAAACCTTTCGAAACTCGAAGATCAGGTAATCTTTCTTTATTATTACTGATGTGTTCTGCAATCTGGAGATATTCTTCCGACTTAAAAGCTGGATCTTCCAGATCGACATGCAACACTTCAGACGGATTTGTTGACATAGCCCCCGGTTGGCATACAACCGAATGCAGACCCTCTACCTCATGAGTACGAGACAAAGCATCCGGCACTACATTCAGAGTACCCTTCCGGTGTTCTATCCCAAAGTCAAATCCTTGTAATTTGAGACTCCATCGCGCTAATCTCCCCGTTGGATCTCTCAAACTCATCAGCCACTTAAGGCTCGCGTGGTCGGTGATAACCAAAAATCTGTACCCCTCCACGTACGGTCTAAATTTTTGTATTCCCTTCACTGCCGCTAGACACTCACGCTCGGTGACTGAATAGTTCCGTTGCGCAGCGTTCAGCTTTTGGGAGTAATAATAAATTGGTCTCTCTACCCCTGACTCATCCTTCTGACACAACACGCAGCCTATGCCTGTATTTGATGCGTCGCATAAAATGACAAATTGTTTGCTGAAATCAGGATTAATCAAGATTGGAGCTGATGTTAATGCTCTCTTGATTGCTTCAAAAGCTTTAAGTGCTTCCTGCCCAAACTCAAACTTTTGATGTTTCTTAAGAGTGTCTGTCATAGCACTAGCTACTCCAGAGAAGTTTTCGATGAAACGCCTGTACCAGCCCGCCATGCCGAGAAATCGACGTACTTGCCGCGTTGACGTCGGTACAGGAAAATCTACAATAGCAGATATCTTCGCCGGATCTGCCTTCAAACAACCTGGTCCTACTACGTATCCTAGGTACTGAAGTTCTTGGAAGCAGAACTTGGACTTTTCGACGTTAATCGTCAATCCCGCTTCCAACAACCTGTTCGCTATTATCCGTAGTATTCTCATGTGTTCTTCAAATGTTTTTGAGATGACCAAAAGATCATCCAAGTAAACAAATACTTGATCTCGCAATTCTTGTGGAACAACCAAGTTCATCAGGTATGTCAGACTCTGAGCAGCGTTCGAGAGACCGAACGGCATCACTTTGAACTGATAGAGCGGTCTTCCGGGGACGGTAAAGGCTGTCTTCTCCCGTGAACTTTGCTCCAGTGGTATCTGCCAGTACGCATCTTTCAGGTCCACACTCGAGATGAAATGAGTCTCTGAAAGGCGTGCCAACAATCCCTCTATCTGAGCAATTGGATTCGCATTCTTTTTAGTTACGGAGTTTACCTTCCGAAAGTCCAAGCACATGCGGTTCTTTCCTGGTTTTCGTACCAATACAACAGGTGAACTCCATGGGCTGGAACTCTCTTCAATAACACCTAACTCAAGCATGCGGTCCAATTCCTCGTACACTAGGGCTTGTACCGCAGGAGATATGGGATAATGACGCTGTTTGGTTGGCATCGCATCACCCGTATCTATCGTATGTTCAATAAGATGAGTCCGTCCTAAACCTCTCTCAGCGAAAGATGGAAAGAGCTCAATGACTTCTTTCAATACCTTCGACTCTTGGTTGGACAAAACACATTTGGTCGGTTCTTTATATTCGTCTTCGGATTCGGGAGCGTTGTCTAATGATGATATTAAATGTGGAGCTATTTGGAACGAAGCCCAGAAATCAACCCCTAAATAAAGTGGTTGTGATAGCGATGGAACGACGAACAAATCCAATTCGCGGACTAGGCCCTTGTATTGGATTGCTGCCCTGACCATGCCCACAATTGCTTGTTTTTTCCCATCAGCTGTAGAAACAGCTGAAGAAAATTCTTTGAAAGGAATTTTGTTCGTTTTCAAATATTCTGTTGCTTCTGAGCCTAGACAACTGATGCTGGCTCCGGAGTCCAAAAGACCGAGCCACGATTTTCCAAATATTTCTACAGAAACATAAGGACGCGGATCGTTGTTATTGTTCTTTAGGTTTGTCGCAGATATTGCTTTATGTTGTTTTCTTCTTGTTTTCATCCTACTTCTTAATTTTGCAACTTTCTTCGAACGACATGGGAATGTCAAAATTCGTTTCCGAGCTTTATAATATTCAATTTGTCGCTCTTGTAAAGGTCTCTTCAAAGGACATAAGTTAGTTTTTTCAGACTTTGTTACAACCGGTTTTTCGAATGATTTCTTATGTTCAGGTTTCAAGATTGTGATTTTATTTATGGGTACTTGAGGGTTAATTACTTTGTCGAGTACTTGGTCTTCACAATTTCCCCCTCGATTGGAAAATTGCTCTTTGGACCGTTTTCCGAACAGATAGGACAATTAGGTGTTACCGTTTCTTCCCGACCACACTTAAAACAGAAGAGTCGTCTTCTGGTGTCAGGACACTCTCTAAAGAGATGACCCACGCCCTTACAATTCCAGCACTTAAATTCGTCTTCCCTATGGAAAGCTTCCAATGAAGTGTCTGGTTTTGCCTCTTCTATTGCTAGCTGATGTTGGTCTAGCTCATGAACTTGTTTACGAACTGGTTGGTTCGAGTAGTTTGTCGGTGTTTTGAAACGTTGATTGTCGCTGTTATTATTACCGTTCAGGAACTTTTCAATCGTTCTACAAACGTAAACTAACTCAGCAAGGCTGTTAGTGTTAAAAGTAATTAATAACTCTCCCATTCTTCTCTTCACATTTTGTTTGACTAGTTCAACTATCTCTTTCGCGGGTTTGGGGACTTTCATTCTGGAATTCAACTTTATGATATCATCATAAAAATCGTTGAAGCTCTCGTTGAACGCCTGCTTCCTGTCCATCATCCTTCTGTACAACTCAGGGTCTGTCTCCAAACTCCTATATTGTTCCAGTAAAGCTGACTTCAAAGATTGCCAAGACGTTCTCGGATTGTTTTTCAAATACATCCAATACCACGCTTCAGCGGAACCACTCACAAAATGGTGAAAATTTGTTACCACTTCTTCCCAAGAACAATGATAACTGTCCTTCACTATTTCTATCCTAAACAAAAATTCATCTATGGACATGTCTTTGTTGTTAAATTTGATTCCCCACTTGTGATAGTGTGGAAATCTCATAAACGAACTAGCTGGTGTTGGTGCTAAGGGTTGGTTCGATGCGGCGGGTGAATCGTTAAGATTCATCAGACTCAACTGAGTCAGAAAATTGTCCACATTGGAACCTCTAGCCATGTTAACGGGATGAACGTTAGGTTCATTCGTTTGAGTTTCAGTCGGGTTGTTTTTATCGTTAGTTGGATTAGGTAGATTATTATGATTCGGTCTTGTAGCTGGTGTTGGTGCCTCGTGTAAATTCCTAACAACTATATCAGTCGGTGGTGCTGTAGGTAATACTTTCGCGAGAGTCTCTCTCACGATATTCCCTACTTGGTCAAGAATCGTCGCTTGATTACGCGCTAATTCCTCCCTAATGAATCTTTGGTCTTCTGTTCGATTTAGACCTACCGTCGCAGACACTACCTCTTGTACATAATTGTCGAAATGATTACTACTTTCAAATGAATTATCCCTCGCGTTGTGACTAGAACTGGCCGCCTGATCATTCGGTCTTGGATTATTTGGAAGACTAACATTGTTGTCGTTGATGTTCTCGTCAACTTCTAAATTCTCATTTAGGTTAACGTCTCTATTCGCGTCGTTTACGGGACTGTTCTACTATGGTTCTCACCACGATCGGCGGGACTATTCCTACGACTACGATTTTGCTGGTTCAATAACATGCTGGCTCTTCTACCGTATCTTATCTCACGCGGTGTTGGATGGAATAATCGCACTCTACCTCTTCCACTCATTAGTGAAAGTCCAAAAACTAAACTTGACTAACTTGACTAAACTAAACTTACTATACTACTATACTCATAAATTTAAAACTCGGTTTTTAATTAATTAAATTTTCATTCACTTTGAATCAAATAGACTTTCCAAAGAATGATCTATAAATTCAACTAATCTCTAACCTAATTCTAAATTTTCTCAAAAAAAATGATAATTTTCGATAAATTTTCAAAAATAAACTAAACTTAATAACTAAATCTTATATGTGCCACCCGGCAAAATTTTCAAAACTATAACTGAATGTGCCACCAGGCAAAAATTTCTAAAACTGAATACGCCACCAGGCAAATTTCTATGATCGCAAAACTATAACGCCACCAGGCAAATTTTTCTCAAAACTAAATACGCCACCAGGCAAAATTTTCTCAAAACTAAATACGCCACCAGGCAAATTTCAAAATACTAAATGTGCCACCAGGCAAAATTTTCTCAAAATTGAATACGCCACCAGGCAAATTTTCCAGAACTATAACGCCACCAGGCAAATTTCAAAAACAAAAAAAAATATATAACTTAATCATAACTTGTTGGGTCTTGAGAGTTGGATCTACTAAATTTAAATATTAATATTTAATAAAAAAAATGGTTTCAAGTATCTAACTACGTCGAAAGATACTCAAATTAAAATTGTTGATTGTGTCTGATCTTCATCACGAAAGATAACGATAAAAGTTTTCCGCTCTCAGAAAAGTTCGGATATTTGCCACACTGCAACAGACGTGAGTCAGGAAATTGTTCAACCAACCACCGGTCAATGTGCCCAAAATCTCCTCACTAAACTTCAAACTGAAACTTTTCTCACAGAACTGGTGTTTATGTATATGAGAACACTTTTTTCCGAAGAAGTGAATTTGTCCGAGCTATCTCTATACTTCTGCAACAGACGTGCGTCGGGAACTTGTTCAACCAACCACCGGTCAAAAGGTTAAGAGAATCACTCCTCCAAACTCTTTCACAAAATAAAGCGTATAGCCTTAATGCAACAGACCACCGGGTTAAATACACCCAAATGCGGACATAAGTGCTAACACTAAATATCGAAGTCGAAAAGAATCGATCGACCTCACTACAACAGACGAAGTCTTACTTAACTACCAAAAACCTCCGGATAATAAGAATCGACTGATTCCCTCCGAATTATACCTCCGAGTGAACTTCTTCAAAAAAAAAAGTTTACTCAACTAAATCTTCGAACAACAAAAAAAAATTGTTTGTCCTAATATCTGTATTGTCTTTCACCCAAAAAAAAAATAAATCACTACTGTCGTTACGTTACCAACTTTCAGGCCCCACGTTGGGCGCCATCTGTAACGAATAAATGAAATTAAAATAATATAATAATAATATAATGAAAATAATAATAGTAATACTACTACTATCATCATACCCTCATCAAATTACTTCCACTTCATTATAGTACTCACGACTTCTTTCCTTCCATTACCCTCAGCTTGTCTGCCAATCGATTTCCGAAATCTCCAAAACATCATCGACAACCAAACCAAAGGCCACAGAAATCCACAAGACGTAAGCACATAGACTCCTTTACAGAAGTGAACAGCAGAGTCACTTTCTCAACCCTTCTGAGAAAAAAACCCTTCCGTCCACCTTTAGTGAATATGTCTCGATGTTGTACATAACTTCTCAAAACACCAAATGTCGACTCAACAGTCGAGTTACTTGTCGTTTCAAAATCGTCGTATACCCCATTATTGTACACGAGTTACAATAACTCAAATGGTTTTGTTTGACTCTTGCCGACCATTCACAACCAAACTGACTACTATAACTCGCTGTAATCATCGAATCATATCCCTATGAGAGAACCACTAGATTTATAGAGAGATAATTTCTTAAAGTATGGAGCTGCGACTAAGCAACTTCCGCTTCAGAAAAGAAACGATAGCATTACTCTCTAACCCCCATGATTCTCTAAAGGAATCTATCCTCATCTTACACGCGACGTTTATTTCCAACGAAACCACTAGGAAAGTCCACGCCGTTTTCGGACAAGGGTGCCTGCGCTCTACAGCCACCTGGCCTGCTGGGTGCACGATTGCTTAGCTCGTCGGTGGGGAGGGATCTTGCAGCTGGAGCGGAGACGGTGTTACACTGTTTTCAGACCGACTAATCTAGATGTTGTAGACTAGAAAAATATGTTAAGAATTCCTAGGACCCGAAGTTAGTAAACTATGTACACGACAGTTGAAAGATTGTACCTATCCTTCATGATATTCTTTCTCGTGAATTGACAAGATCTTCCGTGATTTATTATGGAGGAACATAGATGGTCATGTCCTCTGAACCGTACTTTACCCTTCCCTATCATGTCAGATGTACGACCTGACACGAACCTATGGTTTCCATTTGGATCTAAAATTCAGAAACCCCTTATTTGAGAGACACGGCTGTTGTTGTGCTCTCTACCTTTCTTAACCCTTCCCTACGACTTGAAGAATCGACATTCTTCCAGTTCCTATGTTTGATTCTCTAAGGTATTATTTTTATGTTCTCGAGAATCCCCTTATTTGGATAAGAGAAGTTTAAACTAAACTCCTCTTAAATGTTTCAATCCACACTCTCTCGACCCCCTTTCTTCTTACTTACATTATCATGGTTTTTCTGTTACATCTCAGAATATTCCAATAGCATATCATTTCTATACTTCTCAAAAAAAAAATTCACAACAACAGAATGTTCGGTTCTTGATTTTTACAAATGTTATTTATTACAATATTTAACTTAATCTCTATCTTCTAAATAATCTTACAGTACCTCCTGTATACACTACCTAACTAAACTAAAACTCTTTAACTTAACCTCTAATTTCTACTAAACCTTATTAACTCCAAAAATCTCAAAATAAAACTTTAAGGTTGAATTTGTTTAACGACGTAATAAAAGAATCGTCTCTTACATTCACGTCTCGCTTTGTTAGTTTTTAAATCTATTATAAACTTAAGTATTCGCATCTCTTATCTCGTTTTCTTATCTTTGTCGCGAAATACATTCGTATCCTTTTTATTCTTTTAACTAATTAATTACAAATCCTCTTTAATTTTCTCACTAAGAACGTTTCAATATAGTCTCTCACAATCGCTTATGTATCAAAATTTTATCGACACAAAAAAAAATATCACCGTATGTCTCATTTATATAAATATCATTTGATAAATAAAACAAATAAAAATATGTGTTCAACAAAATATAGTATTATAGAAACAGAAACATTTTCACTCACCAAATCTTTATACTCCTCGTTGAAGTGCACTCGAACTCGGATGATGTATGTAGGTAACAGCATTCAATAATTATCACAATTTGTTGTTAAATTTTCTTTTATCAAATGACATATATTCACTTTCACAATTTACCTTTCTTCTGACTATATTTCCTGTAGTACAAATTTTTGCTGTATTTTGTTTTAACTTATCTGAAAACTACTGTACTTCCACTGAAACTAATGTGAGGAATCTTTTACCTCTTTAACTTATCAAGTAACCTTTACTCTATCTTATTTCCGTATCATATTTTCAGATACTTTCATTCCTAAGTTTTACGTTGGTATCATATTTTCAGATACTTTCTTTGGTTAAAACAAACAAACAAATTGACTCTATTCTTTTAGATTCTTTTCTTGTCGGTATTTAAGTTCACTGTTCTTTCACTATCTCCTTCCTTTACCTTGTTTCTAAACTTTATTAACTCTTTACTGAAATTCTTGTTTGAACTAACAATCCCTCTTTCTTAGACAAAACAAATCTTGAAAGTAGGTATTCTTTCTAACTACTCTTCACGAATCTAACTAATGCTTTCCTTTGCGACACTGACCTACCTTTATAACTCTATATATGTATACTTAAGAATAAATATAACACACAATGATAACACTTAAATATCACCACTTTTTATGCTTGTTATATAGATCCCCATCCTTTATCCTCAAAGATTTTATTGTATCCTTAGGTAGGTAATTACAGGTTACAGGTGCGCTTAGATTTATGAACTTTCTTGAATTTGCTTCATGACTCTGGTGTCACTGCTGAGTTCTCTTGAAGATTGATCTTGCTGGTTCTTACTTGATGAAATGAATTTCTCTCGAACGATTCTTGACTGTTGAATTTTTGAAATATCAGTTCTGACGAGTAATTGACGGGCTGTTTGTAGGTACTTTCATATGACATGTGTCTCGGAGTGTGAACTAGAAATGCGTTACGATTTTTCTAGAAAAGATTTCTAGTGTTCTGTCCGCAAAACAGAACAGAATTTTCTTGAAGTTTGCTTTCTTTTTGTTTGACGAACTTTCTGTTTTAGCTAATTTATTTTTCAATGTTAAGAGGATCCTTACCGGGAGATGAATTCTCTAGGCAAGATCATTCAGGAAGGTATATAGGTATATACTCGTCCTCTACGAATTTTGTTACGTGATTAGCGATGTACATGCAACTAAAGTTGTCCAGAAAATAGATACGCCACTTTTATCGGAATTGTTGCGGAATTTGTAACTATGCCGAAGTGTAAGTGAACATACAAATTTTAAGGTGTAAGTGACAAACTAAAAACTTTTAATGAAGTGTGAGTGGCACAAAAAAAAACTTTTAATGGAGTGAAAAAAAAAGTATTTCAAAAAAAAAGTGCAAAAAAAAAGAAAAAGAAATATTTAAAAACGTTGTCTGGCCGCCGTGTAATTCTCTTGAAAGTTCTACGCCTCGTCGCTTTATCTCGTCGCGCCTGTGGGAATCGAAGTAAATGAAAGAAAAACTTTAGAACTTTCGAAATCACATGTGCAACCACAAAAAAAGATATTTTATGTTCTTTCTTTTCTTTTCAGGCTTTTCTTTCTTATTTTTCAGAACAAAATATATATAGTTTTATTACCTTTCCATTTTATGTGGGATTTACCCAAATTTTACTCGCTGCGTAGACATGTTCTTTTACTTTCCAAAGGGTAATTCCTTGCTCCTTAGATTCAGCGCAATGAATTTAATTTCGTACTTCGTTTAGTTAAACAATCTTGCTAATGATTTTAGTGTATTATTTCCTAATAAAAAAAATTCATCTACTTTACTTTATATATTCTATTGGTTTTTGTTAGATATTTTTCTTACCATTATTCCAGGAACTTTCAGATTATTTTAAAAGAACGTGTTATGCGTTCGACGGCCAGACAGAAAAAGGAAAGATGTCTGCCATCGACGAACGCAAGAACTCTTGATTGGGTGTCGCCGGCTACATGGAACTAATTGGAATTGGAATTCCAATTGGCTCGATGTGAAGGATTCATTCACAATAGAGTTTATTGTCTTTGAATGTTTTTCCGGTTTCAGATATGTTCAGAATGGGTGCGTTTATTTTCCTAACCAATTCGATATTTCTTATACTTAGATTTATTCTGACTTTATTTTCGACTTTTGTTGGAATACCAGATTAAATCGTATTAGTTTTTAAATGAGATTGTCAGTTAAGTTTCCAAATTTAGTTCTCTCTATCTTATTACTTGATCTAAAATTATTAAATTTACCTCCCAAAGTTACCTCCCAAAGCATGTTTTCACTTGAGTGTGCTTGATGGACTTGTGTGTTTACACAGAGTACATCAGTATATGTTTGATGCATCGGACATCCTGAATAGTTCAGACTATCCGATCATGCCGTGTTTCCTACAATAGATCAATAGAAATTGCTTGTCCAATTATACTAATAAAAAGGAAAAGGAAACCACAATGGTGAGCCTAACAGCTAGACTCGCTGAGAAGAGAATGTATGAAACTCTTTAACCCAACCAAAACCTGAAGACTGGCTTCTTAATGGGATTCTTATAAAGAATAACTAAGAATTTATAAGAAGGCACTAAGGAAATCTAAGTGATCTTCCTGTCGTTCTTTCTGTTGTACAATAGAAGAAATTTCCGAGGCCTCTACTAGGCTACGAAAAATTTCAATCAATTTTCGCGGGTAGATTTTGGCGCCCCGTGGCGGCCATTTTATTTTGGTGACATCTGTCAAATCTTCTGTTTATTATTCAGATGTTTATGCCAAATCATCATGCCAAGTTACACGATTGAACAGCACGTTCAAATGATAAAACTTTATTATCAAAATAAGTGTTCGTGAAGGCAAACGTTGCGCGCATTACGCCCATTTTACGGTAGACGTGGTGGCCTTCCACAGTCGACTCTTCAACGTTTGGTGGCCAAATTTGAGACGACCGGTTCATTAAACAATCAGCCAACTGTACCCGTACGTTCAAGGAACGCAAGATCGCCAGAGAACATCGCCGCGGTCCGTGAATGTACAGCAGAACCCGAGGCAGTCTATTCCTCGTCATGCACAAGAACTCGGCCTTTCGCAAACTTCAACTTGGCGAATTTTGCGTCTGGACTTGGGCCTACACCCCTACAAGATCTTACTGACCAAGGAGCTCAAAGTTCATGATCATAGACAATGCCGTTTGTTCGCTGACTGGACTTCGAATCGTTTGAGAGAGGACCCCAATTTTGGCCGAAAAATCATCTTTAGTGACGAGGCGCATTTTTGAATGAATGGCTGTGTTAACAAGCAAAATTGCAACAACAACACACGCGAGGTTCACCAGGTAATAATAATAAATTCAGCCGGATCTATGCGGAAGAGTCATTGAAAATTGGAATTCTCGGATCCGTGCCACCTTAAGAAACCGATGCGGGCATTTGAATAATGTAATGTTCCACACTCTCAAATAGGTGTTAGCACTATCGAGAAAACAGTTACTAGAGGCACACCACAGGGAGGAGTCATCTCACCCCTGCTCTGGATCCTCGTAGTCAACAAAATTCTCACAAAGTTCAAAGATCAGGGCATTATAATAGTTGCGTATGCAGATGACATAGTGGTTTTGATAACAGGCAAGTTTCTTACCATCATCGAAAACATTATGGAAAATGCATTAAAGGATTTATCTTCTTGGGCAACTAAGAACGGTCTCGGGGTCAACCCCACCAAGACAGAGCTAGTTTTGTTCACGAGGAAAAGGAAACTGGAGGGCTTCAACCCTCCCAAACTAAATGGCATTCCTCTAAAACCTTCTAAGGAAGCTAAATTTCTAGGAATAATCCTTGACTCCAAGCTTACATGGAAGCGTAATACTGAGGAAAGAATGAAAAAAGCACTATGTGCATTCTACACATGCAAAAAGACCTTCGGTGTACGTTGGGGTATGCGACCGCAAGTCATCCAATGGATGTACACAGCGATTGTCAGACCCATTCTTACCTATGGCTCTATTGTATGGTGGAAGGCGGTGGAAAAATCAAGCTATCTCAAGAACCTGAATAAGGTACAGAGACTAGCCTGTATAGGAATTACAGGGGCTCAAAGATCCACACCACAAGCGGGATTGGAAATGATCTTGGACCTCCCGGCTCTGGATGAGTTCATAAAGTGCACGGCAGCCAAAACTGCAATTCGTTTAAGAGAACTGAGTTTTTGGAGGCATAGCACTTATGGCCACGGGTCAATCTTACAAAGATATGACACGATCCCAGGACTGAGAGAGACCACCGATTACATCCCCCCTTTACTAGATTTCGACAGGAAATATTCTATTTTCATACCAGAAAGACAGGGTTGGGATCCTAATTCACTTATAAGTAAACAGGGTATCCCTTTCTACACTGACGGTTCAAAAATGGAATCAGGAACAGGTGCTGGAGTGTTTTGCCAATCTCTCAACATCAGAGCGTCATATAAACTCCCAGCTGACTGTAGTGTCTTTCAGGCCGAGGTCTTTGCCATTGGAAAAGCAGCTGAATTGGCACATCACGAAAAGCTAAGCTCTTCGGAGATTACTTTTTTCGTGGACAGCCAGGCTGCTATCAAAGCCTTAGCCAGTGAGACTATTAGATCAAAAGCAGTTTTAAACTGTAGGAAGGAATTAAACAAAATCTGCCACACTAACCAGGTAAAACTCTGCTGGGTTCCCGTACATAGCAGTATAGAAGGGAATGATATAGTAGACGAACTAGCCAGGAAAGGGTCAAAAGCAGACACAAGTAGTAGCGACCATTCAGTTAGGGGACCACTCGTCCCGATTGGGGTACTCAAGAGGAAGATAGACCTTAAACTAAAAGAGAAAACCAATATCTCCTGGAAATCCAGGAACGATTGTGCAATCTCTAGAAGTTTATGGCCTAACACAAATGAAAAAGAAACTCGGTATATTCTATCGCTGAGTAAAAAGAACATTAAAATCTTGATAGGTGTACTAACAGGTCATTGCGCCATTGGCACAATGGCTAATAGAATAGGGGCATTTGCACCCGACTGTGACTGTCCGAACCTCCAAACCAGCCGACTCCGTCATTTCGGAAACAGGTTTGTTAGAGAGCTGGATGATCTAGCACAGGTCTCAATGGCAAACATGAGGAAATTTATAGATAGCACAGGCTGGTTCGTTAACGAGCCAGTCTGCGCTAATCGACAGAGTTGAATTGAACTGAGAGCATCGATGCTAAATTTTTACTTTTACAGGGGATCACAATGGACCAGTAGGCCCCCGTGTACGCAACAGCTTCTTGCTGTGCACACCCCTTACAACCTAACCTAACCTATATTCCACACTTAATGGCATTCATGTGCCTTTCAAATAAAAATCTTGTTTTCAAAACCCTTTATATTGTCCCATTTTTAATAAACTTTACTTCTTCATTACGTTGTTAGGGCTGTTAACACTTCAAAGCTCAGATGGTGGTAAACTTAAATCTTATATTAAGTCAGGGCTAACCTTTTCAAAAAAAAAAAAAAAAGAGGCTGGGATGCGACCCACACTGATAACTTCCCATCCCGTCTATCGATTTGTCTTGCTTAAAAGTTTGTCTAAATGTATCAATTCTTGCCAAATTTGCGTTCTATTTTTTGTAGATTTTATTTTTTTTATGAAAAAACGGACTGTTGGATTTTTATAAAAAAATTACTGAATATAAAAACCAATATTTTCTGTGAAATCAAATAAGTTTGAAGCCAATATTTTTAATTTTTGAAAAGCTATTTGGGCCGAAAATCAATTTTTACCAACTTTTATTAATTTTTTTGTTTAGGTTTTTATTTTTTGTAAAAAAAACTGTCAGTTCGATTTTTCTCAAAATTATTCCTAATGTTGAAAACAATATTTCTTATAAGTTAAAATTAGTTAGAAGCCATAATCTCAAATTTTTGAAAAGATATTTAAGTCGAAAATCAATTTTTACCAACTTTTGTTAAATTTTTTTTTCGGTTTTTAATTTTTTGTAAAAAAACTGTCAATTCTATTTTTTTCAAAATTTTACTGAGTGTTGAAAACAACATTTTTTGAAAGATAAAAGTAGTTTAAAGCCAATATCTCAAAGTCTTGAAAAGATATTTGAGTCAAAACTCAATTTTTACCAACTTTTTTTTTATTTTTTTTAGGTTATTATTTTTTGTAAAAAAACTGTCAATTCGATTTTTCTCAAAATTTTATCAGATGTCAAAAACATTATTCTTCGTTGCACAAAATTGTTTTGGAGATGAAATCATATTTTAGTCGTAAAATTTTCGAAGTGACAAATTTTTTTTTTCAGTTTTTTTGATTTATAAAAAAAACCGTTAATTGAATTTTTTTCCAAAAATATAATTGTTTTGTATCACGTTACAATATATAATACAAAATTTAATTCAAGTCTCTAGCGTCATTGGTTCATGAGATATTTAGGGTTAACCAAAATTTTCACCTTTTTTTTAAACTGCTATGGTAAAAAAACCACCCACGCAATTTTCTTGAGAGCCCTTTCTGCATCTTTCTGCCTTATTATCTGTATAACAAAATTTATTTGAAGTCGATATCTCTTCTGGTTCTTGAGCTATGGACGACGAAAAAAACGTCGCGAACGTACGGACGTACGGACGTACAGACGTACGGACGTACGGACGTACGTACACACGCACGCACAGACATCTTTCTAAAAATCTTTTATTTCGACTCTAGGGACCTTGAAACGTCGAGAAATGTCAAAATTTTCAATTTGTCAAATCGGACCCATTACAATAACTTCCTATGGGAAGTTAAAAAAGAGGCTGGGATGCGACCCACACTGATAACTTCCCATCCCGTCTGTCGATTTGTCTTGCTTAAAAGTTTGTCTATATGTATCAATTTTTACCAAAATTTGCATACTATTTTTTGTAGATTTTATTTTTTCATGAAAAAACGGACTGTTGGATTTTTATAAAAAAAAAACAATATTTTCTGTGAAATAAAATAAGTTTGAAGCCAATATTTTTAATTTTTGAAAAGCTATTTGAGCCGAAAATCAATTTTTACCAACTTTTATTAATTTTTTTGTTTAGGTTTTTATTTTTTGTAAAAAACCTGTCAATTCGATTTTTCTCAAAATTTGTCCTAATGTTGAAAACAATATTTCTTATAAGTTAAAATTAGTTAGAAGCCATAATCTCAAATTTTTGAAAAGATATTTAAGTCGAAAATCAATTTTTACCAACTTTTGTTAAATTTTTTTTTCGGTTTTTAATTTTTTGTAAAAAAACTGTCAATTCTATTTTTTTCAAAATATTACCGAATGTTGAAAACAATATCTTTTGAAAGATAAAAGTAGTTTAAAGCCAATATCTCAAAGTCTTGAAAAGATATTTGAGTCAAAACTCAATTTTTACCAACTTTTTTTTTATTTTTTTTTAGGTTATTATTTTTTGTAAAAAAAACTGTCAATTCGATTTTTCTCAAAATTTTTCCTACTGTTGAAAACAATATTTCTTATAAGTTAAAAGTAGTTAGAAGCCATAATCTCAAATTTTTGAAAAGATATTTAAGTCGAAAATCAATATTTACCAACTTTTGTTAATTTTTTTTTTCGGTTTTTAATTTTTTATAAAAAAACTGTCAATTCTATTTTTTTCAAAATTTTACTGAATGTTGAAACCAATATTTTTCGAAAGATAAAAGTAGTTTAAAGCCAATATCTCAAAGTTTTGAAAAGATATTTGAGTCAAAACTCAATTTTTACCAACTTTTTTTTATTTTTTTTTTTAGGTTATTATTTTTTGTAAAAAAACTGTCAATTCGATTTTTATCAAAATTTTATCAGATGTCAAAAACATTATTCTTCGTTGCACACAATTGTTTTGGAGATGAAATCATATTTTAGTCGTAAAATTTTCGAAGTGACAATTTTTTTTTTTCAGTTTTTTTGATTTCTAAAAAAAACCGTTAATTGGATTTTTTTCCAAAAATATAATTGTTTTGTATCACGTTACAATATATAATACAAAATTTAATTCAAGTCTCTAGCGTCATTGGTTCATGAGATATTTAGGGTTAACCAAAATTTTCACCTTTTTTTTAAACTGCTATGGTAAAAAAACCACCCACGCAATTTTCTTGAGAGCCCTTTCTGCATCTTTCTGCCTTATTATCTGTATAACAAAATTTATTTTAAGTCGATATCTCTTCTGGTTCTTGAGGTATGGACGACGAAAAAAACGTCGCGAACGTACGGACGTATGGACGTACGTACACACGCACGCACAGACATCTTTCTAAAAAATCTTTTATTTCGACTCTAGGGACCTTGAAACGTCGAGAAATGTCAAAATTTTCAATTTGACAAATCGGACCCATTACAATAACTTCCTATGGGAAGTTAAAAAGCTTTGTTAGTGTTGTTTTTAAACTAGAAAAACAGGACTAAAATAAGTTTCCCCTTTTTATATGCAACTCAGGTCTCACACAAGCTTAACAATTGTTCCTTTTTTATGCAACTCATACTTCCACAAATTGTTAATTCTTTTTTCAAAATCAACAAGTTGCATAGTGTAAGTACTCGTGTGTAGTTAACCCTTAGATTTTGTGTTCAGGCCCTGCATTATAATAATATGAAGAAAATTACAACCAAAACCGACAAAATGAAGTCATCAGAAAATGAAGTAGATACATATATCCTTATGCATCCTTTGTTTCAACGGTAAATGGATGCAAAAAAAGATTTCCTAATCATCAACTTGCTACTTGCTGCTTGCTGCCTACTACACGCTTCACAACGAATGAAAGAAGCAGAGCGGAAAGTAGTGGTGCAGCTGTAGGTAGGGATAACACACATCTCCATTGTGAATGTCGGCAAAAGGACTCAAAGGAATTTTGTTGCTTATTATTTGCACTCGCCAGAGAGTTCAGAATATAGCTTTACTTCATCTGCCTTCAGCTCTGCCTTTCCCTTTTGCTTTAGAACTATGGTCCTTTGAGACAGTTGCAAGTAGAATTACAACAAAAACATAAAGTCGGAAATAATTTCACTATAGAACTGTGAAGTGTAGACATTTTGTTAAGGATAAAGATATAGATTTAACCCCCAAGGCTAACCGCTTACAATTACCAAACACGCCTATATCTACGGCTTGCAACTGCAGTTTCTGTACATAGCAGCTGACCTGCCCGTCCTTTTCGTCGGTCGCGTCGTTCCGTTGATGGGTGGCTACATAGAGGGAGGGGGCTTCAGATGGGGACTGATGGCATTATTTTATGTTGAGAGATCATGGTTATGGTATGAAAAAGGGAGGTGGACAAAGCATCTGGAGATAACCAGTATACCTATACCATTGGGGAGTCCCTGGTGGCTTACAAGTTCATTTCACAGTTCAGACGTCCCTGAATGTAGCAAATTCTCCTCTGAGTAAAGAGAGGGCTTCTGATGGCTTCTGGCTTATGCCATGCCTTTCCCTTTAACTTTGCCTCGCCTTCCCTTGCTTTGTTGTGTTTAGAAGGAATTCTTGTAAGTTTCTGTCCTGGATGTCCTCTGATGCACATGAACATCATCAAGTTATAAATGCATATGCATATATACACTGCATATGTTATGTACTGTACATCTATCTATATAAAACTACACAAGAAGACTTAATTCAAATGCTTTGCATTCTGATGATTGCGTATAGACATAGTTACCGGGCCTCTGTGAACAAAGGTGGCATACTGAGTAAACAACAAAACACATTTTAACTTAATATTATCCCAACGTGTGATGAATGAACAAGGAATGCACTTATAGAATTAAGGATGTAGAAATTATGTCAAATGCCATCCAGGACATCAGCCAGTCCCAGCACACAGCTCTATACTGATACCGAAACGATAACGATAACGATGTTTGATGAAAATGTTTTTGAGATCAATAAAAAATTAAAGCAAATGTAAAGAGAACTTGTCAATTATTGTTGATATATTTTGTACCTATCAGATATCAAAATTGATACTTTTACGAAAGCACTGTCAAAAGCTTGATGTGATGTACAGACACATAGGAAATTAAGTGCTGTAATAAAAAGTTTCATCATATTTGTTTTGGAACTCGAAATAGTACAGCATACAACATTTTGAAAAACATTATGAAAGCTGTATTGACGATTTTTTTTTTAAATTCCTTGTTTTTTAATCTTTATGTCCTCGAAATAAGCCAATTTTAAATAAGATTTTAGACAATGTGCCAAATAAAAATTGATTCTATTTTTAACTTCCCATATAGGAAGTTATTGTAATGGGTCCGATTTGTCAATTTTGACATTTCTCGACGTTTCCCTAGATTCGAAATAAAAGATTTTTAGAAAGATGTCTGTACGTGCGTGTGTACGTACGTCCGTATGTCCGTACGTCCGTACGTTCGCGACGTTTTTTTCGTCGTTCATAGCTCAAGAACCAGAAGAGATATCGACTTCAAATAAATTTTGTTATATAGATAATAAGGCAGAAAGATGCAAAAAAGGCTCTCAAGAAAATTGCATGGGTGGTTGTTTTACCATAGCAATTTAAAAAAAGGTGAAAATTTTGGTTAACCCTCAATATCTCATGAACAAATGAAGCTAGAGACTTGAATTAAATTTTATATTATATATTGTAACGTGATACAAAACTAGTATATTTTAGAAAATAATCCAATTAAAGGTTTTTTTTATAAATAAAAAAAAATGAAAAAAAAAAATGTATCGCCTCCAAAACATTTTCATCTCCAAAACAATTTTGTGCAACGAAGAATAATATTTTTGACATCTGATAAAATTTTGACAAAAATCTAACTGACAGTTTTTTTTATATAAAAAATAAAAACCTAAAAAAAAACATTACTCAAAGTTGGTAAAAATTGAATTTCGGCTCAAATATCTTTTCAAAACTTGAGATTTAGGCTACAAACTTATTTTATCTTATAAGAAATATTGTTTTCAACATTCGATAAAATTTTGAGAAAAATTGAATTGACAGTTTTTTTACAAGAAATAAAAACTTAAAAAAAAAACAATACTTAAACACGGTAAAAATTTACTTTCGACTCTATTTGAGTCAAAAATTAAAAATATTGGCTTCAAACTTATTTCATCTCACATTGAATTGTTTTCGATATTCAATAATTTATTTATAAGAATCCAGTAGTCCGTTTTTTTCAATTAAAAAAATTAAAACCTAGAAAAAATAATTTGCAAAATTCTTAAAAATTGATGTTCGGGTTTTGATATCTCTCAAATTAATTTCATTCATCCAATTTGTATTTGTTTATATAAGAAATAAAAACTTTTAAAAACTGATACTTAAATTGGTAAAAATTGGTAAAAATTTGTTTTCGAATAAAAATATCGTTAAGGAAAATAGATTTTGAAATCAAACTCTTTTATCATATGCAAAATATTGTTGGTACTTTTTAAATTCTTAGAATAATTTAACGGAGAAGTTTTTTTAACAAAACACGAAAACCTTAGGTACAAACCTTTTTAGCAAGCAAATCAACAGACGGGATGGGAAGTTATTAGAGTGGGTCGTATCCCAACCTCTTTTTTTAATATACATAGATGACCTTATTAGAAATATACTATACTGTTTCAGTAACGTTTGTTTGTTTTAGTAAAAAAAAATAAAAAAGTAAAGGGTCCGCCATCTAACGTTTTTTTCACAAGTGCTTATTTCGTGCATGGTAACACTTAGCTCATGTCTGATTTGACAGATAATTAGTTTTATTTTGCCGCTGAACGAATATGGTTGTTTATACGCTTGAACTTCGCTGGGAAATATTGCGACATTACCTAATTTGAATGGTAATGTTGCAGAATGTGTGCGAAAATTACGTACGGATCCTGGAAGAAGAAAAGCACCGTCAGCTCCGTCAGTATGTTCGTTATCTTGTGAAAAAAGTGAAAGAAACTGTCATCATCACCGAAAAACCAAAGCGTGAAAAGCTAAAAACTGTGCGTACACCCGAGAATATTGATGCTGTGGTAGAAAGTGTGCGTGAAGCGCCATCAACAACAATTCACCGTCGTTCTTAACAATTGAACATTTCGGAGACATCATTGAGACGAATTTTGCATAAAAACCTTGGTATGACGCCATACAAAGTCTAATTGGTTAAGGCGTTGAAGCCAACTGACCATCCAATGCGTTTTCACTTCGCTAAGATGCCTATTTTGTCAAAAATTTGGATCATTTGGATCTTGGCGGGTATGTAAATAAGCAAAATTGTCGCATTCTGTGCACAGAAAACCCGCACGCATACATTGAAAAGTATGTGTATCCCTTTGTAGTGATCGGACGTGTTTGCTTAAAGCTCCTTTGTTTTATTTCATTGTTTTGCATTGTTAATTTGTTTGCATTGCTACTTACTAATAAAATGTCATCAACTCTGTGTGGTTCTTGTAATTTGGAAATTTCTGATTCTAACTACATTCAGTGTGAACATTTTTGCAAAAATAAATATCACAAAAAATGTGCTTGCATCTCAGAGGCCAGTTTTAAAATTCTAGTCACCGATGCAAATATGATGTGGCGATGTAATTCTTGTATTGTGTCGCGGCAAATTGCAAACGATTTATTTAACAAGCTCGATAAACTCTCCGCAGAAATCTTAGAGCTCAAAGACCAAATGAATTTCTTAAATAAATCGCTTAGTACCTCTCCAGTGAATAATTCTTCAAAAAAACATTCTACAAAAAGTTCCTCAAAAAATAGAAAAATGAAAAAAATGATACGAATATTCCATTAGGCCAATGCACCCAGGGTACTTCTATGCAATCATCATCGAATAGTGCTCGTGACGGTTCAGAAGAGAAAACCAGCCTTTTTTCTGGAATAAATGAAAAGAACGCAACCATAGAGAATAAGGTTACCCTTTCCCCGGAGATTGCACTTGACCACCAGAAAAGTCGACCTACTCGCAAACATATCATTGGAAACAGTACCTCCACATTGCTTGAAGGTGTTTCTGTTCCCAAATCTAAATGGTTACATTTGTCTTACCTTAGCACAAATACATCGGCAGATTCTCTTACTTCATTTATTGCCGGTGTGCTTGACATCTCACCAAATCTTATTAAATGTACTTTGCTTGTAAAGAAAGGTGCTGACACATCTGATTTCTCTTTCATCAACTTTAAAGCTGCAGTTCCGGAGAACTGCATTGATAAAATTATGGATGCTTCGATTTGGCCTACTGGTGTTCGTGTAAGAGAAATTATTCAATTCCCAAAAAACGACGAGCGAGCGAAACCAATAATCTCTCCATAAAAGTTCAACAACAAAACCTGTTTTCGCTGTTGATGTTCTTGCTGCTGATGTTGTTGCTGTTGCTGATGTTGTTGTTGCTAATGTCGTCCATGCCGTTGATGATTTCAACTCAGTTGGGAGATCTCCTTTATTTGACGTTTCACCTGCTGATGTTGTTGTTGTTCCTGCTGCTGATGTTGCTGCCATGCATGCTGCTGCTGTTACTGCTTTAGACAAATTTTCTCTCTATTATCAGAATGTAGGAGGCATGCGCACGAAAACAAATCAATTCTATACATCCGTAGTGGATTGTACACATGATTTGATTGCACTCACGGAAACATGGCTTTATGATGGCTTACTTTCAACAGAATTATTTGATTCAAGCAGAGATGGCAGAAATGCGATTTTTTTGATTTACTACATTTGTTACGTCTGCTACATAAATGAGGTAGTTAATGTAGTTAAATGTAGTTATTATTATTATTATTATTATTATTATTATTATTATTATTATTATTATTATTATTATTATTATTATTATTATTATTATTATTATTATTATTATTATTATTATTATTATTATTATTATTATTATTATTATTATTATTATTATTATTATTATTATTATTATTATTATTATTATTATTATTATTATTATTATTATTATTATTATTATTATTATTATTATTATTATTATTATAAGCTTTTTTATTTGCCTTTTGAATTTCTTAAATTTATATATACAATTTTCGTTTTAACAATGGTTTTTTTTTTTATAATAAATTTAAATTACAAACAAAGTCTGGTATTAACTTATTAATTATTTTGAAAATTTTTAATTAATTATATTGAAAATTTAGTAAGTAAGTATATAAACCTTTGATTGTTCTTTTCATGAAGATATATTTCTGGCATAAGCCTCCCCCAATGTTGCACATAATTCTCTGTCCTTAGCTTCATTATACCAATTTTGTCTGTAGTCCGATAAATCATCAGCCCATCTTTTCTTGGGTCTTCCAGGTCGTCTTTTGTCAGCTGGAGTCCATTTTGTGATTACTTTAGTCCATCTTTGTTCTTGAAGCCTTGATATGTGTCCTGCCCAGCTCCATTTAAGCCTTCTTGTTCTTTCAACTACATCAATGATTTTTGTTTGTTGTCTTATATGCTGGTTTCGTATTTTTTGGATTTGTCTTATTTTTAGAATTTTTCTTTCCATTTTAGTTTGGCAAATCCTAAGTTTTTCTGTTAAATTTGAGCTTAATCCAAGTGCTTGTAGTCCATAAGTCAAAACGGGTAGTATTCCTGAGTCCATTATATATTTTTTTGTGTTGTTACTTAAATTTGATTCCATTATTTGATGTATATTCCAGAATTGTTTCCAACTGTTTGTGATTCGTCTGTTTATCTCCTTGTTTTCTTGATCTTTGAATGATTTTAATTGTCCAAGGTAAATGTAATCTTCTACATAATCTATCTTTACTCCGTCTAATGTGATATCTATTTTTGTGTGATTGGTCATTGCTTTTGTTTTTGTTTGGTTTATGTTGAGCTAGGGCTTACAAGCAGTAGTCAATTCTTTTAGCATCGATTCGATTTGTTTGGCGTTCGTTGAAATAAGTACAAATGTAGTTAACGTAGTTAAATGTAGCAGACGTAGCGGTAGACGTCAAAACGTAGTTTGAAATGTCCATTCAACCACCAAATTGACAAATTGCATCGAAAAGATAACAATAACAACTGTGAAAGTGTGAAAAACTAACTCTCGTCGTCGGCGCCGGTCGCAGTTTGCAGCTAATCACTTTCACACTATACTCTTAAAATGAACGACAAAAATAAAACAGATGATTATTAAATTTGCATTTTTCTTTCATAAAACTTCGAATTCCTTGATTTAGTTCATTTACGCAACAGATTTGGTTCTTATGTATAGTTCAGTGTTTTTTGTGAAGGTAGCACACGTAACAAATGTAGGGTAGTAAATGAAACAAATCAAACGTGTAGTTTATACAAATAACTACACGTAGTTTACCGATTAGATTACCTGACGTAATCTACTCTGCCATCTCTGGATTCAAGTTTTGTCGTCTTCAGAAGAGACCGTAATGCATTATGTACTGGATTGAATAGAGGGGGTGGAGTGCTGGTTGCGGTTAACTCTGAATTTAATAGTAAAGAAATTGAGTTGTCAGACTGCTCGGGTATGATCGAAAAAATATGTGTTTGTGTTGAACTGTCTATAAAGGTGCGTGTCCATTTGAGAGTAAACGTGCTGCGAGTCGCTCTCAAGCTGCTCTCGAGAGCGATCTCGCAAGTGGACATAGTCTGGAGAGTAGCTCGCGGAGAGTTTACTAATTACTCTCGACATTCGATCTTTTTGAAAGTCACTCGCAAGTGGACACATGTGTTTACCACTATCCGAGATAAGCTCTCGGAATACCAACACAGTTCGTATTTTGCGAGTATCTGTCGAGAGTAAACATGGCAAAGCAGTGGAAACTATGTCTTTTTTTCATATAAATTTGATTTAAAAATACATTTTTACCTTCCCATAGGAAGTTATTGTAATGGGTCCAATTAGTCAAATTGAAAATTTTGTCATTTCTTGACGTTTCAAGATCCCTAGAGTCGAAATAAAAGATTTTTAGAAAGATGCCTGTGAGTGCGTGTGTACGTACGTTCGTACGTCCTTACGTCTGTACGTCCGTACGTTCGCGACGTTTTTTCGTCGTCCATAGCTCAAGAACTAGTAAAGATATCGACTTCAAATAAATATACAAATAATAATACAGAAAGGGATCTCAAGAAAATTGAGTGGGTGGTTTTTTTACCATAGCAGTTTAAATAAAAGGTGAAAATGTTGGTTAACCCCAAATATCTCACGAAACAAAAACGCTAGAGAATTGAATTAAATATTATATTATATATTGTAACGTTATACCAAACAAGTATATTTTATGAAAAAAATCCAATCAACGGTTTTTTTATAAATCAAAAAAAAACTGAAAAAAAATTTGTCACCTCGAAAATTGTACGAATAAAAAATGATTTTATCTCCAAAACAATTTGGTGCAACGAAGAATAACGTTTTTAACATATTTTTTTTAACAAATTTTAAGAAAAATCGAATTGACAGTTTGTTTTAAAAAAAATAAAAACCTAAAAAAAACATTACTCAAAGTTGTTACAAATTAAATTTTGACTCAAATAACTTTGCAAACATTTGAGGTTATGGCTTCCAACTTATTTTATTTTATAAGAAATATTGTTTTCAACATTCGGTAAAATTTTGAGAAAAATCGAATTGACAGTTTTTTAACAAAAAATAGAAACTTAAAAGAAAATTTAACAAAAGTTGGTAAAAATTCATTTCCGACACAAATATCTTTTTAAAAATTTGAGATTATGGCTTGCAAATAATTTTAACTTATAATAAATATTGTTTTCAACATTCATTTTTGATATTCTGTAGTTTTTTTTTAATAAAAATCCATATTTTCAAAAAAAAAAAATCTACAAAAAATAGTACGCAAATTTGGTAAAAATTGATGTTCGGTTCTCGATATCTCGTGAACAATAGAAGATATTGACTTTAAATTAGATTCATTCATCCAATTTGTATTTAATTATTTAAGAAATAAATTTTTTTAACAAATGCTACTAAAATTGGTAAACAAATTTTTTCGACTAAAAATCTCGTTTACAAAAACAGATTTTGAAATCAAATTATTTCATCAAATGCAAAATGTTGTTGGTAATTTTTAAATCTTTTAGAATAATTCAACTAACAAATTTTTAAACAAAACACGAAAACCTACAGACCTTTTAAGCAAGGCAAATCGACAGACGGGATGGGAAGTTATCAGTGTGGATAAAATACATGTCCAACTGATAATATGCTAGCAGAAGAAATCTATCAAGTGGACACGATTATGAGAGTACTCTCAGCAAGAAAACTCTCAATATTCTGGCAGAGAGCTCGCGATAGCAAAACTTCTAAAATTTGGCTCGCAAATGGACAGTCTCCCGAGAGTTGCTCTCGAGATTTAACTAGCAGAAGTACTCTCAAATGGACACGCACCTTTAGATCTCATCATACAACTTTAAATAAAATTAAAATTTATGTTATTGTTTCATATATTCCTCCTAATTCTGAATTTATTGTTTATAATGCACATGTTAATAATATAAAAAATATTGTTTCTAAATTTGATGATTATTGCTTTGCTGTAGTATTAGGAGATTTTAACCTTTGTAGTATTAAATGGCTTTATTCTCAAGATGATAAATGTTTATTTCCGATTCATGTTTTAAAAGATTTTGAAGCTGTTGTAACTGATACTTTTTCTGCTTTAAATTTATCTCAAGTTAACAATGTTGTAAATGATATAGGTAGAATTTTAGATTTAGTTTATATTCATAATGAGTTAGATGTTTTAATTATTGAAGATGAGAATCCATTATTAAGTAATAGTGTTCATCATAAAGCCTTAAATATAGTATTTAATTTATCAGTTTTTCGATCTTTATCTGATTCACTATCTATTGATGGAGTTAAATTAGACTTTAATAAGGCCGATTACAATTGCATTAATAATTGTATTCAAAGTTTAGATTGGAATTCTCTTTTGCCTCAATATGAATTGTCTTTGTGCTTTTCTACTTTCATAAATATAGTCCATGATTTGTTTGATAAGTTTATACCTAAGAAGGCTTTAAGACGGGGATCGAATAAACCAGTTTGGTTTTCAAAAGGCTTATTACGCTTAAAAAATGCATTACTTAAGGCTCATAAAAGAAGCAAAATCAATTCAAATTTTCGAGACAATTATTGTCGCCTGCTTAAGGAATATAATTATTCAAAGAAGTTTTTACATAATAAGTATTTATGGTCCATTGAATCGAAGATCAAAAATGATTCTAAATCTTTTTGGCATTTTTATAATGTAAAAAGGAAATCGGTGGGATTCCCTCAAATATGAATTACATTGGTAACGTATATCTGAAATCTGTGACATTTGGTGCGGATTTTGGGAAATTTTTCTTCGAAAATGAGCAAGGAGTTGCAGTTACAGTCAATGGCAACCGTTATCGGGTCATGCTGAACAAATTTTTGTTCACAAAATTGGATATTGGCAACATTTGATTTTAACAGGACAGGCGTACGTGCCACACAGCCGAAGCTACAATCGATGTTTTGCGCCCTGTTTTTGAAGATCGCACTATCAGCCGCGGAGCTGATGTCGTTTGGCCACCTCGGAGCTGCGATTTGACACCGTTGGACTATTATTTGTGGAGTGCTGAAAAGATAAGTGTAACGCCTACAAGCCAGAAACAATTGACGCTTTAAAGGACAATATTCGTGAAAGCATTGGTGAAATACAGCTGCACACAATCGATAACGTGCTTAAAAATTAGACCGATCGTGTAGCCTACTGCATGGCCAGCCGAGGCAGCTATTTGAATGAAATTACGAGTAATTTCCATTATTAACCGGAAGGATTGTACTTTCAAATAAAAAAAAAAAGGAATTTGAGAAAATATTCTGTAATTTTTTTTATATCGGGTGATTTATTAAGAGCTTGAGAACTTTTTTTAAAAAAAAAAACGCATAAAATTTGCAAAATCTCATCGATTCTTTATTTGAAACGTTAGATTGGTCCATGACATTTACTTTTTGAAGATAATTTCATTTAAATATTGACCGCGGCTGCGTCTTAGGTGGTCCATTCGGAAAGTCCAATTTTGGGTAACTTTTTCGAGCATTTCGGCCGGAATAGCCCGAATTTCTTCGGAAATGTTGTCTTCCAAAGCTGGAATAGTTGCTGGCTTATTTGTGTAGACTTTAGACTTGACGTAGCCCCACAAAAAATAGTCTAAAGGCGTCAAATCGCATGATCTTGGTGGCCAACTTACCGGTCCATTCCTTGAGATGAATTGTTCTCCGAAGTTTTCCCTCAAAATGGCCATAGAATTGCGAGCTGTGTGACATGTAGCGCCATCTTGTTGAAACCACATGTCAACCAAGTTCAGTTCTTCCATTTTTGGCAACAAAAAGTTTGTTAGCATTGAACGATAGCGATCGCCATTCACCGTAACGTTGCGTCCAACAGCATCTTTGAAAAAATACGGTCCAATGATTCCACCAGCGTACAAACCACACCAAACAGTGCATTTTTCGGGATACATGGCAGTTCTTGAACGGCTTCTGGTTGCTCTTCACTCCAAATGCGGCAATTTTGCTTATTTACGTAGCCATTCAACCAGAAATGAGCCTCATCGCTGAACAAAATTTGTCGATAAAAAAGCGCGAAACACATTTCGAACCGAACACTGATTTTGGTAATAAAATTCAATAATTTGCAAGCGTTGCTCGTTAGTAAGTCTATTCATGATGAAATGTCAAAGCATACTGAGCATCTTTCTCTTTGACACCATGTCTGAAATCCCGCGTGATCTGTCAAATACTAATGCATGAAAATCCTAACCTCAAAAAAATCACCTATTAGCATTTTCAAAGAGAAAAAAGTTATTTGGCAGACCCTTTACAAAAAAAAAAAACACTTAACCTACTCTTCTTTCGATGACCTTTAATTTTATATAAAAATCTGTAAAGGTAATTATAAACACTATAACGGATATCTTCCATTTTATCGACCGTTCATAAATAATATAAGTTTATTTTGTTGTAAAATCAAAGTAGAACATGCTTGCACACTTAATCTGATCAGGAAATTCCAGAACAACATGTTTAAAATGTCAATAGCTTTTTCATATTTATGAACGAACTTCTATGTGTGTAGGTAAAACTTTCCTGCTTTTTGGAATACTAATGGAAAAACTGTCCTTGAAAGTGAAACACTATATACTTTGTTGCAATTGATAAACTTTACTAACTATATACAGGTACGTGCAATATATAAAACTGTCCTTAGCCCTTTAAATGTTCATCAATAACAAAACACGTTTTAGAAGTTGCACATTGACGGAGTATAAGATGAGCTCAACACTAAGAATATTTTAGTCCAATGAAAGAATAAGATTATGAAATATAAAAGGGCTCTGTATCAAGTCATATACCTACAGAGGTACAGAATTATCAGAAACTTATACATACATATTTTGTTTTACTTAATAAAACCCCATGTTTCGACCCAATTCCTTGGCTTAAAGCAAAATTTCTATGTAGGCCTGGCAGCTTGTTTCATCATCAGTCTCGTCTCGATCTTGGTTTCATATGTCTTTCTTGTCTCTTCTATTCTCGTTTGTCAGAATCTAAAGCAAAGAATTATTAAATAAAAATTGTCAAAAAATTGGCTTTAAGACCAAATTATATAAGCATTGAAAAGATGGAAAATTTACATTAAATGTGTCAGTTTTGTTTTTTTTTTTGTAAATTAATTGTAAAGGGTTTTTCAATTGGCGCGGGTAGATTTTGGCGCCCCGTGGCGGCGATTTTGTTTTGGTGACATCTTTCAAATCTTTTGTTTATTATGTGGATTTTGGGCCGACGGCGTAATTGGTTCGTCCTTTTTTGAAAACGACGTTAGTGAATCGGTCTCCGTCAATAGCGAGCCCTACATAACGATGATAACTAATTTTGTATGGCCCAAATTAAACTATATGGACCTAGACGACATGTGCGGTTGCAGCAGGACGGCGCTACATACCACAAAGCAAACGCTACGATTGACATTTTGCATGAACGATTTGAGGGTAATTTATCTCTCGCAGGGGTGATGTAAAGTGGCCACCAAGGTCATGCGATTTGATCTCGCTATACTTTTTCCTGTGGGGTTTCTTGAAGTCGCAGGTCTATGCAAATCAACCACAATCGACCGATGCCTTAAAGGTGAACATAACACAGGCCATCGCTCAAATTCAGCCGGATTTATGCTGAAGAGTCATTGAAAATTGGACCACTCCACCGTAAGAAGCCGAGGCGGACATTTGAATGATGTCATATTCCGCACTTAATGGCATACCTTTCAAATCAAAAAATAATTATGTCAATACTTCACACACAGCTTGTTTTGTTCCATTTAAACATCTACCCGCCCTTATTGAAAAACTCTTTATTTGCTCAGTTGTCTCCAAGTTTTCGGCTTTGATCAGCGAAGTTTGTGAAAGTGGCTCGATAACGCTCTCCTAATGTTTAAATCTGCACAATAAAATAAAGTAAATGTGCTAGTTCTCGAGATGGTGCTCGCATTGCGATTCCTCATAAGCGATTCCAGTCAACCCTAATGATCTACGACCTATAAGTCTATCATCATTACTTCTTAAGATTTTAAAAATATAGATTAATATCCATTTAAGGACAAGTATTTATACAAGACTTCTTTCTATATCTCAACATGTCTCCTGTAAAGGTAAATCAGTGGAATCGGCATTACACACATTATTTTTCTTCCACCATCGAATGCTCCCTCCATCATAAAGAGTTCACTACGTTTGCTTGCGTTGACATCGAAGGCGTATTTAACAACTTGGACACATCTGCAATCACATCTGCTCTAACATCTCTGAACTTAAAAAATTCACTTGGGGAGGAGTAATTTAATTTAATGCTGACAAACAGAATGCCCGATGCATGATGGTTAGTGCGTTTTGCTGTCATGCCAGAGGTCTTGGGTTCAATCCCTGTCTGAGCCATCTAATGTTTTTTCACGGGTACTCCTACTTGTGAGGAATTGACGTATCCCCCAGAGTAATTTTTATCATGAAAAGTGCTTTCTCCAATTAGCCGTTTGGATTCGGCTTCAAACTGGTTGAGAGTTATAAGTCATTAGGCCCTAGTTCTCAACGGACTTTTGCGCCACCTAATTTATTTTATTTTAACAGAAAAATAAACTCAAAACTGGGCAACTCTTCTGCTAGAACATTCGCTAGTAGAGGGACACCGCAAGGTGGTGTTCTATCCCCTCTCCTTTGGAACCTAGTGTTAAATGAAATCCTAAGTGGTCTGAATGCGGAGGGTTTCACAGTGATTGCCACATGCGGATGACGTTGCTATAGAGGTTTCAGGAAAGCATCTTAACACTTTAAAAGAACTCTTACAAAATGCATTAGACAGACTAATCCTTTGGGCTGACCGGTGTGGACTGGGTGTTAAGCCACACAAAACAAATTAGTCCTATTTTCGAGGAAATACAAAATTATACATATGTATGTATATTAAAGGAATCCAATTAAAATTCTCAGGCGAGGCTAAGTACCTGGGTCTTATTTCAGACAGATAGATAGATAGATATATAGATAGATAGATAGATAGATAGATAGATAGATAGATAGATAGATAGATAGATAGATAGATAGATAGATAGATAGATAGATAGATAGATAGATAGATAGATAGATAGATAGATAGATAGATAGATAGATAGATAGATAGATAGATAGATAGATAGATAGATAGATAGATAGATAGATAGATAGATAGATAGATAGATAGATAGATAGATAGATAGATAGATAGATAGATAGATAGATAGATAGATAGATAGATAGATAGATAGATAGATAGATAGATAGATAGATAGATAGATAGATAGATAGATAGATAGATAGATAGATAGATAGATAGATAGATAGATAGATAGATAGATAGATAGATAGATAGATAGATAGATAGATAGATAGATAGATAGATAGATAGATAGATAGATAGATAGATAGATAGATAGATAGATAGATAGATAGATAGATAGATAGATAGATAGATAGATAGATAGATAGATAGATAGATAGATAGATAGATAGATAGATAGATAGATAGATAGATAGATAGATAGATAGATAGATAGATAGATAGATAGATAGATAGATAGATAGATAGATAGATAGATAGATAGATAGATAGATAGATAATTCGATTTATTAACATTCGTTTATATAGTACATATGTACATTGTTTACAAATATAATTTAGTAAAATCGTTAAGGCTTGGCTATGCCGTCTGCCGATTGACTTCTGTTTGAAAATGAACAATGTTTATCTACGAGTATATACATACATATGTATATATTTTGAAAATTGCCGATATGAGCTCCTGTTTGTTCTCGTTTCGAAAGTAGTTACGTTCGCATAAATTGTGATTTAGATGGTTGTACGTAGATCTATGCACCGAGGATGTAGCTTCATTAATAGCGTCGGCTCTCAGTTTTTCATCTAAATTTGCAATAAGATTCCGGAGGTCGTCATCGCAGTAATTGCCATTTTCATCAACAATTTGAAAGTCTGTTCTACAGTAGGCAGCATGATCTTCTAGCTTCTTATACCACAGATTTTTCTTCTCAATTGTTTTCAATGCCAGAATTTTTGGGAGTCTTTCATCTGGCATATTAAAAACTTTTTTGCTATAATCAATATGACATTTAATAGTTTTGATGAAGAGCGGTGGTAATCCTGTATACGAGTAGTTAGCGGTGTTTTTCGGTAAACGAAAGCATCTTTTAATGAAAAACCTCTGAAGTTTTTCGATCGTTTCAAACGTCTCCCCTCCCCATACCTGTGCTGCATACATAATAATAGATTCCGCCACTGCAACAAAGACCTTATATTTAACACTATGTGATATTGACTGGTTTGAGAAGCATTTCTTCCATGTTGCAGATATTGCACTTTTAGATTTAATCAGCTTTTCTTTAAGATGTGTTTCCATATTAAGATTGCTGGTTATGGTAAATCCTAGATATTTGTAGGCTTTAACAATCTCGATTGGTTCTCTGTCATAGCGCTATTTCTTATTCATGGCTGTTCTACCAGAACCATTCCGGAATATCATCACCTTGGATTTGCTCAAATTAACTTTCAGATTCCATAACCGGCAATACACATTTAGTCGGTTAATCATCAACTGTATAGGGTTTCGGGCGAGTAAGCAATCAATATAACGTCATCTGCAAAAAGCAAGGCTTTGATGAATGTCCTCGATATTTCAATTCCACCAGCAAGAATATTAATCAGGTCCTCTATGAACAAGGCAAAAAGATTTGGGCTTAAATTGCAACCTTGCTTGACTCCCATCTTCGGTTCGAAACACTCCGACTCTTCGGCCCCATTCCATACCGCTGCCTTATTTTCGTCAAAAATGCTTTCTAGTACATACCTGCCCAAATTTGTCTGACATCCCATAATTGTAAAGCTTGAAGAATAGTGATCGGCGTTCAACGGTATCAAAAGCTGCCCTGAAATCGACAAAAAATACGTAGAGCTTCTTTTTTCGTTCTATAAAGGTTGCCGCTATGCTTTGCAGTACAAAAATATTGTCGATAGTCGGGTAGCCACTTCTAAAACCTGCCTGAAAATCTCCCAGCATTTTATTATCATGAATCCAACGGGTCAATCGGTTATTTAATAATGTTGCGAATATCTTGTAGGTGGTGTTGAGAAAGGTAGTTGGATGGATCATCAATGTTGCCTTTCTTGTGTATGGGATAAATTAAGGAATTTTTTAACAGTTCTGGAACACTTCCAGTATCCAAAATTGTATTGAAAGCCGATGTTAAATTTAAAGTTAGCCTTTCTGTTCCATATTTAAAGAATTCCAGTGGTATACCATCAGGTCCTGAAGCTTTTCCGTCCTTCAATTTCACTAATACGGTTTTAACTTCATCATGAGTTATGACACTATCCAAAATATCATTCGAGTACGATGGTTTAGCGTATTGGATAGGAAGCGTAAGACTCTCTGATGGGTTCAAAAGTAACATGAAATGATTATGCAATACATCGATATTTAGTTTCAAACTGATTTTTTGTTTTGCTCCATTTAATTGGTTAATCGCCATCCAGAATTCCTTGGAATCCTTGCAGTTTGTAAGTTTAAGAGCCTCGGTTTCATAAAACTTTGTTTTTTTTTTACCTTGCATATTTCTTTGAATTCTGCATTTGCTACTAAATAAATTTTTTTGAAGGAATGGCAACTGAATTTTCTAAAAGCTTTTAATCATCCTAATGATTTTTTGTGTGCTTTTACGCAATCTACGTCGAACCATTTTTCTTTACTTTTAAGAATTTTTCCCTGGTATTTTCCCGATTCCGGGCATGAAAGTTTCATAATTTTTTCAATGTCGCCAATTGAAATTGGGGTCACCGTTGGAAGATTCCGTTCTAGGTTGCATCGATACTCGTATGCGCTCTGTCTTCTTTCCAATTTAATTTTGGTGGCAGATATACATAGATATACAGCCCTATCATGAATTCCGTCGTAATCGGAAATTTGTACGATTCCTGAAAAACTGTATCATGAAATCCGTTCGTAGTGGAAAAACTCATACAATTTTGCATTACGAACGGATTTCATGATACAGTTTTTCGGGATTCGAAAAAAATGTCCGATTAGGATGGAATTCTTAATAGGGCTGATAATTTATTTTACGATCAATACTCTGACAACCGGCTTTGTTATTGTTGTCTTCCTCGACTGACGTTTGACACCGAATGGCTGCGTTCACTTAAAATTATTTTAGATCGATTATCGATATGTTCACTTAAATGGCTTGTGCGGTATCGGACAAACTATTTTTGTATTTTTATAGTTAAAAATAAATAATATTTTAGTATCCTTTCTAAAACTAGATTTTGTATACAAAATACAGTGTATTAAGTAATGACCGGGGTTAAAAACCCTACATTTCTGAATCATATTTTGGACTTGTTGTTGAAGATTGTACATTAGGACGCGTTCCCGAAATGATTTACTATGCGTGTATATTAATTTAATTTAAACTTAACTTTATTAATAAATTATATTGTTTGATGGACAAACAAAACAGGTTAGTTTTAGTATTTTATTAATTTTTTTTCTCAATTAAGTCCAGATTTAACATTAAAATGCTAGCAAAGCCAATTCTACACCTTGGTGATTTTGAGCCATATACAAGAAAGAGTCAAAAAAGCTACTCTAGCTCTCTTTTCCTGCAAGAATGCTGTTGGTAATAAATGGAGCTTACAACCCCCACTTACGATTTTATCGATTTTATTGTATAGTGTGCAAGTATGGTTGATTGCTTTAGAAAAAGCTATTAACCTCGACAAACTAAATAAACTCCAACGCTCAGCTGCTTCATCCCAGTGCGTTAACAACAACATTGGCCACTCCGAAATTCTTAAGTATTCAGAATCAATTCTAAAGCACACAGACTACACTACTTTCTGGGAGGATAGGGCATTTTTAGAAGACGAGTCAATCCACTTTTACACAGAAGGATCAAAAACATATGGAGGGGTTTGTTGGTTTTGTTTACTCTGAACGACTGAACTTAAGTCTCCCATTCCACCTTCCCAATCACTGTAGAAGTCTTTTCCTGGCTTAAGAAAACGTAATATCAACATCTGATATTTGTATTTTCTCTGGCATACAAATTACTACATGTAAACTATTGCTAATGCAAGACGCTATGAAGGAGGCAAACATCAGGTGGCATAACATCACTATGTAACGAACTAATTATTATATACTTTAATTTCATGTTTTCTATTAGAATAAAATCCATTCTATTCCTTCTATGAAAATAACAAGTATACGCCTGAGTGAACCTTTTCATAAAGTATCGCCTTTTCCATATCTGCATGGATACCAGTCGCGTTGTTGAATAGAAATTAAAGACAAAATAACTACAAACACCTTTCTATGATTTGTTTCACTCTGACATATGTTCCCTTTCACACCTGAACTTTTTTTGAATCCAACCGCTACAGGTCGTTCAGACCATTCCAGAACGGTAATGAAAGGGTTGTCCACTTCCTTTAGCAACGGGTAGGCCTGCTAGCACACGCTCGTCCTAGCTCGTCGACGGGGTGGGATCTTGTTGCCGAAAATGGACGGTGTTACGTTTTTGTTTCAGGCCTTATCATTCGAAGCTGTCATTCGAGAAATATATTATATTGTATTAAGAGTTGTGGAACCCGAATTTTGATTACTCAAAGAAAAGATCGTCATACTAGTTGAGAACATAGGTGGTAGTGTTCCCTGAGCCTTATACCCTCCCCTCACGTCATCAATAAAAAAAAAATAATTCGTATTGAGACGTACCTATGGTTATTGCCAGGACTCCTTAGACGACAATAACCCCTAAAATGAATTAAAACTTGCTTACTTACATTATCTCACATCCTTATTTTAGTTACTCAAAACTTCTTCATATTATTATAATTTCTACCAAAAATTTATCCGACAAAACATATTCAAACTTACTAAACCTGGAACATCGAAAATTGTATGGTCTTTAGAAACAAAAAAATGCCATAAAAAAGATTCATACTGCATGAAAATTTCATAAACAAAAACTTCAATTTAATAAGTTTATAGTAAGGTAGGCTCTTACAATATACAATATAATTCTTCTTTAATTAATCTTATGTGTTAAGGGAAAGACGTGGTTTCATGAACTGATTAGGATACGGATAGGAAACAAAAAGAGATGAGATATGTTTTTAAAGATATAACTTCTGTCTTAGTTATTTTTTTGTGCTTTTAAATTTTACTGGATACAAATATAATAAAATATGATTTTTTTTTTTTTTTATAATGTAGTTTTACATTTACTTACTTTGTTCCTTTATTAAACTTACGGCTGCGACTCCTGGTGAAAACTGTGCACGGTTTTTACTGGATTCGGTAGATTTTAATTTTCTGTCAAATTTAAAAATTATATTTATTTATATTTGCACTCTCCATTCCGATTTATTGGAATAATACTTAGCTTGAATTTTAGTTATTTCTTTTCACAGATGTTCTTCTCTTTAGATTTTTGGTGGGGGAGGGGGGTTATAATATTGGAAAGTGACTGGAATTCAGGAGAGGAGAATTGATGTTTTTTGGGTGTTTGATCTTTGCTTTAGTTAAAAATTGCTCTTTATATGTTGTTGCTGCTTTCTCAATTATGTTGGTATATGGGATTCTCAAGTGTTTCGTTTTGTTCCGAACTTAAGTGAAGGGGCTATTGATCGAACCAAATGGTTACTCATACATAGGTTAGTTAGGTTTGATATAATTCTTCCCACCTGCGTGGCTCTTCTCGTTGGCGCTTCGTGTGTCAAACCAAATAAGTTCAACTGGCGCCTCTTGCTGTTATCTGATAACAATTCAGAGAGAGTACAGAAGGATGAATACAAAAAAAATACGTATACCAAAAAATAAAACGTAAGAGTCTTACCTAAAGTGGAATTTCACCAGCTTTAATTAAATGTCAACCGGACTATAGCGTCACGCGGTTTAATTCTGGTACCTAGATTTTCAATTCATTTAGTTTTTTATTTTAGATTGAGATGATATTAAAATATTAACCCACCAGTTAAACTTTTAATAATATCGTATAGCTTAGGCACACTTTCACTAGACTTTAGATTTTTATATATGGATTGAATTTACCAACCTATTATTCTTTCGCGTAGGTGGAAGAAATATTTCTCAATTTGCTTGTTTGATCTTGTGACGAAACGTGTTAAAGATCTAAAAATTATTTAAATAAAAATCAGACGATAGCACTATAAAATTAAAGTTTGACTGTACCTAATTTTATCTTTGCACTCGAGCCACGGTATAAAATATAAAAAATGAATACTAACTTTTTGAGCTTATGTCCTTCTCGTTCACGAATTATGCGCCAACTAAACCTAATCGCGCTGGTCACTTTTCTTAATTCTTGTTTCATAAAAAGATTATGAGAGCTTAGAATTCCGTGTAAAACGTACGATTTACCTGCACTGCAGAAGTCCGTTTCCTGACGTTCCGCTGCGGTATCACTATTCCTTACATTTATTTAATTCGTTATACATACAAACATTTCTTTTCCATCGCTTTTACTAAATTTCGAATATTGACAGTGTTAGTAGATGAGTTTTATTTTATGGTAGGATATATTTTATCCTATTTTTATATTAATTTTAAATATAATTTTGTTTGACCAAAGTGATTTCCCTACACAACTTATTATTTTTACGAAGTCAACTGAGTTAAAAGAATAAGAAGAGGATTTGTTTAACATCAAAAAAAATTGTCTCATGCGCAGCTGAGTTGGCCGGGTTGATATAAATATAGTTAAGTTTATTTCTTTAAATCTTTAGAATGAGTAACAGAAGTATAACCCTTGGAATCGATTACTTCGTATAAATTATTTCCCAGGACTTTCTTCACCTGTACCTTGATAAATTTAGGACAAAGTTTGGCATTTAATTTCTTTGATGCGTCACTTAAAATGAAATTTCTTTTATACAATTGATCACCTACTCTATACGTCACAATTCTACTCCTTAAATTGTAAGTTTTTTCATACAATTCATGAGCTTTTTCTAAGGCATTTTTCAGATATGAATGTAGTATATTCATCTTCGCAGTTTTTGGAAGCCAATCTATCTCCGAATTATTTAAGCCACTTAAATCTCTAAGGAGCTTGTAATCGGCTCCATGTTCAATCATTCGTTGCCCAAAGAGTGCTTCATAGGGTGACATTCCCAAAACAGAATGTACGGTTGTCCGTAGAGCGCTACTGATAGATGATAGATAGGCATCCCAATTAGACTGATTTGGATTTATGTATGAACGAATTGCTGCTAGAATAGATCTATTCACCCGCTCGCTGGCGTTGGCTTGAGGAGAATAGACGGCTGTTCTATAATGCTTTATACCAAAATTGTTTACCATTTGTGAGAACTCCCGACTAATGAATTGGGTTCCATTGTCGGAAAGAATGCTTTCAGGCACACCAAAAATGAGAAATACATCCTCTAGTAAAAACTTTAACACCGTGTCTGTTGTAGCTCTTTTCAGTGCCTTAATCAGGACAAATTTAGTCAACTGGTCAAGGACTATAACGATTTGGGTGTTACCACTTCTTGACCGTGGGTAGGGTCCAATGAAATCAATATAAAGATGTTGAAATGGTCTTTCCACCGAGAAGGCTTTTCCCATTTTCGCTCTCAAAGTCACATTCGGCGCTTTCGTCATCTTACAACACATTCGGCGCTTTCGTCATCTTACAAACCTCACAATTAGCAATAAAATTTTTGACCTGGGTAGCCATACTTGGCCAGAAACATTGTTGTCGAAGACGGTACAAGGTTTTTGTTAAACCTCCATGGGAAGCTCGTGGTGGACAATGTGCTAAAGAAACCAGACGGTCGGTCATTGCTGTTGGAATCCAAAGTTTCCAAGCCAAATCGTCTTGTATAGGAATTCCTGTACAAAATTTTACCTTTTTATACACATAACCATTGGAGATCTGCAAGTCTGGAAGCTGATCTTTGTTTTCCTCAATATGTTTTATTAGTTGAGTATACTCTTCTGCTTTAAAACTAACATTTTCTAAATCAACGTAAAGCACCTCGTTAGGATCTATATCTTTGAGTGTAGGTACTTCATTTTGCGGCTGGACTGAGTCTATATGATATACTCTCGAAAGAGCGTCTGGGACAACGTTTAAGGTCCCTTTTCGGTGCTCAATTTCGAAGTCGAATCCTTGGAGCTTTAAACTCCAACGAGCTAACCTGCCTGTAGGATCTTTGAGACTTATTAGCCACTTTAAACTTGAATGGTCTGTAATAACTTTGAACCTATATCCCTCAACATATGGTCTAAACTTTTGTATCCCTTTTACTGCTGCCAGACATTCTCGCTCCGTCACCGAGTAGTTGCGTTGCGCGGCATTGAGTTTTTGGGAATAGTAATAAATTGGACGTTCGGTCCCTTCTTGATCTTTTTGGCAAAGTACACATCCAATTCCTGTAGCCGAAGCGTCACAAAGAATGATGAATTGTTTTTCAAAATCCGGGTTAACAAGAACAGGCGTTGTAGTTAATTCCTTTTGTATCTTGTTGAAAGACTCAATCGCTTCTTCGTCAAATTTAAATTTTAGATTTTTCTTTAAGGTATTAGTTAAGGGAGTGGCTAGAGTTGAGAAGTCTTTCACAAATCTCCTGTACCATCCGGCCATACCTAAAAACCTTCTGACTTGTCGGGACGTTTTCGGCACTGGAAAATCTAATATCGCAGCTATTTTCCCGGGATCTGCTTTAATACCTCCCTGGCCTACTATATACCCTAAGTACGGAAGTTCTTTTAGACAAAATCTCGATTTTTCTACATTTATAGTTAACCCAGCCTCAGTAAGTCTTTTAGCAATAATTTTCAAAATTTTTAGATGTTCTTCGAAAGTATGTGAAAACACTAATAAGTCATCTAAATATACAAAAACTTGGTCTCTTAATTCATGAGGAATAACCTGGTGCATTAAGCAAGTTAAACTCTGGGCTGCATTTGAAAGGCCGAACGGCATGACTTTAAACTGGTAAAGTGGACGGCCAGGTTGCGTTATAACTATTTTTAATTCTTTCTAATCGAAACAAGAACTGATCAATGGTCATCTTTTTGTTGTCGAATTTAATTCCCCATTTCTCATAATTTGGAGATCTGGTAAGAGAATAAGAGGGAGAAGGAGCTGTATTCGGATTCGGATTGCTTGAAGGAGAAGGTGAATCCTGAAGATTCATACTACTCAATTGGGCGAGAAAATTGTCAACATTCGATCCTCGAGTCATATTGACTGGATGAACAATTTCATTTGAATCCTGGCGTCCCTGATTAACACTAGCTGTTACCTGCGGTGCTACTAGTTCAGTTTGGTTATTTGCTATATTGCGAATATTATTCACTGATGATTGTTGATTTTGGGCAGTACCTGTGAGAGTACGAAAGAGTGCTTCCACTCTTTCCATCACAAAAGCTTGGTTTTCAGCTAATTTTTCTTGCAAGAAGCGTTGATCTTCAGTGCGTTTGAGACCTACTGTCGCTGAAACCACTTCTTTTATGTAGTTTTCGAACTGTTCTGCGTCCTTGGAAACGTTTACTTCGTTTATATTTCCACTCTCCTCTCGTGAATCAATAACTTCCTCTACGTTACTAGGACCTGCCAAACTACCATCTTCAACATTATTTTCTACCGACTCACTTCTGGCGATTGAATCGTTTGCCTCCGCCATATTATCTAAAACTGGTTGACTCCTCGTTCTAATGGAACTACTAGTTCTATTGAAGTTATAATAACTTCTTTTTATGGAGCGACCACGACCTCTTCCAGACATCAAAAAAAATATATACGTTCAGTATACAAAATTCAAATAAACAAAAAAAACAGTATATAGAAATAAATTCTAATAAATTTAATTCCGAAATTTACAAAAAAAAAACAAAAAAAATATTTCAAATTCATAAACAAATTCTTCTCAATATATGTATTTATATTAAACTTTCATATATTTAACAAGGATGTGAGTCAAGAGTGAGGATTAAGAACCTTCAACGACCATGAAAAAAAATAATTTAACAAATGTATGACATATTTTGGGATGGATTTGTTTTTCAATTGTAAATCCTTTAATAACTAGGATAAAAAGGATGGTGTAGTGTTACGTCAGCGTGAGTCAAGTTATTTACTTTAACTTACCGGATAACAATATTGCCATTCTTTTAATTGATTATAAAACAAAAATCCTTTTATTTCTTCTAATGAACTAGTTTGCTTTTAAATTTCCTCGAAAATAAACAATTTTGCTTCAGACCTGGATCAGGATAATGTCAACTTATCCATCGGACAAAAACTATTTATTTGAGTACTATGAATTAGGTGAAAAAAACTGATTTCCGTGAAATACCTGTCCTTATCATTCTATGCTACTAACCCATAAAAAGAATTTATCGTTCTTATGTTGGACACCGAACTGATAAAGTACAGAATTCACTTAAATATTGATTAATAAATAATTATTACAACAGACAAAAGCTGATTAAAATTAATCTTTACTTTCCGGATAACAATTACTAAAATTATAGAAAATGTAACATTTGTTTGCTTACTAATTCTGGCATATAATTCAAAGACACAAGAAATATAAACATCTAATCATAAGAGTAATCATTCGGGCCCCACGTTGGGCGCCACCTGTAACGAACTAATTATTATATACTTTAATTTCATGTTTTCTATTAGAATAAAATCCATTCTATTCCTTCTATGAAAATAACAAGTATACGCCTGAGTGAACCTTTTCATAAAGTATCGCCTTTTCCATATCTGCATGGATACCAGTCGCGTTGTTGAATAGAAATTAAAGACAAAATAACTACAAACACCTTTCTATGATTTGTTTCACTCTGACATATGTTCCCTTTCACACCTGAACTTTTTTTGAATCCAACCGCTACAGGTCGTTCAGACCATTCCAGAACGGTAATGAAAGGGTTGTCCACTTCCTTTAGCAACGGGTAGGCCTGCTAGCACACGCTCGTCCTAGCTCGTCGACGGGGTGGGATCTTGTTGCCGAAAATGGACGGTGTTACGTTTTTGTTTCAGGCCTTATCATTCGAAGCTGTCATTCGAGAAATATATTATATTGTATTAAGAGTTGTGGAACCCGAATTTTGATTACTCAAAGAAAAGATCGTCATACTAGTTGAGAACATAGGTGGTAGTGTTCCCTGAGCCTTATACCCTCCCCTCACGTCATCAATAAAAAAAAATAATTCGTATTGAGACGTACCTATGGTTATTGCTAGGACTCCTTAGACGACAATAACCCCTAAAATGAATTAAAACTTGCTTACTTACATTATCCCGTCGAAAGTCTCAATCGCCTTCTTTTGATCTCACATCCTTATTTTAGTTACTCAAAACTTCTTCATATTATTATAATTTCTACCAAAAATTTATCCGACAAAACATATTCAAACTTACTAAACCTGGAACATCGAAAATTGTATGGTCTTTAGAAACAAAAAAATGCCATAAAAAAGATTCATACTGCATGAAAATTTCATAAACAAAAACTTCAATTTAATAAGTTTATAGTAAGGTAGGCTCTTACAATATACAATATAATTCTTCTTTAATTAATCTTATGTGTTAAGGGAAAGACGTGGTTTCATGAACTGATTAGGATACGGATAGGAAACAAAAAGAGATGAGATATGTTTTTAAAGATATAACTTCTGTCTTAGTTATTTTTTTGTGCTTTTAAATTTTACTGGATACAAATATAATAAAATATGATTTTTTTTTTTTTTTATAATGTAGTTTTACATTTACTTACTTTGTTCCTTTATTAAACTTACGGCTGCGACTCCTGGTGAAAACTGTGCACGGTTTTTACTGGATTCGGTAGATTTTAATTTTCTGTCAAATTTAAAAATTATATTTATTTATATTTGCACTCTCCATTCCGATTTATTGGAATAATACTTAGCTTGAATTTTAGTTATTTCTTTTCACAGATGTTCTTCTCTTTAGATTTTTGGTGGGGGAGGGGGGTTATAATATTGGAAAGTGACTGGAATTCAGGAGAGGAGAATTGATGTTTTTTGGGTGTTTGATCTTTGCTTTAGTTAAAAATTGCTCTTTATATGTTGTTGCTGCTTTCTCAATTATGTTGGTATATGGGATTCTCAAGTGTTTCGTTTTGTTCCGAACTTAAGTGAAGGGGCTATTGATCGAACCAAATGGTTACTCATACATAGGTTAGTTAGGTTTGATATAATTCTTCCCACCTGCGTGGCTCTTCTCGTTGGCGCTTCGTGTGTCAAACCAAATAAGTTCAACTGGCGCCTCTTGCTGTTATCTGATAACAATTCAGAGAGAGTACAGAAGGATGAATACAAAAAAAATACGTATACCAAAAAATAAAACGTAAGAGTCTTACCTAAAGTGGAATTTCACCAGCTTTAATTAAATGTCAACCGGACTATAGCGTCACGCGGTTTAATTCTGGTACCTAGATTTTCAATTCATTTAGTTTTTTATTTTAGATTGAGATGATATTAAAATATTAACCCACCAGTTAAACTTTTAATAATATCGTATAGCTTAGGCACACTTTCACTAGACTTTAGATTTTTATATATGGATTGAATTTACCAACCTATTATTCTTTCGCGTAGGTGGAAGAAATATTTCTCAATTTGCTTGTTTGATCTTGTGACGAAACGTGTTAAAGATCTAAAAATTATTTAAATAAAAATCAGACGATAGCACTATAAAATTAAAGTTTGACTGTACCTAATTTTATCTTTGCACTCGAGCCACGGTATAAAATATAAAAAATGAATACTAACTTTTTGAGCTTATGTCCTTCTCGTTCACGAATTATGCGCCAACTAAACCTAATCGCGCTGGTCACTTTTCTTAATTCTTGTTTCATAAAAAGATTATGAGAGCTTAGAATTCCGTGTAAAACGTACGATTTACCTGCACTGCAGAAGTCCGTTTCCTGACGTTCCGCTGCGGTATCACTATTCCTTACATTTATTTAATTCGTTATACATACAAACATTTCTTTTCCATCGCTTTTACTAAATTTCGAATATTGACAGTGTTAGTAGATGAGTTTTATTTTATGGTAGGATATATTTTATCCTATTTTTATATTAATTTTAAATATAATTTTGTTTGACCAAAGTGATTTCCCTACAACTACGCGTCACGTTTCTTATTTTACGTTGGAAAAAAACCTTCCGACATATTAACCAGAAACTATTTAAAGTACATAAAGAAATAAGTGATTTTACTACGATATCTACAAAAAATGTATTGTCTTCTAAAAAATGTGGATGTTGAAGAACAAGGAAAAGCTAGTTAAGTTTGCATGGTACTTATTAACCATAGCACCCGCCTATGCAATGTTAAACAAATGCGCTTTCAACATTGTTCCTATTGTCGAAAGGCATAATAGAGAACTTAGTGCGTTAGTAAACTTCGTCGGTTGCTTTGTTAACCTCACCGAGAGCAAGGAACATCAGTGTATCATCAGTAAATCCGGCTCTGCTGAATTGTGCATCAAAAAAACAACAATATGCACATTGCATTTTGTGTGCCTGTGATGCCCGCATGAATCGCTTGCGTCTTAGCTAAACAAAATTTCTGTACAATGGGGATTTTACAACCCGATGAAGGAATATACAAAGTTTTAAAGGGCAAAACTTTTGTAAGCGAAAGAAGCTTCTCGAGTAACCATCATCATCAAAGAAACGACAAAAGGTGAATCCCTATCACTACATATAGGGTGTTTTTTCTTTAAAGGTATATTACTTAAAGTTGCCAACATCAATTTATTTTGTCGACTTCAAATAAATTTTGTTATACAGATAATAAGGCAGAAAGATGCAGAAAGGGCTCTTAAGAAAATTGCGTGGGCGCAGTTAAAAAAAATGTGAAAATTTTGGTTAAACCTAAGTATCTCACGAACCAATGATGCTAGAGACTTGAATTAAATTTTATATTATATATTGTAACGTGATACAAAACAAGTATATTTTTAGAAAAAAATCCAATTAACGTTTTTTTTATAAATCAAAAAAACTGAAAAAAAAAATGTTCACCTCGAAAATTTTACGACTAAAATATTATTTCATCTCCAAAACAATTTTGTGCAAAGAAGAATAATGTTTTTGACATCTGATGAAATTTTGAGAAAAATCTAATTGACAGTTTTTTTTTATAAAAAAATAAAAACCTAAAAAAAACATTACTCAAAGTTGGTAAAAATTGAATTTCTACTCAAATATCTTTTCAAAAACATGAGATTAAGGCTTCAAACTTATTTTATCTTATAAAAAATATTGTTTTCAACATTCTGAAAAATGTTGAGAAAAATCGAATTGACAGTTTTTTACAAAAAAATAAAAGCCCAAAAAAATTTATAAAAGTTGGTAAAAATTAATTTCCGACTCAAATATCTTTTCAAAACTTTGAGATATTCGCTTAAGCTCCTTTAATCTTTCGAAAAATGTTGTTGCCAACATTCAGTAAAATTTTGAAAAAAATCAAATTAATAGTTTTTTTACAAAAAAATAAAAACCGAAAAAAAATTTAACAAAAGTTAATAAAAATTGTTTTTCGACTCAAATATCTTTTCAAAAATTTGAGAAAATAGCTTCTTTTTACTCAAATTTATAAGAAATATTGTTTTCAACATTAGGAAACATTTTGAGAAAAATCGAATTGACAGTTTTTTTTTTTAAATAAAAACCTAAAAAAAAAAATTATAAAAGTTGGTAAAAAATGATTTTCGACTCCAATATCTTTTCAAAACTTTGGAATATTGGCTTTAAACTACTTTATCTTTCAAAAAATATTGTTGTCAACATTTTTAGTAAAATTTTGAGAAAAATCGAATTGACAGTTTTTTTTACAAAAAATTAGAAACCGAAAAAAAATTTCACAAAAGTTGTTAAAAATTGATTTTCGACTTAAATATCTTTTCAAAAATTTGAGATAATGGCTTCTAACTAATTTTAACTTATAAGAAATATTGTTTTCAACAATAGGAAAAATTTTGAGAAAAATCGAATTGACAGTTTTTTTTACAAAAAATAAAAACCTAAAAAAAAAACAATACTAAAACTTGTAAAAATTTACTTTCGACTCAATAGCTTTTCAAAAATTACAAATATTGGCTTCAAACTTATGTTATTTCACAGAAAATATTGTTTTCGATATTCAGTAATTTTTTTATAAAAAATCCAACAGTTCGATTTTCTGAAAAAAATAAAATCTACAAAAAATAGTACGCAAATTTGGTAAAAAATGATACATATAGACAAACTTAAGCACGACAAATCGACAGACGGGATGGGAGGTTATCAGTGTGGGTCGCATCCCAGCCTCTTTTTTTTATTCTGGTTTGGCATTGCGCCACTAATGCCTTAACATTGCTTTCAAATCGTGTGCTTGGTTTGTATTCTTTTTTAAAAACGATGCTGGCCGAAACGTTACAGCAGTAGTAAACGCTATGATTACTGGCTTTTCCATTTATAATTTGTCTATGATGTACAGAAGCTGTGATTACAACACGACGCACGCGACGACGGGACGCCGCCGGCGGCGCGGCGTAACATATCGCACCAAAGTTGACTTTTTGAAGAAAACGTTTGGTAGGCGCATTGTTTCACCGTGCAATTTACCGCCACTTGACTTTTTTCGGGGGGGATATGTGAAAGCACTAGTCTACGCCAATAAGCCAGAAATCATATTAAAGTTTTAATGCCAGAAGACTTTCTTTCGACTAAAGTAAATTTCATGTCAACTTAGGAATATCATCTTTGTTTTATTATATTGCAAAATTCCATGCTTCTAAAAAACACCCTTTACATTGGATGTAGTTCAAAGTTCGTATCATAATTTGTCTATTCAATTCACATCCGATGGGAATTTTTATCACTTCCGTTGTGATGTTGTCGTCGTGCGTCGCGTCGGTGGCGGGTTGTCGTCGCTACTCGCTTGTCGTTGGCTTTGGCGATCAAATTTATATCGGAGAGGATAGAATTTCTCCGATGTCCTATTCCAAACCAACATCAACTACCAACCAATTCACGGAACATAATATTGTTGTTCCTTTTCCTGGTGTTTCACTTGTCCTACATATATAGCCTTGATCCTAACTAGAGAGGACAGTTCCAGTTCATGAAAGGTTATTATATTTTCCGGTCACGAAACTTATCTCACTCATCATCATAGTGTTTCTATCTAGGTATATCTGGGCTACACTTTAAGGACAACATTCCTTATTGGCATCGACATATAATAGAAGAGGTGGATGCAGAAGGAGTGAAGGGTGGTGGGCGCCACCAATTTCTATTTCTCATTAATTTTTGGAGGGAGGGTATTTGAAATCCCACCAGTTTATATCGACAATAACTTCTGAAGTATTATTGAGCTCTAGTTCTCATCCCAAGCGCTTAGAAAAGAAATACCACAAATTCGTGGAGCGTGGAGGATAAAGGTTATTCTGATTAAAATGTATCGAAATTCTCTAAATTTGAATATAAGAGGGGCGTGTAAGTAACGTAGTTTTCGAAAATGCTTGTCTTTGAATACAAAAATCGTTTATCGATTTAAATGCATGATAAGTTATAAGTAGAAATTATTTTGAAACAAAGTACTTGACATGTCACGAGCTTTACAACAAACTGGAACTGATAAAAGAATTAATACACCGTAGAGGAAAGGTACTTTTTGGAGGAAAACTCTTTTCATATTTGTTTGAGGCTTAAATTAATTCAATGCGAATTTTGTATCAAAATAAAGGAATCGAAGAAATAAATTGTTCCTATAGAACGGGAAAAGACTTGAACAAATGGTTATAAACTTACAAAAAGTTTTTTTTTTAATAAAAAAAAAAGTGATGGGTCCTTAGTGGACTATATTTTAGGTGCTAAGCACGATGGCGATAGGTTTCCATTGGTCAAAAGTGGAATCACATAATGAATATTATCAAATAAGTAAGATCTTAAAAATTTTGCACTTACTCCAGTGTAAACCCTTTTAAAGGGTGGTTGAATTTTAAGGGCCGATGTTGAATGTGAACGACACATAAACGTCAAGTTTTTTTTATTTCTTAATTTCAGACTAACGCAATTTGAATCATGGAAATTAACACAATCGAACAACGCGTTAAAGTTATTCAGGCTTATTATGAAAATGGGCGTTCAAGTCAAAATGCATATTGTGCACAATTTTAAGCCAACCGTGTCTGTAGGAGATGTGAAGACACTAGTGTATGCTTGTAAAGCTCGTACTGCAGAAAATATTGCTGCTGTTGGTTGACTCTTCGACATGCCTAACAGTTGCACCACTCACGATCGTCATTGATGAGCATTAAGCATAAAGAAATGCATTTACAAGCTTACAAGGTTAAATTGAACTAAGGCCTCTTGACCATTTCAAGCGTCATCAATGGTCAGAATGTTGACAAGAAATGGCAACAATGGATGATCAATTTTCGAAGAAAATCATCTTTAGTGATGACGCACATTTTTACCTCAGTGAATTCGTCAATAAGCAGAATTGCCGCATTTCGGGCAAATTATAATTATAAAGAGTGATTGTCGAAATACCAATGCACCCACAAAGAGTGACTGTTTGGTGCGGTTTATGAGCTGGCGGCATTATCGCGCCATCAGCTAACGAAACAATGGTGTATTTGCGCGATAAATCCAATGGCCTTGTTACCTCACGTGGTGGTGGCGATGTCAATTGGCCGCCAAAATCATGTGATTTGACCCTTTAACACTTCTTTCTTTGGGGTTATTTGATAGAAAAGGTGTACGTCGATAAGCTAACATAATAATGCAACAGCCAGAAAATAAGATAATTCTGTATATTAATGACATAAAACCTTAATTATGCCTCAGCGTCATCCAGAATTTGGACCATCGGATGGAGGTTTTCCGCCAAGGTTTTAGAGCCCATTTATCCGATATTTTGCTACATACATAATTGAACCATACTTATGTATATTATCATAATAAAAATAAATGACATTAATTTCATTAATTAATTGTGCTTTATTCAAAACCAACATCGGCCCTTAAAATTTAATCACACTTTACGTATACCTTATGATTAAGAACAGTGGAACCAATTAGAAAAGAGGGATAGCATTGCAAGATGGACGGGTATTACGGCTGAATTTGTTGTCTAAGAACAAAATTGAAAGGTGAGATAATGTCGTCGGCGAAATAATTTTGGAAAAAAGAGGCTGGGATGCGACCCACACTGATAACTTCCCATCCCGTCTATCGATTTGTCTTGCTTAAAAGTTTGTCTAAGGCCGCGGCCACGCAGTAAGCGGCTGAGCGGCTGAGCGGAAAAAAAAATATAAAACATATGAAATCACATAGAAGCGGCCACGCAATGAGCGAGCGGCGAAACAAAATTCTGAGCGGCTAAACGGCGCCGCTCAGCAACCAAACCTGTTTTAATTTTCTGAGCGGCAAGAAGTAAAGATGGCCAAAGTAAACATTGAGTTGTTAATTTGGTGTGTGCAATCTCGACTTTAACTACTAATCGCTCAAAAGCAGTCGCTCAGTGCCTGGCCATACGTCGCTTAGAGTTGCCTCTCAGCCGCTTGCCGCTCAGCCGCTTACTGCGTGGCCGAGGCCTAAATGTATCAATTCTTACCAAATTTGCGTTCTATTTTTTGTAGATTTTATTTTTTGTATGAAAAAACGGACTGTTGAATTTTTATAAAAAAATTACTGAATATAAAAAACAATATTTTCTGTGAAATAAAATAAGTTTGAAGCCAATATTTTTAATTTTTGAAAAGCTATTTGAGCCGAAAATCAATTTTTACCAACTTTTATTAATTTTTTTGTTTAGGTTTTTATTTTTTGTAAAAAAAACTGTCAATTCGATTTTTCTCACAATTTTTCCTAATGTTGAAAACAATATTTCTTATAAGTTGAAATTAGTTAGAAGCCATAATCTCAAATTTTTGAAAAGATATTTAAGTCGAAAATCAATTTTTACCAACTTTTGTTAAATTTTTTTTTCGGTTTTTATTTTTTTGTAAAAAAACTGTCAATTCTATTTTTTTCAAAATATTACTGAATGTTGAAAACAACATTTTTTGAAAGATAAAAGTAGTTTAAAGCCAATATCTCAAAGTCTTGAAAAGATATTTGAGTCAAAACTCAATTTTTACCAACTTTTTTTTTTATTTTTTTTAGGTTATTATTTTTTGTAAAAAAACTGTCAATTCGATTTTTCTCAAAATTTTATCAGATGTCAAAAACATTATTCTTCGTTGCACAAAATTGTTTTGGAGATGAAATCATATTTTAGTCGTAAAATTTTCGAAGTGACAAATTTTTTTTTCAGTTTTTTTGATTTATAAAAAAAACCGTTAATTGAATTTTTTTCTAAAAATATAATTGTTTTGTATCACGTTACAATATATAACATAAAATTTAATTCAAGTTTCTAGCGTCATTGGTTCATGAGATATTTAGGGTTAACCAAAATTTTCACCTTTTTTTTAAACTGCTATGGTAAAAAACCACCCACGCAATTTTCTTGAGAGTCCTTTCTGCATCTTTCTGCCTTATTATCTGTATAACAAAATTTATTTGAAGTCGATATCTCTTCTGGTTCTTAAGCTATGGACGACGAAAAAAACGTCGCGAACGTACGGACGTACGGACATACGGACGTACGTACACACGCACGCACAGACATCTTTCTAAAAATCTTTTATTTCGTCTCTAGGGACCTTGAAACGTCGAGAAATGTCAAAATTTTCAATTTGACAAATCGGACCCATTACAATAACTTCCTATGGGAAGTTAATAAGAAGTCTCAACCAAAAACTTTTGTATGAATATTAGTAAGAGTTTTGGACACGTTCGTTTATTTTGTTCATTATTTGACTTGCAATTCTCTGCTTCTATTTGTAGTGAAGCATCTGACAATAAATTTCATTGGCCTATTTGATATCATCTTAAGCTTCATATCTTCGTTGGAATTATTATTATATAATATATATTCTGGATAAGGAATCAAAACCGATGTAAAAAATTATGCATTTGTGTGACGGGAAACTACGCGAAGTCGGAAACTACTGCCAACTCTCCGACGTTTAAAACAAAAATTATTGGCTTTCACTAACTTTAAAAATATTTCAATATCTTGCGAGGGTCAAAGTGAACCCGGCCAAAACTTGAGTTTCTTTCAAATTTCCGAAATTCCTTTTAAAATTGGTTGGCTGAATGCACCCATTGAATTACTACTCACTGGAAGTATTCGACGAATTCAATGACGGGTGGAAGTGCATAAAGCTAGGGTGAAAAGTGCGAGAAGGATAAGTGGTGGTGTCTTAACTGCGTTCGCTCATTCTCGCAAAAATGGTAGGTGTAGCTGAATAAAAACGCGAACGAGATCAGCGTTCAAAACAAAGAGAGGTCATCGAGGCAAGGTTAAAGCCTGAAAGATCATTTTTTATTTTTACCATCTAGAGACTGAACCGGGAGGTTCGTAAATTTGTTGTTTGTTTTATAATAAGCGCACACTTAAGAGGATATTAATACCCTAATAAATTATGCAGAGACAGTGACAGACAGAGACACTAGGAAAGGTAGCGAAGGGCTAAAAGGAGGTGTCGGTGCATATTGGTTTTGAATTCCTGAATATTGCAATGGCTGGGAAAGGCAGAGTGTGGTAAAGCATTCCACATTCGCGTAGTACGGCTAAAGAACGAATCTCTGTATTTGACAGTACGACCGAAGGTGGGCTCGAGGGTATACTGATGAGCATTTCTAGAAGCGCGAGTATTACGGTTGAACTGTTTAAGGGGTGGAATGCAGCTGGCTATTTCTCTAGAGCATAAAGAGATAAGGGTAGAGTTGTTGCTATAAGTTCGTTCGAAGATTTAGGTAAATTACAAGACTAATTTTTTAGTTCAATTTTATTTTTGTACAATGTTTAGCATGAATAATAATTTCGATCTAGATAGCAACAACTCAACCACTATGACCATTAAAAGTAGTTGTGATAACATTTTTCGTCTAAACTTTAATGAAAGTAAACCTTTTTATGTTGTACATCAAAATATACGTAGTGTGAGACAAAACTTCGACTTACTGGTTTGTAATCTTGAAGCTTTTGAATATTTGCCTGATTTGATATTTATATCTGAAATTTGGATTTTTTCTTGTGAAACGGATGATTTTATCATTCCCGGTTACACATTTTATGCAAACACTAATGAATTATATCCAGCAGGTGGTGTAGGAGTTTTTATTCGAGATGTATACTCAGGTGAATGCTTGAAGGTGAAGCGATACAACATGGCTAGCGCAGATTTGATAAAAATTACTATTAATGTTCACAAAGTTCTTTTTGATTTTGTTTGTGTTTATAGATTACAGTCTATATCTTCTCAATCCTTTCTCGAGGATTTTTCAAATTTTCTACGTGGTGAAAATGGGTGTAATCTCGTTGTATTGGGTGATTTCAACATTGACATCTTAACTTTGAGCGCTGTATCTGATTATTACCTTGCTCTAACAGCTGAACATGGTCTTACATCTTTTATAAATGAAGTAACAAGGCCGATATCAGGCAAGTGCATTGATCATGTTTTTGGTCGTTTTATGAAAATCTCTTTGGGAAATTGTTTTGGTATCAACTTTGATTTGAAAATAACTGACCACAATATGACAGGTATTTTCTTCAACGGTGTTTTTGGTGTGAAACGTAACTGTTTTACTTCCCCACAGATTGTGACTAATATAAGATATCCCTTACTTAATAATCATCTGCGTTTTGAATTTTGGGAGGAGGTATATGCTGAAGAAAATGCTTCTCAAGCGTATGACTCGTTTCTAAATATTTTAAAAGATCATATAAAAAGCTCTAGTTTCACAGTCACAAAAAAGAAATCCCAGGCAAGATTAAAACCATGGATAAGCAATTCTATTTTAAAAAAAATTAAAGTGAAAAATAAAATGCGCAAATTATGTTTTAAGCATCCACTTAACTCGAACTTAAAAAAACGGTTTAAGAAATTGAGTAAGAAAACTAATAAGGAAATTTCGACCTTACGCGACAACTACTACTGTTCAAAATTTCAAAACGCACAAGGAAACCCAAAAAAGGAATGGAGTATAATCAATAGTTTAGAAAATAGAATCACGCCTTATCAATTTAACCCCATTGTGCTGAAAGAAGCAGGAATTGACATTTTTGAGCCTGTAGTTGTAGCTAATACATTTAATGAATTCTTTGTTTCAGTAGGAGATATGTCTTTCCAATCAAACTGTAGGTCGCTTTGCAACAGATGTGTAAGTTCTCAAGTGCATGATAGTACGACGACTGCAAATAGCTTCTTTTTTGAAGAAATAACTGGGTTAGAAGTCTTAAGTACGATCTACTCTCTGAAGAACTCGAATTCTTGTGGTAACGATGGCATTTCTAATGTACTACTTAAGAAAATTGCGCCAAATTTAGTTGAAATCCTTGCACATTTATTCAATTTAAGTATTCTTAGTGGAACTTTTCCTGATCAACTGAAATGTGCAGATGTATTACCACTGTTTAAAAAGGGTAATCGTAAAGAGAAAAACAACTATAGGCCCATTTCTTTGCTATCTTCAATCTCTAAGGTTTTTGAAAAAATGATAAAAAAACGAATGTGCGCGCATCTAGCAAAAATTAACTTTTTTAGTCCAGTTCAGTTTGGGTTTAGGGAAGGATGTTCCACTGAGGATGCTCTTTTATGTTTTTGCTCTTTTATTAACAAAGCCTTGGATGAAAGGAAGTTTTGCGCTGGTCTCTTTGTGGATATTACCAAAGCATTTGACATGGTTGTTCATGATATTCTTTTGGATAAACTATATAATGTCGGTTTTCGTGGCTTTATATACAACTGGTTCGCTTCTTACTTAAAGAACCGTAAACTAAGAGTAAAAATCGGAGATTTCTTAAGTAGCCCCCAGGTGCTAAGCTTAGGTGTCCCCCAAGGGTCAGTCTTAGGACCGGTTCTGTTTTTGATTTTCATTAACTCTCTGTTTTCCCTACCGTTTGCAGGTAGAGTTACGGCTTTTGCAGATGATCTGGGAATCGCATATGGCTCAACGAGCCCACTGAATCTGACAGCTGAACTAAACCACGATATTCACTTATTGAGATTATGGTTTGCTTCACATAAGTTAATTGTAAGTGGAAAAAACAAATTAATGTTTTTCAGATTAGGTTCACTTGAGCCACCATATGTCGATGTCAAGTTCCACTCGTTTGACTGTCAGCGTTTCAGCTTAAATGGTTGTGTTTGTACATCTGTGTCTGAAGCAACCTTTAATGAAAATGAGGCCTGCAGTTCGAACTGTTTTCAAATTGAAGTGGTCAGGAACTTTAAATATCTTGGTACTACGATCGATCAAAACATGAGTTGGATGCAACACATTTCTAGTTTGAAACAGTACTTGCGCTCTTCTATTAGGTGTTTATATCGGTTAAGAAAGTGTTGTTCTAATAGAACACTCATTACTGTTTACCATGGAATCTTCCATTCAAAACTGCAATATGGGATTAGTGTTTGGGGAGGTGCCTACATGTCCAATCTAAGGCCAATCGTCATCTTACAAAAGTGCGCCATAAGAAAAATTAGTAACGCTCATCGCCTTGCTCACTCTATGTCATTGTTTAGATCCTTAAGAATTCTTCCAGTTAGGCATTTATTTTATTTTAGGGTCTCTAAAATATTTTATATGAGAGGTGGCTATATGCAAAGTCCTATATTTGATTCACGTAACTTACGTAGCATAGCCGTCATGTTGTCTTAATTCCAGCTTTCCGCACTACTCATTATAGGAACTCCTACCCAGTTGTGTCCTGTAAACTTTTTAATAATCTTCCTCATGATATAAGAGTTATAAGAACCCAAAGTAAATTTTTAAAAAATGTTAAATAATGGCTTCTTGATTTTGATCACGATGAGATAGAAGATTTGCTCTCCTATGTTGCATAAATATTAGTTTAAAATCTTTAAAATTTTAATTATATTTGTAAATTTTATTGTTAATTTTGAAAAAAAGAAAAAAACAAAGAAAAAAAAACAATAATCACTGTCACCCCACTTTGATTAATTTTGTCTTTTTTAAAGTGACATCTAACACTATTTATAGCTTTTATAAGCAAAATACAAAATGTCACTAGCTATTCTCAATTGTAAAAAGTAAGATTTTGTAACTATGTATATACGTTAGTTTATTATGTAAAAGAGAATAATGAATGAATAAACTAAACTAAACTAAACTAAACTAAACCGTTAAAATAACGGTATTATGATATTATCACCAATTAATTTAAATGCTCTATGTTCAGTGCTATCCAAGAGGCTTAAGAAAGTTGCAGGAGCACAGATATGATAGTTATACTCAAGCTTTGGACGTATTTAAGTTTTGTAGATAACAGTCAGATCAGAGGGGGAGAAAAACTTCTTCCATCTTCTTAGAAAAGCCAAACCTCTTGCGGTATTTTTGGCGAAATTGCGTGTGTGATCGTTCCACAAAAGGTGGTTGGTGATACACATACCGAGAATATCGAGATGTTCAGTCTCTTCGATGCAAGTGTCATCTTTGGATAATGGCAAGGAGGGTATATCTCGCTTTAACGATACAAGACAGCATTGGGTTTTCGAAGCATTAAATTCCACGCGGTTTTTTATTCCCCATTGTATAATGCTGTTTAGGTCGGAATTTAATGAGCTTATCATATTTTGTCGTTGTGGATCTGAAAACGAATATGAAAAGCTAAACAATGTATTGGATTAGAAGTTGCAGACAGGAGATCATTAATAAAAATGAGAAAGAGTGTTGGGGATAGAACAGAGCCCTGGGGCACACCAGCATTTGTTTTGTTGTTTTCAGAATTGAATCCATCCAATACAGCTTGTATTGAACGATTCGAAAGATAATTACTAATCCAATGAAGAAGGGATTCATGAAAACCGAAAGTACGCATTTTCGATAAGAGAGCCTGATGCCAAATCCTATCAAATGCTTTTGAAATATCAAGTGCAATAATCTTACTTCCTCCAGAACGATGTAAAGATTTGCTCCACTGTTCGGTGAGATGAACCATGAGATCTCCAGTGGACCTATTGCTGCAAAAGCCATATTGTTGGTCATTAAGAATTTTTCGATCTTTGAGATATTTCTTGAGCTGATAATTAATCAGCGTTTCCATGACCTTGGAAAGAAGGGACGTAAGTGCAATCGGTCGGTAAATTAGACGGTGAGGAAGATTCGGTTTTTTTGGGGATAGGCTGGACAAATGCGGTTTTCCATCCGCTCGAAACGAGACCTGAGGAGTAGGACAGATCAAAAAGCTTACGCAGTGGTTTTGCCAGCGTTGAAGAACACCTCTTCAGAACAATAGCGGGGATACCATCCGGACCAGCGGATTTGTGTATGTTAAGATAAATTTCTTTTCCAAGGTGGAGGAGTACCTTCTATTATCTGCGTGTTATTACATAATAAAATATTAAGATTAGTAACTATGGGTATCATTTTTATAAGTGCTGATATAGAATTTTTCTTATTCATTTCTGCCGTGTCACTTCTTGCCACTTCTTCAGCACCCTTGAAGAGGGGATGGCCAGGATTTGTAAGAGTTGTGCTTTTAAGGTTAATTGCCCTTTTTTTCCCAAAGTTTTCGAAGGATTAAAAACCTCCTTCCAACCTTAGAGCTTCTATTTCTGTGACTCTTGTGCTGTGCGTCCCATTTTACATTTCCAGCAAAAGTTACTCCCAGAATTGTATAAATCTTGCAAAAGCCAAGCCAAAGGTGCAGAGAATCAAGTGAAATTGTGATAACCACTTTAATACTCGAAGATAAAATATTTGTCAATCTGGCAGACGGCAAAAGTCATGTCATAATGATTTTGTATAAAAACATTTATTGTTAAAATAAATCTAAATGGTAATTTTATAAAATTTTTATCTATCTATTGGTTAGTTTGTGAAACAGAAAAAGTTACTTAATTTTGGCTACCAGTGTTATTGACCTATTAACATGTTTTTAATGTCTAATTTAAATTTGCTTTTTAAAGACTTAAGATTTATTTAAATTTAAAATTTGTATCTACCTATGGACTTAACTTACATTCCAGTCGTCAAACATGGCTATTTGTAAATGATTTCAATTCATACCACCGAATTCTACTTTTTGTGGATTCAAAATCAAATAATTGAACTGAAAAATCAATTCAATTCTGTAAGTTGTACTCCCAAGTGATGCATTTATTGAATTGAACATGTTCTGCTTATAAAATCTATACAGCCCCACAATTTATTTATATTATAACATTTTTTTTTTTCAAAAACTTACACATACATAAACAATCAACAACATACAAAAAATGATGTCATTTGGGAATTATTTTTTAATAAATTGATAGAAATTTATAAAACCATCAATCCATGTTTTAACGCTTAAAATGTTTGCCCACGCAAAATCCAATCCCTTGATGGATGCATTCGAAAAATTTATCTATAAATTTAAATATACGGACTGGACATTAAATATCGAACGATGGACAGATGTAGTTATTGTCAAACTTGTAGCTCCATCACCAATAAATGTGGCAAATAAAGTGGTCTCGGACAAACTCATCAAATGCTATTTTACATAATTTATGTTCCATTCAATCGAATGAGTGATGCGTGCCATCCCAAAACCAACTCTATCGATAAGTTGGTCGATTTATATCTACAACAACAACATCAACAACAACATAGAGCAATCGGAGAATCTACATAAATTTATTGACAGGCAATTGATGTGTTGCAATAATTATGGCAACCAATGCAATTAGCTTATCACAGTAATGTGGCTTTTCCGGAAAATTCACATATAAATTCACATATAGCTATGTCTATGAATGACATAAGCCTATTACTCATAAATGAAAAACATATACATATGTATGTAGGTCAAGTCAAGGCACAGCACAGCACATAAACAATAATGAAGTTGTAAATTTTTGACTCTAAAAATTTTATGTGCGGTGATTTTGGGATTTGGAATAAAATACACGTTAATTTCTCAACGAAATAACCAAACACGCTTATGGAAATTATATTTGATGTGATTTTAATTTTCCAATTCATATTTTCTTTATCACATGATAATACATTTCATACGAACCTTGAGAGAATCAAAATTAAAACTTCCTGATTTAATATCTACCTGGAAAAGCTCAATCCATGATTTAAACAATAGCATTAATAATTATTATTATTAGCAGTACTCGTGGCATAATAAAGGGTACTTATAACCCCTTCAGTGCACGTTAATTATAAAAAAAAACAATGTTCAAAGGCCCATTCTTTTTAGGAATGTGCATTTACTTCATTTAGAAACATGTTACTTTACAAAATGCATAAATAATAAATTAAATTTATTATTTCTCTAAAACTTTATGATTTATTTCTAACGGTTTTATACATTCTGAGTGGTTTTGTTTCCCGAAACCAATAAATACCAAGAATATAAAACTATAGGAAAACTATTTGCATCAAAATGGAACCAAAGCCAAATTCTATTTAAAAAATGTCACCTGCATAAGTTAAAAAATACAAAAACCCAAAAAGTAAAAACATACAATCCTTATTGTGAATCGTCTAAGAAAGAAGATAGTTCTATAAAACTACTTTAATAAAATATATACATATATATATAAGATGTGTATAAAATAAAATAAAAGTTTTACGAAAAAAGTATAAAAATAGTGTTCTTTAGAGCACTTTTACTTGCAATGCGAGAGTTAAGTGTTTTTCCATTCAGTGTCGGGAAGAATAATAAAACAAAAAGTACATATAGTCTTAGAAAAGAGAGTTTTAGGGTTTGGGTTGTAAAGTAAGACTTTGAAAAGTTTGTTCTTAAAGAAGTTTAAACTTTTGTACATCGTCGACATATACAGACGTCTGTTGGGCTTGGGACTTGCTGGGACTCTGGGTTCTTTCTGTTTTTTATTTTCTTTTCTGTGCTGCGCTCGCTGTAGTTGCAATCGCAAGTAGTTTTTAGTTTCTGTGAATAAAAGTTTTTCAAAAACCTTACGATTTTGTTGTTTTTGATTTTGATTTTATATTTTTATTTGCTGCTGCTACTGCAGCTTTGTGTTTTATTTTGTCGTGATAACTTTAAGGGTGTCCATATAATTTTTTGTTTCTTCTAGTTCCCGTTTGTTTGTTTTGAGATTTTATTGTTCCTAAAGATTTCCGTTTCGGGTTGTAAAATTTTATGATTTCTTTGATGTTTTACGGAAAGCTTTGCGCAATTTTTGTCAACTCAAAGATTTTTAATGTATGTATATACGAGTAGATATAAAATAGAGAAACAACAGTCTTTATTATTGTATTGAGTCAGGTAGTTGCATCATCCCCGTTTCAAACGGAATTGTTTACTTTTCAAACTGTTTTATCGACAGTTCTTTGTTTGTCTAAATTTTACTAAAACTCCATTTTATTGATCGAAATACTGATGGCTGATGAAGTTTGGTGTGTTGTCTCTTATAATTCAAAGGAATTTTGGTCAAACAGGAATTTATAAGTAAAAGAACAATTGAAAGGTGGTAAATTAAGTAGTAAGATGGTTATAGAAGAATAGAAAAGTTTAATCCAAGCAGGATTTCGATCCGGATTTTGAAATGGGGACCAAATCAATATATTTTCCTGTGTTATTAAAAATGAATCCAAGGTAATTTTTGGAATATTATTACTAATAACAGAAAATTATTTAATAACTATCCTGTTCTTAAGTTCAATAACAATCCACGGGATCAATCGTTGTGGACGATCGTTGGAACCGAGGATGACGTGGTGTTTCGTACGTTTTTTTACAAATGACCAGAAATGTTTACTACTTTTGGGACATTGTAGTATTTTTTGCCGAAATTTCTGACCATGCAAACATTTTTTCGTCGAATATAACCATTGCAAGTCTTTCTAGCTTGTTTCAACTTATTCCGGTTTTCTCTCACATCTCTCATCCTAATAACCTCTTTACAGCTCCAATCAAACCATGGGTGGCTTTGATAGATTTTACAATTCTTTGAGTGGAGTCAGACAGAGCATCAAATTCGTTAAAAGTTGAATTTCTGTCCAGATTTGGACATGTAATTTAATATTGATAAGGCTTCTATGCCTTCTGATTTCAACATAAACCTTGAAAGCTTTTTTTTTTGTTATTTGAGACTTCTAAGTTTATATAATTATTACAACATTTCGAAACTTAAAAGTGACCTATATCTAGCTTCAATTCTATCATCAAAATTAATGCGGAGAAAAACCTTTTCTTATTTTTTGCATATACATTCCTATTCAATGGTTCAATGGACTGGACAGCTTGATGTAATGCCGTTAGGTCTTCAACTTTTCCAACTCATATAATTCATCGGATGTATTGCGGAAACAGCTTAATTGACATTGACGGATTGATGTAAGGGATAAATAGTATATTGCCCGATGGACATACTGTTTTAGTTCATTCTGTTTAAAAAAAAAAGATTTTAAATTAGACTTTTTTCGATATTGCTTGGCCTTTAGCGTCATTGTTGTCGTTGTGTAGTGATGTGTATTATAAAAAATGCAAAGACAGTTTGCTGGCTATTTTAAAAATGTTCAGATGTAAAAATTAACTAATATTTAACTTAAATACGATACATTTCATTTTCCTTAAGGTTTTATCTCTTAAGGCGCCACAGCGGCTGTATGAATAATATTAAACAATTACTTAGATCGGTTTCTTAGTGCAAACAACTGAATACTTGTTATGGGAAGCTTTGAAAATTATTATGGAACATGCTCTAAAAACAGAATTTTAATCAAGTACTTCATTTTATTTATATGAATTGCGACTTATAAGAACTATTTAGCAAGTTTTGAATTCGTAAAAAATTTTGAACTCGACATTTTAATCAAAAATAACATTACGATGGTAGAAAAGTCCAAAAAGTGGGCCCCCGATTCCGTTCGTCGTCGGTCTGTCTGTCCTGGCCCCCACATCGCAACGCATTTGGTCGATTGAGTTCAAACTCCGAAATTGAGGTTTTTAGCCGTTTTGCCGTTGGGCATTTTTAACTTCCCATAGGAAGTCATTGTAATCGGTCCGATTTGTCGAATTGAAAATTTTGACATTTCTCGACGTTTCAAGGTCCCTAGAGCCGAAATAAAAGATTTTTTACGATCGCAACGTTTTTTTCGACGTACATAGCTCAAGAACCAGTAGAGATATCGACGATAAATTTTGTTATACCGATAATAATGCAAAAAGATGCACAAAGGACTCCCAAAAAATTTGCGTGGGTGGTTTTTTTCCACAGCAATTTGAAAAAAAGGTGAACATTTTGGTTAACCCTAAATATCTCACGAACCAATAACGCTAGAAACTTGAATTAAATTTTATATTATATACCTATGGTAATGTGAAACCAAACAAATATAGTTTTGGAAAAAAAATGCAATTAATGGGTGTTTTTATAAATCAAAAAAACTGAAAAAAAAATTTGTCACCTCGAAAATTTTACGAATGAAAAATGGTTTTATCTCAAAAACAATTTTGTGCAACAAGGAATAATGTTTTTGATATCAGGTAAAATCGATATCAACTTCAAATTAATTTTGTTTTATAAAAAATAGTGTTTTTAACATTCGGTAAAATTTTGAGAAAAATCGGTTTGACAGTTTTTTTTACAAAAAATAAAACATACAAAGAGCATTACTAAAAGTTGGTAAAAATTAATTTTCGACTCAAATATCTTTTCAAAAACTTGAGATATTGGCTACAAAATAATTTTATTTTATAATAAATATTGTTTTCAAAATTTATTAAAATTTTGAGAAAAATGACAGTTCTTTTACAAAAAATAAAAACCTAAACAAAACATTACTAAAAATTGGTAAAAACTTACTTTCGACTCAAATAAATTTTTCAATAATAAAAAATATTGTCTTCAAACTAATTTAACCGCACAGAAAATATTGTTTTCGACATTAAGTAACTTTTTATCAAAATCTAACAGTCCGTTTTTTATAAAAAATAAAATCTACAAAAGATAGTACGCAAATTTGGTAAAAATTGATGTTCGGTCATCGATATCTCGTGAACAATAGAAGATATTGATTTTAAATTAATTTGATTCATCCAATTTGTATTTGTTTATATAAGAAATAAAAACTTTTAAGAAATACTACTAAAATTGGTAAAAATTGGTTATCGACTAAAAATCTCGTTAACAAAAATAGATTTTGAAATCAAACTATGTATTTCATTATATGCATTTTATTGGTAATTTTCAAATTCTTTTAAATAATTTAACTGATGATAACGTTTTTAACAAAACAGTAAAACCTCCAAACCTTTTGAGCAAGACAAATTGACAGACGGGATGGGAAGTTATCAGTGTAGGTCGAATCCCAGCCTCTTTTTTCATTTAAGTTTTTTTCTGCATCTATTGGATGATTTCTGAAAGGTATCTTAAGCCAAGTTGTGTATCCTGAATGTCCAAGAATGATATTATTTTGAACTTGATCTTGATCAACTTGTCCTAACCCGAACCGAAATCCAGGTTTGCTCAGATATCTCAAAAGTATTTGCATCCTTTACTCAGAAGGTCAGTGCAACTCCTCTAATCTCTATTTCAGTTAAAATCGAAATAAACAATGCAAGTCATTATAACGACCCTTTCTATAAAACTTTTATTGTCGCATGCCTATAAACTCGGTCATATTCGCACTTCAACTGAAAAGAAACCTTAAAATAAGAACTAGTCAAATCTTTTTATTCAGGATTCTAGGAATCATGATTTTGTAGCTTTAACTATAACATTCAAGGTAAAGCAATTATTAATCACAAAATTTTGAATTTTAGCTGGAAAAACAAGATAAGGCCACATGATTTTTTTTTCTATTTACAAGACCCAATGTTGACAAAATTAAACACCAGCGTTACAACCTTACTTTAAATGATTTTTGAATTATAAAAAAAATAGTTTTTATGGTCACATTAGTGACTTTGCTCTTTGACATCTTTAATAAGACGTATATTTTAAAGGAAACACAAATTTGTCTCTTTCCCATTATTCTAAAGTCTTAGAAGAATCCTTTCATGTTAACATATCTCAGTCCCGATATCACCTAAAAAATCACAAATAAAAATAATAAAGGATATCACAATCCTGACGAACAAAAACATACAAACAGGAAGTATTACAATCACTACAACACAATCCTTTAAGTCTATAAATTAAAATGAAAACAAAAACAACCCTAAAGAAAAACACAAAATATATTGTGCCCTACTTAACCATTACCCAGTGCCAGTAGAAGATAGGTCTAAGTACATAAACGAACAAAAAGGATTCTAAGATTTGTGTTCTTTTTTTCAATCAGTTCTTTCCTTTACCGTTGTCGTATTTACTTAGGACCAGCAGTAAACAAAAATTGTGTTCTACGATACGAATACCTATTTCAAAAATCCTTGCAAAAAGAAACACAGGAAAAAAAGGACATGAAGACAACTCTCAATTGAGCTAAAAATATTGGAAAACATAAATCTCCAATCGAAACAACAGAAAAACGAAGGCAAAAAAAAAACAAAAAACAAAAAAGAAACATATATAAAGAAAAGGACGAAGGCAGAAAAAAAAGATTAACAAAAAAATAAATCACTAAAAAGAAAAAAAACAAGAAAAGCAGCAAAAGAAGAAGGAAGAAGGAATCCCCTAACCAGAATACGTCTTGCATTGGGAGCATCCTTTGCAGTTTTCCTTTGCCATTGCCAGTACTTTGGCACTAACGCTAAAATTCAGTTTTGTTCATTTAGTGTGTCCTTTTTTTTCCTTCTTTTTTATTTCAATGTATAAAAATATAAATGTGTATTTTTTTATCTAACTTCCATGTCCTTTCGATGAAATTTCGAACGAGGAAATATCTCAACTTGGTCATAAATAAATTGTGCATTTCCTGTATCCTTCATGTTCTCCATCCTTTTTTTTCGATTTTATTTTATATATTCTTCCATTTGTCCTTTCAAAACCTTCAATTGCATTTTGAAATTGAATTTTTGCGATGCTCTGAGAAACAATAATACAAAAGCTATACAAATACGAGTTACTACCTATACCTATACCTTCATATATCTAAAATACAACATACATACATATAAAGTATAAAGTTGAATTGAGGATTGGTGGGAAATTTTTTAACTCCCTTTGCCTTTTTGTGATGGTTTGGGTTTGGCATGTGCTTGGAACTGGGACTGGACATTGATGATATGCGATATGGAATACTAAAGAACTGTACGGACGGCCACGGGACTATAGCTACATCGGCTATACGTAGAGTCGTAGAGCTTCGATGAGATGACGTTGTCGGAAATTTAAATTGTTCCATGGCTTAGGGGCACAAAATATATGCAAACACATGAATCCATTTTATAACTTAGTTTGTTTATTACATCAAACGGATTTGTTAAGTCATGCAAAGGCAAATATGCCAAACCAAGATGTTTTTTTTTTTTTGTTTAATAGAACACAAGCTTGAGGGTTTGAATATGATCATGAGTTTTCAATTTTTGTATTTCTTTGAAAAATATTTCCAATACAAGAGAATTGTACCTACATACATATGAATATGAATGAATGGCCTCGGTTGTCTTGTTGCTTTTTTATATCTACATAATTATTCAGGCACACATTTTTCAGGAAATCTTTGATATTGGCCTCAAAGTGTATTTGAAGCAGTAAATATTGAACGCAGCAATATTGGATATATATTCAATTGAATTTAAATGAAATGAAAATTAATTTTAAAAAAATGCGTATACGCCCCAGTGCACCATTTCGTTTTAATGTAGTTTTCTGAGAGAATTATTTTACTTTTAAGTTTCACAGAAAATTGTTAAAAGTAAACCGTTCTATTTTTTTAAATCATATAAAAAGTATTTAAGTTTCGGTATTAACCATTTTTAAAGAGAGGTTTCCAATAAAAAATATCAAAATATAATTACCTATAGCAAAAATATGAAACAAAGTATCAATCAGCTTTTAGAATAGTCAAACACTAATGACAACCTTCAAAATAAATGGTTTTTCAATTGGCACTGGTAGATTTTGGTGCCCCGTGGCTTCCATTTTGTTTTGGTGACATCTGTCAAATCTTTTGTTTATTATTCAGTTGTTTATGGTTTTAAGTTACACGATTGAACAGCACGTTAAAATGACAAAACTTTGTTATTAAAATGAGTGTTCGTTAGCGCAAACGTTGAGATCATTGCCCTCATTTAACGGTAGACGTGGTGGCTATTTGCAGTCGACTCTTCAACGTTTGGTGGCCACATTTTAGACGACCGGTTCAGTAAACAATCAGACACCACCCGTATGTTCAAGGAACCCAAGATCGGCCGAAAACATCGCCGTGGTCCATAAAAGTGTACAACAGAACCCGAGGCGGTCTATTCCTCGCCGCCGTGCACAAGAACTCGGCCTTTCATAGACTTCAACTTGGCGAATTTTGTTTCGGGACTTGACACCAACCCATGTTGTTTGTTTTTATGGAATAGACATTTTTGTGATCTTATAAATGTAATTGTTTATGAACTAGAGTCGAGATAAATAATTTTTAGAAAGATGCCTGTGCGTGCGTGTGTACGTACGTCCGTACGCTCGAGACGTTTTTTTCGTCGTCCATAGCTCAAGAACCAGAAGAGATATCGACTTTAAATGCATTTTGTTATACAGATAATAAGGCAGAAATATGCAGAAAGGGCTTTCAAGAAAATTGCGGGGGTGGTTTTTTTTTATCATAGCATTTTAAAAAAAAAGGTGAAAACAGGCTGGGATGCGACCCACACTGATAACTTCCCATCCCGTCTGTCGCTTTGTCCTGCTTAAAAGTTTGTCTATAGCTATGTATCAATTTGTACCAAATTTGCGTACTATTTTTTGTAGATTTTAATTTTTTTTGAAAAAACGGACTGTTGGATTTTTATAAAAAAAATACTGAATATCGAAAACAATATTTTCTGTGAAATAAAATAAGTTTGCAACAAAATTTTTAATTTTTGAAAAGCTATTTGAGTCGAAAGTAAATTTTTACCAAGTTTTAGTATCGTTTTTTTTAGGTTTTTATTTTTTGTAAAAAAACTGTATATTCGTTGTTTACTCAAAATTTCATCGAGTGTTGAAAACAATATTTCTTATAAGATAAAATTAGTTTGAAGCCAATGTCTCAAATTGTTGAAAAGATATTTACGTCGAAAAACAATTTTTAACAACTTTTATACATTTTTTTTAGGTTTTTATTTTTTGTAAAAAAAAGTCCATTCGATTTTTCTCAAAATTGTTTCCTAATGTTGAAAACAATATTTCTTATAAATTAAAATTAGTTAGAAGCCATTATCTCAAATTTTTGAAAAGATATTTGAGCCAAAAATAAATCTTTAACAATTTTTGTTACATTTTATTTTTCGGTTTTAAATTTTTTGTAAAAAAAACTGCAATTCGTTTTTTTTTCAAAATTTTACTGAATGGTGATAAAAATATTTTTTGAAAGATAAAAGTAGTCTAAGGCCAATATCTTAAAGTTTTGAAAAGATGCTTGAGTCGAAAATCAATTCTTACCAACTTTTATGCATTTTTTTATGTTTTTATTTTTTGTAAAAAAAACTGTCAATTCTATTTTTCTCAACATTTTTTAGAACGTTGAAACAATATTTCTTATAAGATAAAATAAGTTTGAAGCCTTAATCTGAAGTTTTTGAAAAGATATTTAAGTCGAAATTTAATTTTTACCAACTTTGAGTAATGTTTTTTTTTAGGTTTTTATTTTTTATTAAAAAAACTGTCAGTTAGATTTTTCTCAAAATTTTATCAGATGTCAAAAAACATTATTCTTCGTTCCACAAAATTGTTTTGGAAATGAAATCCTATTTTAGTCGTAAAATTTTTGAGCTGACAAATTTTTTGTTCAGTTTTTTTGATTTATAAAAAAACCATTAATTAGATTTTTTTCCAAAAATATACGTTTTTTATATTTTTTTATATGTTTTGTATTACGTTTCACCTGTTTTTTAAACTGCTTTGTTAAAAAAAACCACCCACGCAATTTCAAACTTATTTTATTTCACAGAAAATATTATTTTCGATATTCAGTAATTTTTTTATAAAAATCCAACATTCCGTTTTTTCATACAAAAATAAAATCTACAAAAAATAGTACCTACGCAAATTTGGTAAAAATTGATACATATAGGCAAACTTTTAAGCAAGACAAATCGACAGACGGGATGGGAAGTTATCAGTGTGGGTCGCATCCCAGCCTCTTTTTTGTTGCTATTCAGCCCGACAAAATTTGTTTAAGCTATATTAGTAACATTAGTCTTTCAAAAAATGAGATGAAACAAATTACAATTAGTTACACGTAACTATATGGGTACCTTACTCGGAGTAACTTAAGCTTCCAATATTTTCCACAAAGCTTAAGAGGCTTGCATTAATATTAAGGGTGGTTATTTTGAATGTTCTTAATTAAACTTATTCGTATTCTACAGGTATTATCTAACGGTATTTAATGTTTGTGACAGAACTCGTGGCACTACTACGTATATCATAAGTGTAAATGACATATTTTTTAATATTTAAAAAAAATATTAATAAAGTAATTTCAAAAGCTAAACTCTTTGACCCAATAAGGCTAACTGGGCCATTGAGAATTTTGGCTAATCCCAGTATAAAATGGTCTCATTTTGGTCAAATTTTCTAAGGCGAAAAAACGAAGCTTTAAACTTTACTCGTCTAATGCCCAGTTCTGCCAAAATTGCTTTATTCATAACGGGTTGTCTATTTTGCAGTTTAATAGTATATGGCTGGAATTCGACATCTGTCAAACTAAATGTTGGGGTTCTGAGAACCCTCAAGTAATTGAAGAGAGCCCATAATATCCACAAAAAGTCACTGTTTGGTCCGCTCTTTGGTCCGGAGGTGTGATTGGACCTTACTTCTTCGAAAACGACGATGGAACGACTGTCACCGTCAATTCGGAGCGTTATTTGATTACCAACTTTTTCGTGCCTGCCATTGAATAATACGACTTGAAGAATATGTGGTTTCAACAATACGGTGCGACATGCCACCTAACTCGAACGAATATGGCTTTATTGCAAAAAACATTTCATGGCCGCATAATTTATCGTCGTGGCCATATCAACTGGCCACCAAGAGTTTAAGTTTACAGTACAGCCACCAAGATCAAGCGATTTAACGGGTTAACGCAACTCCGTTGCTCCGTTTAGGGTATGTAAAGTCGCCAGGCAGGCGCCAATATCAACAGCTTTTTTGAATAAAGGCACCTGTGGGTGGGCCGCTTCGCGGGATCTCAGGATTTAAACTCCACAAAACAAAGTCTTATGGTATTGAAGTGCTCCAAGTTGTGTCATTTGGTGATTCTTATTAAGTGGAACATTAGCCCCAAAATTTTTATTAGGGGCTTCGGTCTTACTTGGGTGGGACTTAGGGCGCAAATAAGATTTCGGTTTTATGTCCCACCGAAGTGAGACATAAGCCCCAAAAAAAAAAGTTGGGCGTTATGTCCCTGGGCCAAAATTTTCGAGTTGACAATTTTTTTTTTCAGTTTTTTCTGATTTATATTTGATATCACGTTACAATATACGAGTATAATATAAAATTTAATTCAAGTCTCTAGCATTATTGGTTCGTGAGATATTTAGGGTTAACCAAAATGTTCACCTTTTTTTTTAAACTGCTATGGTAAAAAAAACCACCCTCGCAATTTTCTTGAGAGGCCTTTCTGCATCTTTCTGCGGCATTATCTGTATAACATAAACATAACATAATTTAAAGTCGATATCTCTACTGGTTCTTGAGCTATGGACGACAAAAAAACGTCGCGAACGTACGGACGTAAGAACGTACATACATAGACACGCATGCACAGACATCTCTCTTAAAATTTCGATTCTTGTGGCTTCCATTTTGTTTACGTGTACGATGAAAAAAATTGCAAATATTTAAGTGAGTAAAGTATCTTCAAAAAAGAAAAAATACATCATGAGTTCTGGACAATTTTATTCATCCTTATTCAAAAACTAAGTACATAACATAGTAACACTTCCATCCCTATTTTTGAGTTTTGACCACAAATGTGCTAAATCTCCTTTTAACATGATAAAGTATTAAAAAGCTCCTGTTTTTATTTCTTTTTTCTATCCCTGTCCCGCCATAGATATACACTATAACGACATTTGAAGGGAATTTCAAAATGCCAGACAGAGGACAGTAGTATCAATTTCACATCCTGTCAACTTTCTTACACCCCCAACAAATCCTCAAAAAAGGCTACAAACAAAAACTCACTGCAAACTTGCCACTGCATTATTAATGGTGGTTGCGAACTTTTACTCTAGTTGTAACCGCTGCTGATGCTTCCGCTGACGGAACAGAACAGGTGAGCAAATAAAACCGCACCGGAAAGTAGGTACGTAGGATATACCTCGCCATTGGATGAATAGTAGGTACAAAATAAAAAAGGAAGCAGGAAAAAACTCAAAAAATAAAAATACAAGGATAACGACATCGCATCATTGATTAATGAGTTCATTGGGGTACCTAGTGAAGCATTTTATTAAAAACCCCACTTTGGTGTATAATTGAAGTTGGGTGTCAATTATTTTGTGACATCTAATCCTTTTGGTTATATTGCGTCATCGTCGTCCTTTCGTCGTCCTTTCCATCGCCGCAATCGCATCGTCGTCGTCAGTTGTCGATAAATTGTCTCAACCAAAAAAAATTAAAATATTTTAAAATGTAAAGTTAAAAAAATTGAAACAAATACTGCAGCACTTTTTCACATAAAATGAAATAAAACCTACCTCACAAATTTTTCATTCTCTCTCTCTCTCTCTCTGTGTCTGTCTCTTTTTTCTCGCTCTCTCTCTCCTCCATACAACTCGTGGGAAAAGGACATTTGCAAATTAATTAAGTCAATTTATTCAAGCGACACTTTTTGTGCGGCAGTCAGTGTCAAAGTTTCAAAGGACCTTTGATCCTTTTGACAACAAAGCAAAAATGATTTGCTTTCTGCTTGAGTTAACTGTTAAAAGGTAAATTCTGTTGTTTTTTTTATTAAACATTTTGTGTTTTGTTCCTGTTAGTTTTTGCTATGAACGCCCGACATATACCGTTAAATTTCACGTGAGCTAAAAATGTAAATTTCTTTTTGTTACGTGCAACATATGTGACGATATGATTGCTAAGTGTAATAAATTGTTATATTAGGAGGGGCCGTGATGCAGTTATATTTTGATGAATTTTGTATTTGTTTATAAGGTTTACATTTTTATATTCAAAAGGACAGTTAAATCAAAGACCATATAACAAGTAAAGATGTCGCACGTAGAACAAAAATCTGTGCCTGCTTTTTTCCACCATCCCTTTTTTACAATGGGTCCAAAACATGAGTCTAGGAATTTGAATGTATAGAAACATTTCAAATGTTGTGGGTACACACTGTACGAAAAAGAGCGTTGCTATTTATACTGAAAAGTTAGAGGGAGAAACAAGGTATTTCATGTTTATGAGTAGAAAAAACAAAAACAAAACGTATGTCTTTTCAATGGGTCCAAAACATGTTGCAAGATTTGTAATAAATTTATGAAGCAAAAGAGAGAAAAAATATTTTTTTGTCCTATTTGTACAAGCAAGCTAGGTTGATGATCGAGTTAAAAGAAAGAAGGGTGAGTTGATGTCCTTCACGTGTATGTGTATTTATATTGTCTTAGGGATTTTTTTTTTTGTTGGCTGCGTAAATGCAAACCAGTTTTATTTATTTTTTTTCTTGAAAGATAAAACAACCTTGAAAAGTGAGTTTTGATAATGTTCGTAAATAATGAGTTGTGGTAGTTTCAATATTGGGCTTTGCTTTACTTTTGTTTTGTTTTGTTTTTACTTCTTGGGGTTGGTTGTGATTTGAAAATCGTATTCATTCACATGTTTAAATGTAGGTCAAAAAAAGATTGAATTTTTGATGTGAGGATTTATTTATGCGTATGTTAAGTATGTTAGGTAAATTTTTGATCTCTTAGTAAGGTATTTTATTTTTCCTTTTTTTTTGGTTCGTTATCGTTACTATTGAAGTCGGTAATGGATCAATTAAATGAGGAGTACAGGTGATGCGTACATTTCATTTTATTTCGTTGATCGAGTACAAATAGGGGTGAGTTGGCGTCTACCTCAACCTTACCATACAGTATACACCTGTAATAATATGTGCGTGTGAGATGATTTTCTTGTTGTAAGCGTTACCCTTTTTTCCTTAAAATATTATGAAAAATGTTAAAAGTGAGCTTAGAAGGTAATTGAATGTACCTTCATATCGAACATATGTTTTATACTTTTTGTTACTCGTAGGGCTTTAATTTGTTTTCATTTATATCTATAGGTCAATTTACGAACAAATTTGTAAATTTTTTTTCACAAAACTTTATTTCAAGATTTAATAGGTAGGTAAGTTAGTGTAGGTTAGGTACCACCTACATATATCAAGGCAAAGTACTTTTTTCACTCTTTACCATTAGTTGATGAAAGATTTTCTAATTTCTAATAACGTAATGTATGAACATATGTAGCGAATTCAATCCTTTATGATTTTAGCTTTATCAATCGAAGGTTTTTTAAATTTTCTTGTATACCACAAGCAGTGTTTTCTCAGTAAAACATGTGTCATGAACTCGAGAGCTTTTACTCTGTGATGGTAGCACACACTTTCCCTTTCAAACCAGGACACATTTACTTCTCTTTTATTGTTTATGCATTTTTCAACTATTTTTTCTTTTATTGTATCCATATTTTTTTCGTAATCGAAAACTTGCCTAAATATTAATATGTGTATCCTGCACACATTAAAAAATTCATCTGTCGGAGCAAACAAATTTCCAAAATCCGAATTTTTTAAATAGTTTTTGGCAAAAATAAACATCTCACTGCCACAAGTTAATACTTCATCCTTTTTTCGACATCCTTGTAAACATTCTTCGCAGCCTAAATTTGAAAATACTTTGAATACAACATATCCAACGAAGTATCTCATTGAAGTTACTTCAGTGGATACGTATGACCCGGACCCGATCTCGTCCAGCATTAAGTCGTTTTCCATTGTTTCATAAATAGCTTCAATGTAATTATCATCAAATTTTTCATTGAGTTGAACATCTTTTCCAATTACAACTTCTTCGTTGTGAAATTCTGAGTTATTGTCTGCTTCAGTCATTAATGATGTGAGCGATATCATTTGTTCTTCATCGTTCGAACAGTTTGCGAATTTTGAAAAACAGTACAAGTTCGTGGTCATTATTTTTGAAATCAAGAAATTTAATTCATGCACGGATGGATTCTTCGTATTTCCACCTTTTGCAGTATTTGTGAAAACAAATTTTCAATTATGTCTTGATTTAACCTCTTGGTTAAAACAAAATCAATACCTTCATTTTCATTAAACATTTGTTCAGCCATCATCAATGTGGCTCTTAAAGTTTGTTCCAATCCTGCAATCCAATATACTTTCGTTTTTTTCACGAGTCTTATATTTTTAACATATTCTATAAAGTCTTCAATATAGTTATATACGAGATTTTTCATTTTTAAAGCAGATTTATATGCATTCCTGTCATATAGGCTTCCGCTGTTCATGCAATCAAATATTCTGTCAATTTTTTTGAAACATTTAGCTGTTGATTGAACAACTACTTTATCGTTTTCAACAAAATTGCCTGTTTCCACTGCCGTTAACAAAGCTGCTGATGTTGTCCTGCTGAAAACTTGAACAGCGTAAACGACACGCATTTTGGCGAAAGATGACGGATCAATATGCTTTTGAGTGAGTTTTGGGCACATTTTCGTGGTGCTGTTCTTTTCAAGATCATACAGCTTTCTTACTGGAGTGAAACTTACTATTCCATCAGGTGTAACCAGATCTGAGTTCAATAAGGTATTTCTCATACCTTTTATAATATGGGGAATATCGTAGAACGAAAAAATTTGCTGCTCCTTGAACATAAAGTAAGGTTTTCTTTTGTTACTCCTAATATCCCCAAACATTTCCTGTTATTTGGTCCCTGGTCACAAATAATAGCTTTCACATTCAAAGCCAAGTTACTTGCTATTTCAAGATTTTTTAATAAGATTTTACTTAAGTTTTCACCTGAAATATTTGTTTCACTAACAAAGTAGTTCAAAATGCATTTCCAGTTAGATATCAATCCCCGTACCATAAAAACACAAACTTGTTTCCCAATATTGTTGGTACGAACAAAACCTGTATCTTCTAAGCCATCAATTATATCAACTGCAGAATTGTAAGTAAGATCTCTTCTTATAGCAATCTCATCGAAAACAATAGCACATATACGACTTTGTACACTCATTTCATTGAATTTTCGCAAAAGTTCTTGATGAGCAGAATTTTTGAATCCTGGCTGCATGAGAGATGTTTATTTTTGCCAAAAACTATTTAAAAAATTCGGATTTTGGAAATTTGTTTGCTCCGACAGATGAATTTTTTAATGTGTGCAGGATACACATATTAATATTTAGGCAAGTTTTCGATTACGAAAAAAATATGGATACAATAAAAGAAAAAATAGTTGAAAAATGCATAAACAATAAAAGAGAAGTAAATGTGTCCTGGTTTGAAAGGGAAAGTGTGTGCTACCATCACAGAGTAAAAGCTCTCGAGTTCATGACACATGTTTTACTGAGAAAACACTGCTTGTGGTATACAAGAAAATTTAAAAAACCTTCGATTGATAAAGCTAAAATCATAAAGGATTGAATTCGCTACATATGTTCATACATTACGTTATTAGAAATTAGAAAATCTTTCATCAACTAATGGTAAAGAGTGAAAAAAGTACTTTGCCTTGATATATGTAGGTGGTACCTAACCTACACTAACTTACCTACCTATTAAATCTTGAAATAAAGTTTTGTGAAAAAAAATTTACAAATTTGTTCGTAAATTGACCTATAGATATAAATGAAAACAAATTAAAGCCCTACGAGTAACAAAAAGTATAAAACATATGTTCGATATGAAGGTACATTCAATTACCTTCTAAGCTCACTTTTAACATTTTTCATAATATTTTAAGGAAAAAAGGGTAACGCTTACAACAAGAAAATCATCTCACACGCACATATTATTACAGGTGTATACTGTATGGTAAGGTTGAGGTAGACGCCAACTCACCCCTATTTGTACTCGATCAACGAAATAAAATGAAATGTACGCATCACCTGTACTCCTCATTTAATTGATCCATTACCGACTTCAATAGTAACGATAACGAACCAAAAAAAAAGGAAAAATAAAATACCTTACTAAGAGATCAAAAATTTACCTAACATACTTAACATACGCATAAATAAATCCTCACATCAAAAATTCAATCTTTTTTTGACCTACATTTAAACATGTGAATGAATACGATTTTCAAATCACAACCAACCCCAAGAAGTAAAAACAAAACAAAACAAAAGTAAAGCAAAGCCCAATATTGAAACTACCACAACTCATTATTTACGAACATTATCAAAACTCACTTTTCAAGGTTGTTTTATCTTTCAAGAAAAAAAATAAATAAAACTGGTTTGCATTTACGCAGCCAACAAAAAAAAAAATCCCTAAGACAATATAAATACACATACACGTGAAGGACATCAACTCACCCTTCTTTCTTTTAACTCGATCATCAACCTAGCTTGCTTGTACAAATAGGACAAAAAAATATTTTTTCTCTCTTTTGCTTCATAAATTTATTACAAATCTTGCAACATGTTTTGGACCCATTGAAAAGACATACGTTTTGTTTTTGTTTTTTCTACTCATAAACATGAAATACCTTGTTTCTCCCTCTAACTTTTCAGTATAAATAGCAACGCTCTTTTTCGTACAGTGTGTACCCACAACATTTGAAATGTTTCTATACATTCAAATTCCTAGACTCATGTTTTGGACCCATTGTAAAAAAGGGATGGTGGAAAAAAGCAGGCACAGATTTTTGTTCTACGTGCGACATCTTTACTTGTTATATGGTCTTTGGTTAAATGGTTTAGGAAATAAATTAAAATCTCCCACTTTTACATTTAATTACTAACAATGCGGAGTCTTTTATTCGTCCTTATTAACTTCCCATAGGAAGTTATTGTAATGGGTCCGATTTTTCGAATTGAATATTTTGACATTTCTCGACGTTTCAAGGTCCCTAGAGTAGAAATAAAAGATTTTTAGAAAGATGTCTGTGCGTGCGTGTGTACGTACGTTCGTACGTCCGTACGTCCGTACGTCCGTACGTCCGCACGTATGTACGTTCGCGACGTTTTTTCGTCGTTCATAGCTCAAGACCAAGACAGATATCGACTTCAAATAAATTTAATTATAGAGATAATAAGGCAGAAAGATGCAGAAAGGGCTCTCCAGAAAATTGAGTGGGTGGTTTTTTTACCATAGCAGTTTAAAAAAAGGTGAAATTTTGGTTAAACCTAAATATCTCATGAACCAATGACGCTAGAGACTTAAATTAAATTTTATATTATATATTGTAACGTGATACAAAGCAAGTATATTTTTGAAAAAAAAATCCAATTAACGGTTTTTTTTTATAAATCAAAAAAACTGAAAAAAAAATATTCGTCACCTAGAAAATTTTACGACTAAAATATGATTTCGTCTCCAAAATAATTTTGTGCAACGAAGAATAATGTTTTTGACATCTGATAAAATTTTGAGAAAAATCTAATTGACACTTTTTTTTTATAAACAATAATAACCTAAGAAAAACATTACTCAAAGTTGGTAAAAATTGAATTTCGACTCAAATATCTTTTCAAAAACTTGAAATTAAGGCTTCAAACTTATATTATCTTATAAGAAATATTGTTTTCAACATTCTGAAAAATGTTGAGAAAAATCGAATGCGAGGTTTTTTTTTACAAAAAATAAAAACCTAAAAAAAATTAATAAAAGTTGGTAAAAATTGATTTTCGACTCAAATATCTTTTCAAAACTTTGAGATATTGGCTTTAAACTACTTTTATCTTTCAAAAAATATTGTTGTCAACATTCAGAAAAATTTTGAAAAAAATTGAATTGACAGGTTTTGTACAAAAAATTAAAAACCTACAAAAAATTTAACAAAAGTTGGTAAAAATTTACTTTCGACTCAAGTAGCTTTTCAAAAATTACAAATATTGGCTTCAAACTAATTTCACTCGCAGAAAATATAATTTTCGACATTCAGTAAATTTTTTATTAAAATCCAATAGTCAGGTTTTTAATAAAAAAATAGTACGCAAATTTGTTAAAAAATGATGTTCGGCTCTCGATATCTCGCGAAAGCAGGTATTGATTTCAAATTCATTTCATTCATCCAATTTGTATTTGTTTATTTAAGAAATAAAAATTTTTAAGAAATGCTTCTAAAGTCGGTACAAATTGGTTTTCAACTAAAAATCTCGTTAACAAAAATAGATTTTGAAATCAAACTATTTCATTATAATGCAAAATGTTGTTGTTGATTTTTAAATTTGTTAGATTAAATTAATTGATAACTTTTTTAACAAAACACGAAAACCTGCAAACCTTTGAAGCAAAACAAATCGACAGACGGGATGGGAAGTTATCAGTGTGGGTCGCATCCCAGCCTCTTTTTATTTTATAATCAAGAAAATATTAAAGAACAAAAGCTAAGTGCGGAAATATGGATACCGTAGATCATTTAAAGAAAGTAAGATCATTGTAATGACATAAATTTAAAAGAGTTTGTCATTAAGCTATATCTTTTTGAAATGCGTACATTTGGTATCTATGAACCTTTTCTTCGTTGGGTTGGAAATTATCTTTCGGACCTTCCTGAAATGCTTAAAATAAATGTTTGTGTTTCTCGTACATTCTTTTCTTAATCACTATTTGAGAATGTGGAATACTTTTCCGAACTCTGTTTTTCTCTCCCATTTTAATATTCAACATTTTAAGACCAATGTGCATCGGTATTTCTTCTTAAATCCTTCCTTTTTTTTCTAACATTTGCACTGTGTTTTGAAACGTAAACATGTTTGAGTGCCTAAAAATAAAAAAATAAAAATGACACCGTTTTACCCCTACTTATGTTCTTATGTTCTTAATGATCTTTTGTCTGTAACTTATTATTCATTGAACTGTTTTTGTTAGGTTATGAATACCGTTAATGATTACACACAGTGCGAGCAATTAAGAAAGGAGGATAGGATTAGATAGGAGAAACCGATGAACTCTGGTTTTGAATGTCTGCACATCCTGAGGAGTGGGAAATATTGAGTCTGGTAAGGTATTCTACATTCGTGTAGTGCGGCTAAAGAAAGAATACCTGAACTTAATAGTACGTCTTTAATTAGGCCCTAGGGTAAACTGATTAGCATTTCTAGAAGCACGGGAATTACGGTTGAATTCTTTGAGGGGAGGAGTGCAACTGGATTTTACATTAGAGCATTGTTTATAAAGCCGGCCGTGTTTAAGAGTAACAAAACTATCTCTCATCATAGAGTTGAACATTCTCCTATTATTTTTGGAGCTCTCAGACAAAAAATCATTTATAAAAAAAAGAAGGATGGGAAGCGACCCACACTGATAACTTTCCATCCCATCTGTCGATTTGTCTGGCTTAAAAGTTTGTAGGTTTTCGTGTTGGGTTAAGAAAGTTGTCAATTAAATTATTCTTAAAAATTTTAAAATTACCAACAATATTTTTCATATAAAGAAATAGTTTAGTTTGAAAATCTATTTTTGTTAAATAGATTCTTAGTCGAAAACAAATTTTTACCAATTTAAGTAGCATTTCTGAAATTTTTACAAATTGGATGAATGAAATTAATTTGAGATATCAAGAACCGTTCATCAATTTTTACCAAATTTGCGTACTATTTCTTGTAGATTTTATTTTTTTTATGAATATCGAAAACAATATTTTCTATAAAATAAAAAAAGTTTAAAGCCAATATTTTTAATTTTTTTAAAGCTTTTTGATTCGAAAGTAAATTTTTACCAAGTTTTAGTATTGTTTTTTTTAGGTTTTTATTTTTTGTCTGTCAATCAATCAACTGTCAATTAGATTTTTCTCAAAATTTTACTAAATGTTGACAACAATAAAGATCAAAGTAGTTTAAAGCCAATATCTTAAAGCTTTGAAAATATACTTGAGTCCAAAACCAATGTTTACCAACTTTTTTTTTATTGTTTGTTTAAGAAACTGTCAATTCGATTGTTCTCAATTTTTTTTAGAATGTTGAAAACAACATTTTTTATAAGTGAAAATTAGTTGCAAGCCATAATTCCAAATTTTTGAAAAGATATTTGAGTCGAAATTTAATTTTTACCAACTTTGAGTAATGTTTTTCTTAGGTTATTATTTTTTTATAAAAAAAAAACTGTCAATTAGATTTTTCTCAAAATTTTATCAGATGTCAAAAACATTATTCTTCGTTGCACAAAATTGTTTTGTAGAGGTAATCATATTTTAGTCGTAAAATTTTCGAGGTGACAATTTTGTTTTCAGTTTTTTTGATTTATAAAAAAAAAAACGTTAATTGGATTTTTTTCCAAAAATATAATTGTTTTGTATCACGTTACAATATATAATATAAAATTTAATTTAAGTCTCTAGCATCATTAATTCATGAGATATTTTAGTTTAACCAAAATTTTAACTTTTTTTAAACTGCTATTATAAAAAAACCACCCACGCAATTTTCTTGAGAGCCCTTTCTGCATCTTTCTGTCTTATTATCTGTATAACAAATTTTATTTGAAGTCGATAACTCTTCTGGTTCTTGAGCTATGGACGACGAAAAAAACGTCGCGAACGTACGGACGTACGGACGTACGAACCTACGTACAAACGCACGCACAGACATCTTTCTAAAAATCTTTTATTTAGACTTTAGGGACCTTGAAACGTCGAGAAATTTCAAAATTTTCAATTTGACAAATCGGACCCAATACAATAACTTCCTATGGGAAGTTAAAAATAAATAAGGAGAACTAAAGTCTAGTTACTTACAACACTCAACCATTCCTGTGTTTGAGTAATGTTGTCAGGGATGGAGGGGACCTAACCTACAGTTTTAAGGCGAATCCGAACGGCTTATTTGAGAAAGAACTTATTATGACAAGAATTACTCGTGGATGCACTGGCAGGGATTAAACCCAAGACCTCTGGAATGACAGTCCTAGCACTAACCATCACACCACAGATACTAGTAAATACCTACTAAAAAGTAAACATTATAGATGGCTGGGTCATGTAGAGCGAATGGACATCAACGCTCCAGCCCGGAAGGTCTTCGAATCCAATCCCGAGGGACGGCGCAGTAGAGGAAGACCGCGACTCAGGTGGCGCACTCAGGTGGGTGAAGACCTCAACCAACTTGGCGTGCGAAACTGGAGACAGCTAGCTAGGGACCGAGTTGGCTGGAGACGCATGTTGGTTGAGGCCCAGGTCCGCCCCGGACTGTAGCGCCACCTTAAGTAAGAAAGTAAGTAAACATTATAAAATATTTCCTGCTAAATTCAATGATATCAATATCATTCCTAATCCATTTAAAATATGCCGACATCAAGATTTGATGAGAATATACATACATATTAACACTTAATTTGGTTTCATGTCAAAGTCTCATTATTCAACTCATTTTAGAAACACCAGAAATACCTAGTTTAAATGATCACCCGAACTAAGCCTCTTGTTAAATTGGATGTATTGTGAAAGCTGATTATTTCTAGGGTTGGCATAAGGATATTAGCTATTTTTGCCATTAATCCGTTTCACACACATAAAATTATAATTTATTCTTTTATGATTGATTGCCTAGACCTAGACCTAGATGAAAGATGACACACCCACATCATATACACAGACATTTTAATAAGACGGTTTGTCTCCCGTTCGCATATAAGTGAAAACCACAAAACAAAATAAAAGGGAATCCCCAGGATATTTTTTCAATCAAACTTACCCCCTTTGCGTGTAAAACTTCAACACTGCTCCACGTCTTCGTTCCTATTCCCCCCAATCCAGCCCTCCTAATGGCACAACCTCAAGTACATTGTATCTGTGAAAACCTCCGAAGCAAAACCTATTTCTAGTTAACCCTCCTTTTGTACCTATTGTTGAGTATAACCAGCGGATGACAGAGCGACAACAACGATGAGGGACGAACGGCCACCAACCGCATTCCGCATACCGTATTTTTACCCGTTCCGTTCCGTATCCTTGCCAAACCACACCAACGAACAGAACTCCAAAACTTGAAGTGGTCGGGATATACCTACTTTCAATTAATTTCTTGCAGAATCTTGGCTGTTGTTTTCTCTTGTGTGTAAGAAATGATACCTCCCCAATGATTTTGCTGAAAACTTATTTACTACCTACCTATCGCTACCACTTCCTCCACCAGGACGAGGACGAGGACCAAAACCAACCAACATTTAGCCCCATGAAATTGTTTTGCTAGCCATCAGGGAGTAAAAGAGGACTCCCAACACTCCGCATCGCATCACAGTAGGATGAGTACTACAACTCTATAGCTATACTTCACCGTTGACTGGAAAAACACAATTGAATGAAAGGGTGGTTCTCCTGGTGCTCCTGGTGCTCCTTGTGCTCCTTATGGTATTGTGTGTGCTGATGTGAATGTTCCTCGAAGATATGATTAATGTACAGACCATTTTAAGCTTTCAATTGGTCTTTTGTATTCCGAGTTTTCAAATGCGAGTGGGTTGTGCTAGAGCTAACCTATGTATATTCATACATACATACATATATAACATAGGGTCGTCGTAAAAGACTTAGTTGTTAAAAATAATGAAAGGTAGTTTTCCTATAAATAATTTAATATAAAATCGAGGGGGTGTGGAATACAGTTTAATGCATGTGAATGTGAGTTTTCTATTAAAAACTATAAACAATGTAAGAAAAGAATTTAGGATTCCTTTATCTAAAATTAGATTTCCTTTAAAATTTGCTCAGAGAATTATAACTTTGTATTTTCCAAAATTGTCCGAATTGAACGCAAATGCTTCTAAAGAAAGCTTTAAAGGAACCCTTTTTTGTTGCATTTATTTCGAAAGCGAAAATTGTTTTATTTTTTTTTTTCAAAAATCAGGACTTAATTGAAACATTTTTGGAAGCCAACAAATTTGTATTAACCATAACTTTTTTGTTTGAAACTTATTAATACCTAGTAAGACAAATAATAGCTAGAAGCTTGAAACAAATAAACCTTTTTGAAAACTGTTAGCCCTTAATTAAACTTCAACCAAAATAAATAAACGAGATAAAGATGCGTATAAGAACGAGAACTGCTCACTTACTCTATTAGCAGAAAAGGAAAGAGGAACACCGACTTCTTAAAGGCAAAAAGAAAGAGGATGAGAAGCTCGCCGTCGAAGATGCTGAGAGGTTCAGAAACAAAAGTGAAGTTTGAAAGATTTATAAGCAGGTGAAACGAACCGAAGGCTGCAAAAACAAAAGTGGAAACATCATAATAGAACAGCATTCAATGCTGACGATATGGAAGGACCACTTCTGCAGATCTGCTGTAGCAGATGGCTTAAAATACAAGCTTTTCAAACGAACTTTAGATAATTTGGCAAGGAGCATGAACAAACTAATCTGTAAAATATGGTCGGAAAAAAGAATGCCAAATAAATGAAACCTCAGTATATTTTGCCCAATACTGAAAAAAGGAGACCCTTTTAACAGCACTAACTATAGTAGAATTAGTCTCCTTAACATCACTCACAGAATCTTCTCTGCCATAATACTCGTATGTGAACGTCTAAAGCTCATCGTCAACAACCCAAATGGTCCTTATCAATGTGGTTTTACACCAGGAAAGTCCACAGTCGATCAAATATTCACATTACGATAGATCATTCAAAAAACCCAAGAACATCAAATCGACACTATGTCTTCATCGATTTCAAGGCTGCATATGACAGCAAATATAGGACAAACTACATAGAGCCATGTCTAGTTTTGGCAACCCTGCCAAACTCGTCCGTTTGTGCAGAATGACCATGAAGATTTTACGATTTCATAAAGGTTGGAAACAACTTTACCGAATCTTTCGATGTCAAAAAGGCTTTAGGCAAAGTGATGCGCTGTCATGCGATTTCTTTAACATCGTCCTTGAAAGAATAGTGCAGAGCTCAACACAAGAGGCACTATCTTTCAACAGATCGTGCAATTAATAGAGTGTGCTAAGGACATTGACATACTCAAAAGAACTCAGCGTGATGTCAATAGGGCATTTCCGAGAAAGAACCAACAACACCGACGACGTCTCAGTCAAAACGTCACCATCGACAGACGTAACTTTGAGGTAGCAAAGGACTTTGTCTACCTACGCTCCGCTATGAACATTGAACACGCTATGATCAAAAGAAGAAAAAGAGGCTGGGATGCGACCTACACTGATAACTTCCCATCCCTTCTGTCGATTTGTCTTGCTTAAAAGTTTGTCTATATGTATCAATTATTTTACCAAATTTGCGTACTATTTTTTGTAGATTTTATTTTTTTATGAAAAAACGGACTGTCGGATTTTTATAAAAAAAATTACTGAATATCGAAAACAATATTTTCTGTGAAATAAAATAAGTTTGAAGCCAATATTTGTAATTTTTAAAAAGCTATTTGAGTCGAAAGTAAATTTTTACCAAGTTTTAGTATTGTTTTTTTTTTTAGGTTTTTATTTTTTGTAAAAAAAACTGTCAATTCGATTTTTCTCAAAACTTTATCGAATGTTGAAAACAATATTTCTTATTAGTTAATATTAGGTAGAACCCATTATCTCAAATTTTTGAAAAGATATTTAAGTCAAAAATCAATTTTTACCAACTTTTGTTAAATTTTTTTTAGGTTTTTAATTTTTTGTACAAAAACTGTCAATTCGATTTTTTTCTAAATTTTACTGAATGTTGACAAGAATATTTTTTGAAAGATTAAAGTAGTTTAAAGCCAATATCTCAAAGTTTTGAAAAGATATTTAAGTCGAAAAACAATTTTTACCAACTTTTATTAATTTTTTTTAGGTTTTTATTTTTTTATAAAAAAAAACTGTCAATTCGCTTTTTTCAAAATTTTACTGAATGTTGAAAACAATATTTCTTATAAGATAAAATAAGTTTGAAGCCTTAGTCTCAAGTTTTTGAAAAGATATTTGAGTCGAAATTCAATTTTTCTCAACTTTGAGTAATTTTTTTGTTGGTTTTTTTATTTTTTATAAAAAATACTGTCAATTAGATTTTTCTCAAAATTTTATCAGATGCCAAAAACATTATTCTTCGTTGCACAAAATTGTTTTGGAGACGAAATCATATTTTGGTCGTAAAATTTTCGAGGTGACAATTTTTTTTTTTTTAGTTTTTTTGATTTATAAAAAAACCGTTAATGGGATTTTTTTCCAAAAATATACTTGTTTTGTATTACGTTACAATTTATAATATAAAATTTAATTCAAGTCTCTAGCGTCATTGGTTCATGAGATATTTAGAGTTAACCAAAATGTTCAACTTTTTTTTTAAACTGCTATGGTAAAAAAACCACCCACGCAATTTTCTTGAGAGCCCTTTCTGCATCTTTCTGCCTTATTATCTGTATAACAAAATGTATTTGAAGTCGATATCTCTTCTGATTCTTGAGCTATGGACGACGAAAAAAATGTCGCGAACGTACGGACATACGGACATACGGACATACGGACATACGGACATACGGACATACGGACATACGGACATACGGACATACGGACATACGGACATACGGACATACGGACATACGGACATACGGACGTACGGACGTACGAACGTACGTACACACTTACACATACGGACATACGGACATACGGACATACGGACATACGGACATACGGACATACGGACATACGGACATACGGACATACGGACATACGGACATACGGACATACGGACATACGGACGTACGGACGTACGAACGTACGTACACACGCACGCACTAAAAATCTTTTATTTCGACTCTAGGGACCTTGAAACGTCGAGAAATGTCAACATTTTCAATTCGACTAATCGGACCCTTTACAATAACTTCCTATGGGAAGTTAATAACTCTTGCTAACCGCTGTTTCTTTGGTCTAAGAAAACAATTTAGTAGCAAAGCCCTCTCGCGAGCAACTAAATTGTCGGTACGTAAGACCCCGTCCTGCTATACGGTGCAAAAGCTTGGACTATGACAAAGGGACCTATGAAAGCACCTAGAGCCGTTTCGAGAAAACAGTTTTTCTGTCCTGTAGGCATAGACGGTGAGTGGAGAAGAAAATGGAATGTAGAGTTGAACGGGCTTTACAGCGACACGTAGGCTCAGTCAGAAGGATAAAAGTCCAACACCTGCAATGACTAGGTAACACAGAGCGCGTGGAAACCAATGATCCGGCCTGGAAAGTCTTCGAATCCACGCCCACACGACAAGGCAGTAAAGGAAAATCTATCTACAAAACAAGCTTGAGATGGAGAAGTTGTTTGGTTTAGTTCACACAGGACTGTAGCGCAACCTTCAACAAATAAGTAAGTAATTTCCTATGAATTTTTCAAAGCCATTTAATGATACTCGTGCATTCCCTTAGTTCTAATTTTGAAATTGGTCGATATAAAAATACTAGCAGACCCGGCCATGCGTCGCTGCGTCTAACTTTTTTCGACATAATTACTTAAGTGGAACCTTAGGAGAACATCAGACATGGACACCAGCCTACTTTTACATAAATGTATATGCAATTTGTAAAAACACATGGCGACCTTCATGACTAATTTTCTAATACCTTTACCTTTATTACAATGAAATTATTACTTACGAATGAAGACAGAAACGTTAAAGCTTTTATACAAATTTAATGGTTTGAAATTTGAAGGGGAAGGACGTGGAACACACGTGATTCAAAAATTTCCTACAATCAAAAATCAATACAAAAGAATTAAATTTGAAATTAATTATAACTTATATTCAAGTTTGTAACAAATCAGAATATAACATAGTTTTTAATAAATAAAATGTGACAGTTAAACTTATAAATGAGGTACATACAGGTAGGCTAGGTAGGATAGTTTAAGATCTTCTAACAAAATATTTAATATTTTGAATTATAAATACTTTTAATTTCAATTTAATTTACCACTAATCGATGCACAATATTTTTGGTTTACCTATCTTTTGCTAACACAAATAGTTTCCGCCAATTTAGGTGCACTTATTCGAGGATTGTAACTTTCCGAATAATGCTTCGGATATCGCGAGTACCTAATTTTTTCGGACGACCAGAACGGGGCTTATTTGCTACATGTCCCCTTTCATTATAATTTTGTATTATTGTTTGTACAGTTGAGGAACTTTTACCCACGATTTTTCCAATAGCACCATAACTTTTCCCTTCGTTTCTATGCTTTATAATTAATTTTTTTATTTCAATTGAGGTTTCACTCCTTTTTTCCATTTTCAACAATATTATTCAAATATCACACACGAAATAAACAAGATTATGAAAGATAACTGATCACCAATGGTGATAAACTCAAATTTTATAATTAAAAAATATTTTTTTTAAATAATATTCCATTATTTAGTCAAACAAATATATTTGAATTTTGGCTAAAACCATTAATATACCATTTTTCATAGCTATATTGTTACACTTTTTTACACTAGTATTATTCTTTTTATCATTAATCGCGAGGGGGGTTTTATATTAACTAACTTATTATTATTTACAACGAAATTATCACAACAAAACTAAAACTAAACTAAAACGACGACGGCGGCGGCTGCGTAGCGACGAACTAATCAACTCGCACTCAAATGAGTACGAATGCGACACAAAAGAGAATACAAAAAAGTGCAACAACACAGCTCGTTAAAGAAGCTGTAACCGCGGCTGCTCAGCTGGGCTGGGTTCTTTTGGAAGAATTTGTTTATAAATTATAACAATGTTGATTGATTTCTAAATCAATCAAATAGTTACAATTTGGAAATAAGTTATTGCAAGTACCTACAGTGGGGTACGTTGCAATAAAAATGGGCGCCAGGAATTTTTTTTGAAAACCGAAAAAGAAAATTCCAAAACTCTTTATGATAAGTGAAACGATAGTAAACAAAGACACAACGCACGTTTGGTTTTAAAAGTAATATTTATTTATTTGGGAAACCGTGGGATTGAAGATCCCTGGACTAAAACCCAAAATGTTTTCAAAATAAAAGTTAAAAAAAATTACAATAAAATTAAAGTTAAACAAAGAACCAAAGAAAATTCAAATGAAACAAAGAAAATGGGTTCTTAATTCCGGACGCGTCTCGAAAAATATATATACTCGAAAAGAACAAATAAACGACAGAAACAAAATAACTTATCTTTTTTTCCTCCTATTTTCCTCTTTTTCCCGATCCTCACACCTCGATCCTCGAATCTCAATTCCTTTTCTTTTTTTTTTAAATTCCTCGAACTTTTTCTATATCCTCCTCGATTCTTATTTCTCTCCAAACAATTCCTCGAACACTTTCTTTTCTCTATCACTTATCGCTTGTAGGGCTCTATCAAGAGTGCCTTCCAAGCTAATTCCCAACTAATTTTTCCTCCCTCGACCATTCCAGTCACACACACATCCATTCAACACAAGCATCCGTTTTCGTGATTGTCGGTCACGGTATCGCGGTTTCCTGGAAGCTTTACGCTCATCAGGAAAGCCACCGTTGTTGACTCTCAGCGAAACTTTGCTTTCACACACACAATCACGGTTTCGACAAGTTGTTGGATGAGTTTCCAAAACTTGCCGAAACATAATGGCGAGTTAAGACCCCTTCCCAACTATTCTTATTTTTCGAGAAAGTTCAAAGAAAAACAAAAATCGAGAAGAAGTCTCAACTAGGCATTTTCCTATTAGATACTACTAATTTAACACGCGAGGTTCGAGGTGTGAATTTCGTACCAAATGTTAAATTAAGCTACTTTAAAACGCGGCGTTAAAAACCCATTTTGTACATTAATAGTTAAGAGAATCTACGTTAAGAATTAGAAATTTTAAAACACAATAGCTATGTTGTTGTTGTTGTTGTTATTTAAGTAAGGGTCCGCCTGACCTCAAACTTCTTCGGCTCATCCGCCGGCATTTTCGACCTTGTCGAAAGAACTCGTTCTGGAACTCGATCACCTGCTTTTTGTTGCTTTTGCAAAATAAAGGCTAGGTACACCTGTGGTTGATGAGACCATGGTTGCCCTCAACTTTGCCGATATTTTGCAGCCACAACTAAGGAAAAATGAAACAGCCAAAGGCTGGTTTTTGTTGCGGTAAAAATTTACCGTAACAAATCCCACCCTTACCTCCCAAGAAATGTGTTTACTTTTCAAGAAAAGCAAACCATTTCTTAAGGCTCAGCCAGGGGTAGACAACAACAACAAAGGATTACCATCATAACATTTAAAAGAAAAAAAGAAAAAAAAATCATTAGTGTGGCATATCAATTAAACAAAAATTACAATGACAAACCAAAAAAAAATACTACTACAAAAGGGACTTGACTTAAACATCAACAAACGGTTTTAAATCTTTACAATGCCACGTTCCTCGCTCCTTACCGCGATCATCTACCAAAAGATATGTCCAAGGTGACACTCTCTTGCTGACCTTGAAAGGTCCTACAAATTTGGTCGCCAACTTCGCCGCGAAATAATTTGCTGCATCGGACAGCGCGAAGTTCCTACGCCAAACGAGATCACCCGTGTGATATTGCGCGTCCCTCCTACGTAAATTATAAGTCTTTGCAGCCTTCTTTCCCGCTGCTTCCAACTTCCTAGCTATGTCCTCTCTCAGTTTCCGAAACTGCCTATTAATTTCCGTACTATCTGGGTCCCTATCGCTATCCCTAATTCCTACTTCATTTCCACTAGTTACCATGTTCCTACCGAAATTTGCGAAGTATGGCGACACACCTAAAACCTCATGTTGCGAAGTTCGGATTGCACAGGCCACTTTTGCCAGTTGCGAATCCCAACTCCGCTGGTTTTCCGAAACATACGCCCGGAGCGTAGTCTTAATAATTTGATTAATCCGTTCCGCCGGATTCGCTTGCGGATGATAATTCGCCGTAAACCGAAGTTGTGACCCGTACGCTTCGCTAAGCATTTTCAGTTCCTTGCCACGGAACTGGGGACCGTTGTCACAGACGATCCACTTTGGAATCCCGAAAAGAAGAAACACGTTTTCTTCCAACTCCCGACATACTGCTTTCGCCGTTGCGGACCGTAACGCGAACAACAAAGGGAATTTAGTAAAATAGTCGACGACCGTTAAAATATAAACGAAACCTCGCGACGATTTTGGTAATGGACCCACCAAGTCCACGCAAATCATTTCCCACGGTTGGGAATTCCCTACTCTTTCGGTCATTAGACCAGCTGGTTTTTCGTTCACCGGCTTCACACTTTGGCAAATTTTACAATTCCTAACATACCTCGTAATATCACTCCTCATTTTGGGCCAGTAATATTTTTCAGCTACCCTAGCAAAAGTTTTCTTAACGCCCATGTGTCCTGAAAGTGGAGCATCATGGCACTCGTTAAGTATTCTCGTCCTATCATTTTTCCCTAACACTAACTTCCACTCCTCACCATTATCATGAACGACTATATGGTTCAACCTAACATGTTTATAGAGCCGCCCATTCTCAACTCGCCAAGATGGGTATTCTAACGGGCTCTTTTCTACCTGTGATTTCATTTTAATCACCCAAGGGTCCGAATCCGCCTCAGAGACACCAGCTACTTCTGGAACTCCTCGCGACAACATATCAGGAACGACATGTTCTTTGCCCTTTCTGTGAATGATTTTGAAATCAAACTGTTGGAGCCGAATGACCCAACGAGCTAATCTACCCTGCGGATCCTTAAGGTTGCTTAGCCAGACCAAAGAGTGATGATCAGTTACGACTGTAAATCGAACACCTTCGAGATACGGCCGCAACTTTTCAATCGCCCAAAGGACCGCTAAACATTCCTTTTCGGTCGTAGAGTAGTTCCTTTCATTCCTATTCAATGACCGACTTAAATAACAAATGGCTTTTTCGCCATCCTCAAACTCCTGAGATAATACGGCCCCGATACCATAGTCCGACGCATCTGTTTGTACAACAAACGGCCTTGAAAAATCCGGACATGTCAGAATCGGTGCCGTAACCAAACACTCTTTGGCTTTTCTAAAACTCTCCTCACATTCTTGTGTCCACTCAAATTTCTTACCTTTCTTTAAGAGATCGGTAAGAGGCCTAACTAAAATTGCAAAATTTGGTACAAACCTACGGTACCACGAAATTGTCCCTACAAAACTCCTAATTTCCTTCACATTTTTCGGTGCAGGAATCCTAATCATGCTTTCCACTTTTTCCGGGTCAACATGAAGCCCGTTCCTATCAACTACATACCCTAGAAATTTTAAAGAAGGCCTACAAAAATTACACTTTTCCCTACCTACTTTTAAACCTGCATCTCCTAACCTTTTAAAAACTTCTTTTAAAATTTCTAGGTGCCTATCGAAAGAATCGGTGACGATGATAATGTCATCCAAGTACACAAAGACGAACGGTTCTAAATCGGGACCTAAAACGTCGTCAATAAACCTTTGCCAAGTTGCCGGGGAATTGTGCAAGCCGAATGGCATCCTGCAAAATTGAAACAGGCCACGCCCTGGCACGGTAAAGGCTGTGTACTTGCGCGATTCTTTTTCCATTGGAATCTGCCAATAAGCAGATTTAATGTCTAAAGAAGACAAGTACTTCGCGTTTCGAAGCTTGTCTAAAATTGCTGAAATAAATGGTAGTGGATAAGCATCCCTATCTGTAACCTCATTCAATTTCCTATAGTCAACACAGAACCGATAACTGCCATCTTTCTTCTTAACCAGAAGAATCGGCGATGCCCAAGGACTCTTCGACTTCTCGATCACTCCAGCTTCCAACATCTCCTGGAGCTCCTGATCGATATGTCTCTGAATCGCTGGCGAAACAGGGTAATATCGTTGCTTTATCGGTTCTGCAGACGTCCTAATCTTGTGCTCAACTAAGTTGGTGCACCCTAAACCTTTGGTCATTGATTTAAAAAGTTCTCCTAACACTAGTTCTAATTCCCTATTTTCAAAATCGTTCAAATCCGATTTTTCCCTAATCGCTACCATGTCTGTCATCGAAGCCAATCTCTCTTGGTTCGAAAAATTCCACACCCCTGATCTCAAATCCGGGACTATGCCCGATAGTGCCCAAAAATCGGCACCCAAGATCAACTGGTGTGGAAGATTCGGAATGACAAGACATTCTATCAAAAAGGATTTGTTCTCAACCTCTACTGGTAGAGAAACAGACCCAGCTACACCTACACCTGCTCCATCTGCTAACTCTACTGACCCAACACTACTCTTTCCTAACCTAAGCCCTAACTCTTTAAAAATTTTCCACCCGTCACCACCCACAATGGTACGGGAGGCTTCTGAATCAAGCAACCCCAAAAACTTGATTCCATAAACCCTAACTCCTAAATATGGTCTAGTGTCCCTACCATTTGCCGCTATGGTGAAACTCAGTTGAACTCCTACCCGCTGATCGTCAGCAGACGACCTTCCTAACGTCGACGGACTCCTTGTCCTGCTGACACAAGGGCCCGATCCCCATTTCCCGAACACCTACAATCCCTACGATAAACTCCTACCGCTCCACAACCGAAACAACGTTTCTGAACGTTACATTCCGAGGCGATATGCCCTTCCTTGTTACATTTGTAACACCTAACCGACTGCCTAAACGGATTATCAGATACTGGAGCAACAGCCGCTAATCGGTGTTGTCCAGACGAACTAGGTTGATAACCGCACTCCGGTTCTAACAAATTTTTGCCTCTAGAAGGCGGGGTAAAGCTATCAACATTAACCTTCAGGGTATCTAACTCCCTACCTAAGATAGCAAGTTCCTTAACCGTCTTTGGTTTGGCACTAGCTATCTGCACCTGATAAAATGGATCTACATTTTTCCTCAATATAGAAAGCATCCTTCCCTCTGACAAAGGTTCCGACAATCTTCGAAACAATGTCCTCATCGTGGTCAGATACGCGCCGAAAGTTTCCTCCTTTCCCTGCGAACGCCGATTAATCTCCTCCAACAAGAGATCATCGTAATTCGCAGGAAGGAACTCCGCTTTGAGTTCCTTGACGAGTTCCTGCCAATCCTCTAAATCTTCCCTAACCGTCCTAAACCACATAAGCGCCCTACCAGCCAAAAGCTCCGAAGCGGATTTAAAAAGGTGGTTTTCAGGAACATCGTTAGCCAAACGAAGTTCCTCCACTCTTTCTAGGAATGAATTTACTGATGCTCCACCTGAGTCACCAGTAAACTTCACCCCCCACTTCCCTATACGTTCAATGTGTTTTTGCTGAACGACCACTCGTTCAGAAAACCCATCGACCCTATCCAGCCTACTTTCTAACGGAACCCTAACAGAAATGTTTCCTACTGCAGGACTACTGACACCCACCCTTGGTTCAGCCAACGTCTCTGTAGTAGGTCCTAACGCAGACCGCAAACCAACACCTATGGTCTGACCAACTTGTGTCTGAAGTTGGGTTTGAATCTTAAGTGGAGTCTTTGTTTTCTCCACTTCCTCTTCCCTATCGCTATTCTCACTATCACCAGTGAGATCTCCTAGCAAACACAAAACTTTGTTCCGAAGTGAACTAACTTCATCTTCTTCATCTTCGGCCTCACAAGGTGTCCTAGCTAACCTGCCTATACACCACTCAATTTTTGTCACTATCTTAATGTACTCCGAAGACTTTGGATTCCTCGGAGGTACTTTAAGAAGGACCCTAATCTCTTCTATCTTAGCTTCAATTGCCTCAACATCCTCTTCATAAGTGAAGGGATAAACTAAACTAACCTCCATCGAGTTCCTCTTAACGAGTAACCTCGATGATCTTAATGCCTTTCGCATTTCCTCCACTGTCCCTACTTTTAAGCCTCTGACCTTCATCTCGTAGGCCAGTTCGTCCTGTGCTAACCTACCAATATTCATTTTAACTAACACAAAAAAAAACTTCAAAAAAAAATTATTTATAAAAAATATTTAAAACAACTACTTGGCAACCCTAAACTAAAAATTCTAAGTGTTGGTTCGCGGTCTGCGTTAGGGACAGAGACGTTGGCTGAGCCAAGAGTTGGTGTCAGTAGTCCTGCAGTAGGGAACATTTCTGTTAGGGTTCCGTTAGAAAGTAGGCTGGATAGGGTCGATGGGTTTTCTGAACGAGTGGTCGTTCAGCAAAAACACATTGAACGTATAGGGAAGTGGGGGGTGAAGTTTACTGGTGACTCAGGTGGAGCATCAGTAAATTCATTCCTAGAAAGAGTGGAGGAACTTCGTTTGGCTAACGATGTTCCTGAAAACCACCTTTTTAAATCCGCTTCGGAGCTATTGGCTGGTAGGGCACTTATGTGGTTTAGGACGGTTAGGGAAGACTTAGAGATTGGCAGGAACTCGTCAAGGAACTCAAAGCGGAGTTCCTTCCTGCGAATTACGATGATCTCTTGTTGGAGGAGATTAATCGGCGTTCGCAGGGAAAGGAGGAAACTTTCGGCGCGTATCTTACCACGATGAGGACATTGTTTCGAAGATTGTCGGAACCTTTGTCAGAGGGAAGGATGCTTTCGATATTGAGGAAAAATGTAGATCCATTTTATCAGGTGCAGATAGCTAGTGCCAAACCAAAGACGGTTAAGGAACTTGCTATCTTAGGTAGGGAGTTAGATACCCTGAAGGTTAATGTTGATAGCTTTACCCCGCCTTCTAGAGGCAAAAATTTGTTAGAACCGGAGTGCGGTTATCAACCTAGTTCGTCTGGACAACACCGATTAGCGGCTGTTGCTCCAGTATCTGATAATCCGTTTAGGCAGTCGGTTAGGTGTTACAAATGTAACAAGGAAGGGCATATCGCCTCGGAATGTAACGTTCAGAAACGTTGTTTCGGTTGTGGAGCGGTAGGAGTTTATCGTAGGGATTGTAGGTGTTCGGGAAATGGGGATCGGGCCCTTGTGTCAGCAGGACAAGGAGTCCGTCGACGTTAGGAAGGTCGTCTGCTGACGATCAGCGGGTAGGAGTTAAACTGAGTTTCACGTTAGCGGCAAATGGTAGGGACACTAGACCATATTTAGGAGTTAGGGTTTATGGAATCAAGTTTTTAGGGACTTCTTGATTCAGAGCCTCCCGTACCATTGTGGGTGGTGACGGGTGGAAAATTTTTAAAGAGTTAGGGCTTAGGTTAGAAAAGAGTAGCGTTGGGTCAGTAGAGTTAGCAGATGGAGCAGGTGTAGGTGTAGCTGGGTCTGTTTCTCTACCAGTGGAGGTTGAGAACAAATCCTTTTTGATAGAATGTCTTGTCATTCCGAATCTTCCACACCAGTTGATCTTGGGTGCCGATTTTTGGGCACTATCGGGCATAGTCCCGGATTTGAGATCAGGGATGTGGAATTTTTCGAACCAAGAGAGATTGGCTTCGATGACAGACATGGTAGCGATTAGGGAGAAATCGGATTTGAACGATTTTGAAAATAGGGAATTAGAACTAGTGTTAGGAGAACTTTTTAAATCAATGACCGAAAGGTTTAGGGTGCACCAACTTAGTTGAGCACAAGATAAGGACGTCTGCAGAACCGATAAAGCAAAGATATTACCCTGTTTCGCCAGCGATTCAGAAACATATCGATCAGGAGCTCCAGGAGATGTTGGAAGCTGGAGTGATCGAGAAGTCGAAGAGTCCTTGGGCATCGCCGATTCTTCTAGTTAAGAAGAAAGATGGCAGTTATCGGTTCTGTGTTGACTATAGGAAATTGAATGAGGTTACTGATAGGGATGCTTATCCACTACCCTTTATTTCGGCGATTTTAGACAAGCTTCGAAACGCGAAGTACTTGTCTTCTTTAGACATTAAATCTGCTTATTGGCAGATTCCAATGGAGAAAGAATCGCGCAAGTACACAGCCTTTACCGTGCCAGGGCGTGGCCTGTTCAATTTTGCAGGATGCCGTTCGGCTTGCACAATTCCCCGGCAACTTGGCAAAGGTTT